>JAODAL010002282.1:0-200669 GCA_025379985.1 Phyllomedusa bahiana | reverse complement strand
CAATTACCTCTGCCCTATTAAAAGGTACACAAACAACTGAGCATGACCCCACAGTTTTGAGGTAGAACACACTTAAAACATGACCTGCTGCGACAAATGCGGATAACTACTATCAGACACAACAATGATGGGTAGTACAGTACTTTACATGAACAGATACTTGCTATATACTAAACCTACTTCAACACTAGAGGGCGCATCACTAATTATTGCGCATGCGTGAACACGTACATACTTTTTCCATGCGACTCCAACCCTTGCGCCAAAGCAAGCGTGGTACAACCCTCATCATACTCCAACACTGACGGGGATAGTAACACTTAAGAATGACAAACACATTACACCTATTAAGCATTCCAAATTTTCTTCAAGCAGCACTAACTTACACCAAAACATCCATTATCGGCTTAAATTCTCCTTGATAAATCCTACAAACAGTACTTATACACTATAAAACATTTTAAAAGTTGTTCTGCCCCTTTTATTTGGAAGTCCAAACTTGCTAGTGACTTCTTTGAAATACCTATTAAAACATTATAAAAAATTTGCATAGTAAAACACATTTCTGCATATTTCTCGAATATGAGCTATGTAACGCATGTAACTCTCATCATTAACAGAAGAAAATAGGGGGAGTGATTGCAGCCAGAACACTTGCAGCATAACATATTTTCTTATGCTTTCACGCCGTAATAGGCACGTACAACTCCTATTAAATAAACCGGTGATGAAAAGAGTAACTTTCAGCCGAAAGCACTCAGACAAAACATGATAAACGAGCGACGCTCAGATTAGCGATCTCGGACATATTAAATTTACAATACAATATTGACACTCTCGGCACCTGGTACAGAAGATGCTGGGGCATAGGGTGGATCTCTGGAGGTGTAAGGAGGTAATGTTTGCCACGTGGGCTATATGCACGTTATCCCACTCTAATGGCGGATGACATTTGGGTGCGAATGGCAGCGGGACCAAGGGGGGCAACTGGTGGTGCCACCGGAGGGGTAACAGGCATGGCCAAGTTAGATGAACTGTCCTGGGCAGCCACATTGCACGTGACTGAACTATAAATGGTGACATTAGTACCTGTACAACCTCCAGCAGCACTTCTCCTCCGACTGCTCCAATGCTTTCTGGATGACCGGCCTCAGCGATGACTTGGCTGGAACGACCACTCTCTCCCGGTGATGCGCTGACTGCTGCACTTGGCTTTAAAGGACGGTTAAGGACCTCCTCCAGCTCTTGATAGAAAGAGATGAGATCTTCCTCCTCTTAAAGCCAGACCTCTCCCGCAGGGGCTGACTTGTGATCCTCCGGGTGAACTGGTAGAACAATTTGATGCACAGCTGCGTCCCAGTATCCACACGAAGACATGGACTTTGGATAGCAGACCTTCTGACCAGGAAACAAGTTGTGATATCTCCTAGGCAGGTCCCAATGCTTAACAGACCAATGATTTACAATGATGTCATGGCCCGTCTCATCTTCTTTGAGATTTATATTAATCTATTATTATAATATATTATTCTTTGAGCGTTTATATTAAACAACTGGACTATGCCATTGTTTCGCACCCAGGTGGCAGAGGCATTCAGACCATTAACAAAGTCTGCAGCATCCCTCTCAGCTTTGAGAAATTCCTCCCGGCTCCAAGTAATTTTTACTACAGTATACGGGGGATACAAGCATTGTCTCATAAAGACCAGACGGGGCACGGTAATAGGTGCTGCTGGCACATCTGTCGTGTCTCATGGATTCTGGCCCGTCTGGATCGCTGACTGCACAGCAGACTGTGGCTGGACTGGCTGGGCAACTGATGGTCCTGATGGTTGCTCTTGAGGTCGCTCACCCATCGTAGATACAGGATTTGGTTCCTGTTCGGCCTCCGCAGGGCCAGCACTCCCTTCAGGTGGCGCGTGGGGTGGACTAAATTCTTCTGCAGGAACCATGGTATCCTCCACTTACATAGCTGCCAGTTGCAGGGCCACCTTTTCCAAAATATCCAACTCCAAAAAACACAACCTCCTCAAAAAATACAATTAAAATGCATACATTTTATTAAGTCAATTAAAACATGATAAAAAGATCCCTGCCTACACAAAAATTATTGAAATACATCAGGATTGTAGCCCTGTCCATTGATCTATTACAGGTTCAGTATTGTTATCATGTGTGTTTCACTACATATGTTATATTGATTCGATCACTTTATATGTGTTCCTGTATGATCTATTTATTTACGTATTATGTAATTTATATTTATTTATGTTTCATTTGGTCTTTGCACATTTAGATATGGATTAGGTGCTTTCAATAATTTTTGTGTAGGCAGGGATCTTTTTATCATGTTTTAATTGACTTAATAAAATGAATGCATTTTAATTATATTTTTTGAGGTGGTTGTGTTTTTTGGAGTTGGTTGTTCTAGTGGTATAATAACCACCATTAGCACTTTAGTTTATCGCCCATTCTTTGTATAGGTGTGCTCTTCAAAAATATGAAGTTCATCCTCAAAGCTCCACTAGGGTTCTGGGCTGAGTAGATCCACGTGGTCAATGGTCAATTGCAATGCCATAACCGCTTTCTCTCTCTCTCTCTCCAAAACTTGCTGCCGCTTCAACTCACTCCTTGCAAACAAGTGACGCTTTGCATACTGGAACTGGGGGAGTTTACCAGACACAGCAACCACTCCCTCAATATTTTGACACCACGCCTCTCTCTTTTGGCGCCACTCTGCTTGGGTGGGAAATGACTCAGCAAACTCTTCTCGAGGTCACACAAAGTCCAAGAAGATAACAAGATGGCAGTTGCGGTTTTCATGCATTTCTGCGGCTGGCTTCGCTGTACAGCTAGTTATTCACTGAGTTTACTTCAAACCCGGCAAAGATTTTACAGCAAATGCGGATTACAGGCACACTAATTGATTACTCACTGATTTCTACAGTTTATTAAGGAACTCAGTTTACTTCAAACCTGGCAAAGATGGTACAGCACATGCGGATTACAGGCACACTAATTGATTACTCACTTTTCACACAGTTTAGATAAGGGAAAGAAGCTTGCTGGTAATAAAGGCAGTTTAATTTGAGCACAGTCAAAACTGCACCAAAACTGTGCTGTGTGAAAGCACCCTTACTCCATCGTGTCCCACTCCCATGCGGCCAGGGAAGACTAAGGCTATGTTCACACGGCTTAACTGCGGGACGTAATACCGCCCCGCAATTACGCCGTGTGGCCGGGGGCGGGAGTGGGGGGCCGGTACCTCGCCAGTCCCATTGACTTGCATTACCAGCGGCGTGTATACGCCGCTGGTAATTCACATGTCAATTATCTCCCCCCGCGGCCTATTCGCTGAGCAGGGAGAGGAGACATAATCCATAGTTCTCTATGAGAACTGTGGATTACCGTAGTTACTAGGACGTATTCAGCCCGTAATTTGCGCACTCCGGTGCGGACTTCCGGACTGAAATACGTCCAGGATATTGCCGTGTGAACATGGCCTAAGGGGTTAAAGTCAGGCTCTGCAGTTGTTCACACTGACACCCTGAAGGTGGACATTAGTGCAAAGGCAAGCTCCCATAGCGAACCCATTCCTGTGGACAGGGGCCCACTGCTTTGGAAAAAGACCCAGAATAATAAGGGCATGTCCCCACTGCACGGGTCTTCGGCCGGTTTTTCAGGCGGTTTGCGGTTTTGCAGACCGCCTGAAAAACCGGCTGAAAATGAGCACAATGGTGCTCTATGGAAAACCCGTGCAGCAGTCCCCACTGCACGGGTTTTCCGCCCAACGGTTTTGCCGCCCACGGTCTGGCTGCAAAACATTGAGCAAACACAATCTTCCGTCCGGTTTCCGGACGGAATATGTGCATCTTGCGGTAACTGCTAATGTGCTAGCTTTTATGCTCATTGCTGGAGAGTAAGTCATCCCTCCCGCAGCCGTGGGGACGGCCGCAAAACAGTGCAAATACCGGTCGCAAAACCGACCGGTAATTGTCACTTGCCGTGTAAACGGCCCCTAATTGTGCCTATCTTTTATACATTTCTAATCTGACCCCACTCTGGTGTTGTTACAGTTACTCCCTCCAAGGCCTTCATTAGCTGCAAATGGTTACATTTCAATAACACATCACACCTGGACATGACTCACAGGCATGCTCAGAAGCTACGAACTGCACAAAGGGGTGAAAAAGAGATCAATTCTACAACATTCCCAATACAGTGATATAGAAGAACAGTGCAAATAGCAATTCCCATTACTAAACATTAATAAATCTTTTAACCATTTAGTAGTGTATTGTACCACGAACTCCTGCACACTACACTTACATCTAAAGGCTGTGGCAATCGCGGATGTGGTAACTAAATGAATGAGGAATGGTACTGTGCACAGTTCCTTACTGCTATTGGCTTTCTCGCAACAAGATTGATAGGTGCTGATCAGTTACCATGGCAGCTGGAAGCCTAATAAATGTGGCAATTTCAATTCCCAGTCAGGAAGCAATAGAACCGTCATCTTGATACACACTCCTGCATAATGTATATAATGCAGAAGGGTGTACAAGCTATCAAGTGTTCAAGTACCATAAAAAAAGTTTAAAAAGTATAAAAGAAAATAAACAATATTTCAAGTTCAAATCATTCACCTTTTACAAATAAAAATAATGAAAATATAAAAGTTACACATATTTGGTATCGCCATATCTGTAAAGGTCTGATCTATCAAAATATAACATCATTTATCCTGTATACTGAACACCACAGAAGTAAAAAATATTACACATGCCAAAAATTTAGTTATTTGGACATATAGCATCCTCAAAAAATTTGAGTAAAAAGTGACCAAAAAGTCACATGTATCCCAAAATGGTACCAATAAGAACTATATTTCATCTGCAAAAAGTGAGCCCTCACTCAGGTACACAGGTGGAAAAACAGAAAATGGTGCTGCAGTACAAATTTAAGAAACAGAGAATTTTTGTATTTTTTAAAAGTACTAAAACATAACGAAAGCCCCAAACATTTGTTAGCAACAGAATTTTATCGACCTCCAGAATACAGATAACACATCATTTAAACCAAAGATCGAATGAAAAAAAAAACCCCGCAAATATGACACATGTAAGTTTTCTTCTTCATTTCACACCACTTAGCTTTTTTTCGTTCTCCCCATATATTCTATGATATGGTCAATAGCACCATTAAAAAGTACATCTTGTCCCGCAAAAAAAAGCCCTCATATGCCTATGTATATGAAAAAATAAAAAGTTATGGCTCTTGGAAGGTGGAGAGAGAAAAAATAAAGAACCAAAAACTAGCTGTCACAAATGGGTTAAATAAATACTAAATCGATATAGAGGCGTGTAGAATGCAACAGTATGTATGAACCTGTCATATGTGGGTTCATAAATCTGGTGTGTGGTATGCCTTGTATAGCATAGCATATCTTTGGCACACTCAAAAGTGTCGTGTTTGGAGCATAATGCACCAGGTTTTGGCATACAACTGTCTATCGAATAGGGTTACAAACAGGTTTTTTGGCTCAAGACACGCTGGAAAACTGGCTCAGCCTTGTTGCCCTAACTGCTTAATGTTGCCCTAACTTCCTAAAGCACAACTTTTAGCCTCGCCTATATTTGAGTATCTATGATGGAAAAGTGACACAATCACAAAACTTATTTTAGAGCCACTTTTGCTGTTAAAAAATAAATTTAATAAAAAAAAAAATGAGAAAACTGATGGAATAAATGAGAACAAATGAGTGCAACACAGTGTTATAGTGTTCAAACCAGTGTGTACTAAGGAAAAGGAAAGGGGGTAAATGACCTGCTCAGGAACAAGTTATAACAAAACCTTCGAAGAGTATACAGCAAAATGTAATTTTTTTCTTCAATTACAGCAAAATGTGAAACTTTTCTGAAGTTTTTTTGCATTTAGGGACATTGGAGATAAAAGCAATGGGCGATATGTTTTAAAAGAGATGCCACCACACCAGTTTTAAAGCACATTAAATGTGTGTATAGTGCACCCGAATGTATGAACATGTTGTAGATGGGTTCAAAAATCTGGTGTGTGGTACGCCTTGCATAGCATAGCATAGCATATCTTTAGCGCATGTCTTTGGCACACATCTTTGGTGCATAGCTAACATATCTAGTTCAGGCCCCAGTCACTGATCTCTGTACTGAAGACCTGGCCACTCACTTTCAAGAGAAAATTGACAGTATCCAGCAAAACATCACATCTCAGTCCCAAAGTAATACCCATCCTTTCCTCTTCTGTACGTCCGCTAGACAGAAGAAGAAGTATCCAGGCTTCTCCTGTCTGCTCGATCCACTACCTGCATCAGTGACCCCATTCCTTCCCACCTCGTCCAGTCCATTTCTCCAGCTGTCCTCTCTCATCTGACTTCAATCTTTAACCCCTTAAGGACCCGGTGGTTTTTTTTGGTGACACGTTCGTTTTTCCCTCCTCGCCTTCTGAAAGCAATAACTTTTTTATTTTTCCACCTACATAGACACATGAGGGCTTTTATTTTGCGGGACAAGATGTACTTTCTAATGGTGTTATTCACTATACTATAGAGTATACTGGGAAACCGCAAAAAAATTCCAAGTGGGAAAAATTGTGAAAAAAAATTAATTTTCGCCATGTTTGCGGGGGTTTTGCTTTTACGGTGTTCAATCTTCTGTAAATATAATGTGTTATCTGTATTCTACAGGTTGTTATGCATCCGACAATACCAAACATGTAGGGTTTCCTTTATGTTTGGTACCGTAAAAAAAATCCAAACATTTTCTATTTCTGAAATTTGCGCCACGGCGCCATTTTGTGCGACCAATAACTTTTTTGTACTAAAACCTACGGACGTCAGTGAGGGGGAATTTTTTGCGGGCTGAAGTGTACTTTTTATCGCTAGCAGTTTGGAATGCATGCGACTTTTTTGATCATTTTTATTCCATTTTTTGATTGACGTAAAATGACCAAAAAAACGCAAATTTTGGCGTTTGGATTTTTTTCCTTCTACGGTGTTCAGCATACGGGATAAATGATGCTATATTTTTATAGATCAGACTTTTTCGGACGCGGCAATACCAAATATGGGGAACTTTTTTATTATTTTAATGATTTTATTTGTAAAATGGGGAAAGGGGGGTGATTTGAACTTTTAATACTTTTTTTTTTGTACTTTAAAACTTTGTTAATTTTTTTTACTGTAACATTTAGTCCCCCTATTGTGCTTGACCACTAGGGGGCGCGATTGTTAATACAACCTAATGCATTCCATAGGCAATGCATTAGGGTGTACAAAGATGGCAGTTTCCCCACTTCCTGTCTGCGGACGGAAGTGGGGCAAACCGGCCAGTGTAAGTGACGGGAGCCTTCACAGGGCTCCCCACCACCGTGTTCGGTCGTCGGATCGCTGCGCCGATGCCGATAACCGTAACGATCGGTGCGCGGCACCGATCGGCGTTCATTCAGACGCCGTGGCCATCTTTGCCGCGGTGTCTGATCGGTTAAACAGCGCTGTTACCGCCGGGTGTTAGCTGCGATCACCCGCTAACACCCGGGGGCTGGCGGGGGGGTCGCGGACATCCCCCTGCAAAGCCCCTGACGGCCCTGGACGTACCATACCCCGGGGTCGTTAAGGGGTTAATCTCTCTCTCCACTTGGATATTCCCACCCTCCTTTAAACACGCCATCATAACCCCTTTACTGAAAAAGTTCTCTCTGGACCCATAGTGCGCTGCTAATTACCAACCAGTCTCTAAACTCCTGGAACGCTTGGTCTACTGTCGCCTAATCCACTATCTCTCTGCTAACTCTCTTCTTAATCCTTTACAATCAGGTTTCCGCACTCTACACTCCACAGAAACTGCTCTAGCTAAATTTTCAGCTGATCTCCTCACAGCTAAATCTCATGGCAACTACTCGTTGCTGCTTCTCTTGGATCTCTCTGCAGCGTTAGACACTGTAGATCACATCTTCTCCTCAGCATGCTCAGTGCCATTGGCCTCCAGGACACCGCTCTCGCTTGGTTCTCATCCTACCTCTCTGATCGCTCCTTCAGTGTCTGACGCAGTTTTGGACTGGGGGGTGTGGGGCCCACAGGGGAGTTGATCTTGGGGGGGCCCACCCCCACCCTACTGTACGTAAAAATATTACCGGCCGCTCGGACATAAACGCGCCCATTTTACCACATAATACAGTGTGCAAAAAAGAACTGTATTGTGTAGTACAATAGCAAGAGAGTCACATATCTGTCTGTGTAGCATATCATAGACACAGGGCTAAGTAGCTCCATCCATATCCCCCACCGGCCCATATACAATATCCCCCTCCACGTTTCCCCACATAGTGGTCAGACACCACCTCAGGTGTAACCTACAACACCTTCACATAGAGACCACATAGAGGTCAGACACCAGCTCAGGTATAACCTACAACACGGCCATATAGAGACCACATAGAGGTCAGACACCAGCTCAGGTATTACCTACAACACCGCCATATAGAGACCACATAGAGGTCAGACACCAGCTCAGGTCACATCACATTACAGTGAATACAGCACTGATCGAGTATAGAAGTAAAATAACCCCTGAAATCAGGGACTCACCGGAGATGTCAACTCTTCTCTTGAGTCGTTTTTATTCCTTTTTCTTCTGCATCCGTTCCACACCGCCATGATGACTTGTCCCGGCCACCACTCATCCCTGCAGAAATTACGCACAAATATCTTAGAATCCTCAATTTTCCAGCATCTCTTTACCCATTCCCACCTCTGTACAAACTGCCCAAGGGGTGGGAGAGCAGGTACAAGTCATAACTTAGACGCCTATTATCCTAAGGGGTTGGAGGGTGGGGAGAGGACTAACCCTCTGGAGATAATGCAGGAGTATACAGGCAGTTAGGGACTCCCTTTAGGTAGTATACAGGCAGTTAGGGCCTGCCTTGCAGTAGTATACTGGCAGTTAGGGCCTCCGTTAGGTAGTAGGCAGGTAGTTAGGGGCCTCCTTTAGCTCGTGTGCAGGAAGTCAGCCCCCCCCCTCTTTAGCTAGCCAGGGCCCCCCTTTAAGGCAGGGCCCCCCCTTTAAGGTAGTCAGGGCCCCCTTAAGTAGCCAGGGCACCCTTTAAGTAGTCACGGCACCCTTAAGGTAGCCAGGGCCCCCTTTAAGGTAGTCAGGGCCCCTTTAACGTAGTCAGGGCCCCCTTAAAGTAGTCAGGGCCCACTTTAGGTAGTCAGGGCCCCCTTAAAGTAGCCAGGGACCCCCCTTTATGTAGCCAGGGCCTCCCTTAAAGGTAGCCAGGGCCCCCCCTTTAAGGTAGTCAGGGCCCCACCTTTAAGGTAGTCAGGGCCCACTTTAGGTAGTCAGGGCCCCCTTAAGTAGCCAGGGCACCCTTTAAGTAGTCACGGCACCCTTAAGGTAGCCAGGGCCCACCTTTAAGGTAGCCAGGGCCCCCCTTTAAGTAGTCAGGGCCCACTTTAGGTAGTCAGGGCCCCCTTTAATAGCCGGGCCCCCCCTTATGTACCCAAAGGGCCCCCCTTTAGTACCCAGAGCCCCTTTAGTTACCCGGGGGCCCCCCCTTTTAAAGGTAGTCAGGGCCCCTTTAAATAGTCGGGCCCCCCTTAAAAAGTTCAGGGCCCATTTAGGTAGTCAGGGCCCCCTTAAAGTAGCCGGGGGACCCCTTTTAGTACCAGGGCCCTCCCTTAAAGGTGCCGGGGCCCCCCCCTTAAAGTAGTCAGGCCCCCCTTAAAAAGTAGCAGGGCCCCTTTGGTAGCCATGGCCCCCTTTAAATTAGTAGGGCCCCCTTTGGTAGCCGGGGGCCCCCCTTTAAGGTAGTCACCCCCCTTTAAAAGTGTCGGGCCCCCTTAAAAGTAGTCAGGGATCCCTTAAAGTTCAGGGCCCACTTTAGTTAGGGGGGCCCCCCTTAAAGTAGCCGGGGGCCCCCCTTTGGTAGCCGGGCCCCCCTGAAGTACCCAGGGGCCTCTGGTAGCCGGGGGCCCCCCCTTTAGGTAGCCGGGGGCCCCCTTAAGTACCAGGGCCCCTTTAAGTACCCAGGGGGCCCTTTTTTAGGTAGCCGGGGCCCCCCCTTTAAGGTAGCCGGGGCCCCCCTTTAGTAGTCGGGGCCCCCTTTTAAAGTATGAGGGCCATTTAGGTAGTAGGGGCCCCCCTTAAAGTAGCCGGGGCCCCCCCTTAAAGTAGCCAGGGGCCCCTTGGTGTCGGGGCCCCCCCTTTAGGTAGCCAGGAGCCCCTTAGGTATTAAAAAAAAAAAAACAAACCCCACTTACCTCGCACCGCTCCGGCAGCTCCGTGCCCCCGCCGGCCTCTACGCCGCCCTCAAGGCGGCGCGGTAAAGTGACGCCCCCCCGCCCTCCAGTGGGGGCCCGGGCCCCCGGCAGGCTGAAGGCCCAAACCCTTCACCTCCCGGGAGATCAGGGGAGCGCAGCGCTAGGGCGCTGGCTCCGTGACCCGCGCGCCCGGGGTCGGGTGGGTTCTGGGCACTCGGGGGAGGCCCCGGGCTTTTCAGAGAGGGATGGGCCGGGCCCCCGGGGTGCGAGGGGCACTCCCTGGGGGGCCCCCCAGGCTGGGGGGGCCCCCCGGGGGATTCCCCCGGTCCCCCCCGGCCCATCCGAGCCTGGCGACTGTAGGTTCTACCGGGTCTCTAAGTAACTTTTATTATGTAATTTTGGTTTTGTCTGTATTTTATCCTCTAAAATTTTAAATCTGTGGAAAATTTTATTATTTTATTATTATTATTATTTTTATTTTATTTTAATTATTATTATTAAGCACTTTTGGGAATATACCGTCATGAGTGAATAAAAAATAATTAGAAATTTTGTGTGTTTTTTTTCTCTTTTTATTTTTTAATTATATTTATTTTACTAAACCATGCAATGTTAAATGTGGAGTTCCCCTTCCAGTTGCATTGCTATTGAAAAACATTTGAGGGTTATATATGAAAACTTCTAGATCAAACTTTTTTGTTTGCAATAGCAACCAAGGCCCCTTTCATTTTTCCAGAGCACAACATGAATGAAAGTGGAGTTCTGATTTGGGGCTATGGGGGAACAAAAAAAGTTTAGCCCCAGCTTTTAACATGAGGCCCCTTTTTCTTACCATTTGTTTTCATTTTCTAAACCACCCGTGATTTGTTTGCTTGTGAATGTTTAAAGGGGTTTATCGTTTTAGCGCCGTGCTGTTCTGCTGATTTTTTCGATTAGTTTGAAACCAGGGGGGTGTCTCTCCTGTCACAGGGTGTCTCTCCCCCCAGGGGCGTGTTTCCCCCCACTGAAGACCCTGTAATCATTTTTTATGAGCAGGGGATGCAGAAGGGTTTTCTGGATATAAACTCTGTAGCCTCCTGCATGCTTCTTATGTCTGCAGCCTTGAGGCCCAAACACCCCCAAGCACCCGTCATATGTCTAAGTTTTACAAAAATTTTCGCTGAAAGGCCAGCAGCTTTTAAATTTTAGGTGTTCACCCAAAATTTTACACAACAGGGAGAGACCTTTACTCAATCAAGGACAAATGTCAGCTTCAAGTAAAGATCTCTGCTTCCTGTCAGTGACATGTGAGTGAAAATAATGGGGTGAGAAGCAAATCAGCTTTGAGAGAAGACCCTGCTCAGCAGCGGTAGAGCAGTGAGCAGTGATAGAGTATTGCTTTTACAACGAAGGGGTTTTGAGTTCTAGTCCCCTCACGGAGTATATTTTTTTCCCCCCTAAATTCTACACATATGTAGAGAGACCTAAAATATATATGTCAATCTCTATAATGATATATATACACATACATAGCTCACCTATATCATGTCTCATTCCCCAGAATATATGCATTGTATCACATATGTTGGAAGTGCTTGGTGTGACTACTGTGACAATGGGACACTTGTGTGTGTATATGAATAAAATTATAGATGTCTACACATATATTTTCATATCTTTACATGTGTACAATTTATAAAAGAAAAAAAAAAATACTGATGGGCCTTGAACTCCTAACCTTTATCTTGCAGAGTAGATCAGCTAAACACTGCACTTTACAAGCAGCTTATGCAGACCCAGTGCTGAATCCTTATGTTATACACTACAGATGATGACGTCATAAGGAGGCGGGGCTTGCATTAGATCTGAGGAACAGAACGCCCTCTTTTCAAAGTAGCAGCTTAAGGACTGGACCTGTGAGGAGGTGAAACAACCTCTTGGCAAAAGCCCTTTAAACAGCCAGTCATGCCCAGATCATCACCATAGAGCTGGAGATGTACATAGAGCCAGCAGACCTTGGTTTCACTATCAATTTTAACAGCTCAGAGGGGAGTAAACACAGAGTGTGCAGGCAGCCAATCACAGCGCAGGGGACGTGACCGGGGCGTTTCCTGTCTAGGGGCGTATCCCAACAGGCTGAATGAAATGTCAGCAAGCCAATCACAGTGCAGGGGGCGTGTCTAGGGAATCGACCAGGGGGCGTTCCGACCAGCAACAGAGCAACAGCAGAAACAGAATACAGATTTACAGAGAAGCTGATATCTGCTAAACCAAGAGACTGAGGTAATGCAACCCAATTACAAAAGTGCTTATTTTTACTGTCCCCATAATCTGAGACATGATCTTTGTAACGATAAAACCCCTTATTTTTACTTTAGCTTAGTCACATGATACCGTTATTTCTTGGGTGGTTCTGCTTAGTTTTGACATGTTGTGTGCACCTGACAAATGACACTTCTATAGAGAATGGTGATTTATGGCTCACACATTTTTGATGTAAGAAAATATGTGTCATGGACATAACAAGCACCAGGCTTTCATAAATGTACAAACCCTATGGCCTACACAGACATATCTATGGCATCATATGCCAGTCTAATTCAAAGAGATAGTGGGATTGATTTATGGTAAATTTGTTAAAATGTGCATTTATAAATTTGTCACATTTATAACTACAAGCAGACATAGGGAGAAATGTATTAAAATACATAGATATGCCAGTCTTAATGAAAAGCGCTTAAGAGTAAAATGCACCAAATATTTTAAGCTTCAGGCTTTCACTGGCCCACAGGAAAATAGGGGAAACCCACAGTGGGCCCCTGGCCTTGGAGGGCCTCTGGCTATGGCAGTCAGGGGGCTGCTTTTCATAGAAAAAGGCAATAAAAGAGAAAGAAAGAGGCAGAGTGCAAGAGTCATGTGCAGTATGTGCAGTCATGTACAGTAGCTGTAGGGTGGGACCCCAGAATCAACTCCATTGGTGGGCCTCAGAATCAACTCCATTGGTGGGCCTCAGAATCAACCCCATTGGTGGGCCCCAGAATCAACCAGATTGGTGGGTCCCAGAATCAACCCGATTGGTGGGTCCCAGAATCAACCCCATTGGTGGGCCCCAGAATCAACCCGATTGGTGGATCCCAGAATCAACTCCATTGGTGGGTCCCAGAATCAACTCCATTGATGGGCCCCAGAATCAACCCCATTGGTGGGCCCCAGAATCAACCACATTGGTGGTCCCCAAAATCAACATCATTGGTGGGCCCCAAAATCAACCCCATTGGTGTGCTTCAGAATCAACCCCATTCAATCAAGTCAAGATTAAGCATATTTGGAACATTTTTCAGTGTCCATGCGTGTAAAAATCTATGCCATCAAGGACTGGGAGTAGATTTCTTGTATTATATATAATTATAGTAAATGTGTTGTTATGTGTGAGGCCACATTCCTTTGACAAGCTCCGCCTGCTTTTTGAAAAATAGAGAGCTATGCATAAAACAGCTTAAAGGTCACAAATCTTGGAGCAAATGAGGCTGCACAATAAATGATGACTTTTTTTATGCCAGAAAACTAGCATAAATTACTTCATAAACATTCCCCATTAGATTTGCAAGTAATATCTGTACTATTTTTCAAACTTTTTCATAATAAATTTAACTAAAGCCTGGTTCAAATCTGCATCAAAGTTTCCATTCAAAGCCTACATTCTAGAGGTGAAACTAAACCCATTTAAGATATACATGGCCAACCCCTATGGAGTCCGTCAGGTTTCTGTCACAGTGTTTGTCTTTTTTAAGGGAAAATGCGTGATTTTTTTTTTTTCAATTTATATGGAATCTGAGAGGGAATCTAACGCAACCCTTTAAGCGGATGGAAACCGGGACTAAGTCTATGATTTCTTGCTAGTTTTAGCACAAATTTGTTGCAAGTTATAATTGGCAAGTTTTCTTTTAGAATCAGAAACTGTCCCAAACAGCTAGTGATGTCTGTTCATTGTGCACTGGGTTTCTCAGCTGACTGTTTTTATGATGGTTTCCCGGATTACTTAAAAAAAATAAAATAAAGTCTCTGGTTTTAACATGTTTCTTGGCTTTTTCAGTGCACAGTTATCCCTCAACATACAATTTTTTATTTGATCCGGGAAAACCATTGTATGTAAAACCACAACTCTATGGAAAACTCTTCCCTTGGCCTATCTCAGTTTACAGACTCTCCCACCTACAAGGATGGGAACTCTCTTGATCTGGTTTTCTGTAACCGCCCCTAATCTCTAACTTTAATATTCCCTTATACCTTTTGACACAAACTTACTCCTTCATATTACTAATTTCCCCCCATCTTCAGACACCCCCTGCCCATCACCCACAGAAAAGTAAAAAAAAAAAAGGAACTTACAGACCCCATACAGTCCTCGCCCCCCAAAACTCCTCTTCCCTGCCCGAACGGGGCTGTAAAATTTTCAAGAAACTCCACAACCCACCCTTGCCCAAATGGCCCCTCACACACCGCACCCAAGAGTCAGACCCCGGGCCCTTGGACACGCCCAGCTCGCCATCTGCAGTGTGTTCCAGGTGTGCTGAGCACTGGAGAAAGTAAACCCCTGCAACTTTCCCCACTAAAAATTTCATGCTCAACACCCCTCTGCCCCTGCATTGTGCCAAACAAAAATATTTAACCTCCCTCACTAAACCCTTACACAAAAACCCCAAAACACCTTTCGACACCATTCACCCCCTCTCGGGCCTAAAGCTCGCCCCAGTTATGACCTCTGGCTGAAGACCGGGCCCACTCTTTTAAAAGAGAAAATTGACAGAACGGAAAAACATCCATCCAAACCCCAAAGCAGCACCCATCTGGTCCCCCCCACCACCCCCCAGCTTACTCTAGTTTCTGACCCAAGACAAAGAAAAGGGGTCCGCCTTCTTTGTCTGCTCCCCCCCACCCCTGCCTAGGCCCCCCAATTCCCCCCCACCTTGTCCAGCCCTTTTATCCAGCTGCCCTCTCTCACATAACTACAATTTGTAACTTTCTCTCCACGGGGTTTTCCCCCCTTTCCCTTTTAAAATGCTGTTATAACTTACTGAAAAACCCCTCTCGGGCCCCGTCCGCTCGCCAACTACGACAGTCTCAAACCTCCCTTTTCATCCTAAACCCGGTGCTTGGCCCAACTCTCACAACCGTTATCTCTTCTAACTCTCCCCGACCCTTACAATCCGGTTTCCGCCCCTACACCCCAGGGAAACCGCTCTAACTAAAGTCCCAAAGGACTCTCACTTCAAACCCGGGGAAACTATTTTTTTTGCTTTTTTGGACTCTCGCAGGTTTGCACTGTGGATCACCTTTTTTTCCTCCTCACATGCCCCGCCCTTTGGGCCTCCGGACACAGCCACGCTTCTTCTCCCCTACCTCTTGCCCGCCCCTTCAGTTCTCATTTGCAGGATCTACCTCCTCTCCCTTCCTCTTGCTGTCGGGGTTTTCAGAGATCTTTCTGGGCCCTCTCCCTTTTTCTATTACACACCCCCCATTGGACAAACAAACACTTTTTGGGTTTTCCATTCCACTCTTCGGTTTACACTCAACTAACACCTCCTCCCAGGACATCAATTCCGCCCTGCAAAAAAACCCCATACTGTCTGTCTGCTGTCCTGAACATGTCCCCTCTATCTCAAACTAAACCTCACTAAACGAACTTCTAGTCACCCCACCATCTACTAACCGCCCTTTCCCGCCATTCGCCAGTGTGTGGCACCACCATAACTCCGAGGCGCACCCCCGCTGTCTGGGGGTTATACTAATTCGGATCGTCTTTACCCCGTATATCCAGGCCCTTTGTCCGCTCCTGTCACCTTTCACCCAAGAACATTCCAAAAAAAATCCGCCCTTTTCTCATGTGAAAACAACTAAAACTTATTGTTGTTTTTATTCTTCTCGTTGACAAATGTAACCCTTGCTTATCGGTCTCCCCCTTTGCAAACTCTCCCCCTCCAATTGCCCCTAATGCAGCACAGACTTGTCTTTTTTTTTTTTCCACCGTACACTGATCCCTTCCCCTGTGTCATCACTGCACGTTTCCCACCCGTCAGGATACAAAAAAAACCATCACACTCCCCCAAAAAAGCCCCCAAAAGCGCGCACCCCCCCTTCACTTGTCTACCCCCCTATCGCTCCCCCGCTCTGCTGATAATACAGATTACATTCCTCAATACCCGAACCCCCATGCACGTCTTAAAGACTTCACTCGTGCGGCACCGTTCTCTGGAACTGCCCCCGGGGGCGATGGCACACTCAGAACTCCAAGCTGAAGGGCCCCTGAGAACACATCTTCTCACTCTCCTCCCAGAATCCCAAAATTGGTAACCCCCCACCCCCACCCCCTCAGGGCTGTCTTTTCGGCATTTAAACTGAATAGATTACTATCTGGGGGGCATCCCACCAAATTCTACAAAAACAACCCCATTTTTTATGTACTGGCTTCACCATTGAAATCTGACTTCTTCCCCTTCGCTCCCCCGACACCCTAATAGATTGTAAGCCTGCAGCAGGGCCTTCCCCTTTGTGTTCATCTGAAAGTTTTTTCTTTGTGAAATTTATGTTTTTTTTGCTCCCCTACACCCCAAAAAATTTGTAAAGTTGCGGAATATGTTGGCGCTATATAAATAAACATTATTATTATTATTATTAAACTGGTAATTAGTTCAGTAGTTCAGAGGCTCCAAAATGTCACCCCAATATGCTGAAAAGTAAAGATTAAAGAAATTAAAAGAGAAAAAAATCTAATCCAGATAAAGCAAGTCCTTAAATATAAAAGTCTTGAAATACTGCTAGAACCTATAAGTCACTTTCCATTTTGAGGGTAGGAACTAGTGATGAGCGATTACGTTGACTATCGTCATCGGGTCGATAGTCGATATCGTCAATTAAAGACGTTTTCCCGATAGTGTAATAGATTACCCCGATGCCCATTAAAAGTCTATGGGAGGGAACAACACCTTCATTCTTACCCCCAAAACAGGGCTTTAGAAGCTGAATTAACTCCACAACAGTCAAAGGGTTTTGTGCTACATTTAGGAAACACTTAGGTTAAAAAGCCACAGAAAAAAAACACGACCATTCACTATCCCTGTCTTGTACACGCATGACCCTTAAACCTGCAGCCCACAAATTAAAAAGGCCAGAAAGGGAGTATTATTTGAACCATCTTTTCTTGAATGGACATTGCTATCCCTGTCCTGGGAACCCAGGGCCCTTTAAAACCCATCTACCCCCCGATTAAAAAGTGCCGGAAAAAGGATCTTTGTACCACCATTTTTGTTGAAACTGGACATTACTATACCTATTGTACCACAATAGACCCTTTAAAACCCGCGACCCACAATTAAAAAGTGCCCGAAAAAGGATCTTACAACTACCATTTTAGTTGAACTTCAATGACTAACCGTTTGTACCCCCAGTATCCATTAAAACCCGTCTGACCCACAGATTAAAAAGTGCCTGAAAAAGAAGTCTTTGAACCCCCATTTTTGTTTAATGGACATTGACATACCCGTCCTGGACCGCAGATGACCATTAAAAACCTTTCTTCCCCAGATTAAAAAGTGCCCGGAAAAAAAGGGGACTTCAACCACATTTTGTTTACGGCATTGAAATATCGTCCTGGGCCACGCATGAGCCTCAAACCTGCATGAAAAAACAAAATTTAAAAAAATGCCCGAAAAGGAGTCTTTTTAACCCCATTTTAGTTAAACTAGACATTGACTTGCCCCTTTTGGGCTGCAGTTGACCCTTAAAACCCGTCTTACCCCAGATTAAAAAGTGCGTAAAAAGAGTCTTTTTAAAACCACCATTTTATTGAATGGACATTTACTATACTGCCGGGGCCACAGCAGACCCCAAAAATGAGATCCACAATTTAAAAAGTGCCGTAAAAAAAGGGCTTTCAACCACCCTTTTAGTTAACTGGACATTGATATTCTGTCCCTGACCCCAGTATACCTTAAAAAACCCGCATGCCCACAGATTAAAAAGTGCCGGAAAAAGGGGGCCTTTCAAAACCCTTTTAGTTGAACTGCATTGAATATACCTTTTTTGTACCCAGTATGACCATTAAATCTGTCTACCCACAGATTAAAAATTTCCGGAAAAGGGGGTCTTTCAACCACCATTTTAGTAACGGACATTGCTAACCGTACTGGCCGCGTATGACCCTTAAACCTGTTGACCCACACATTAAAAAAATGCCCGGAAAAAGGAGTTTTTAACCCCATTTTTAGTTATACATTTACTTTTCCTTCCGGGTAACCTACATCTGTTCAATCTTCCTGTCCCTTCCTTTTACAATTCGAGGAATTTTGTATCAGCTATTTTGTACATGCAATTTTTTTATTTAAAATTTTAGAAAACCATTTTTTTAAAATGGGATGGAATCCCCCCATCTTTTTTTCTCTTTTTTTTAAATTTTATTAAATGGGTTTCTCATACAGGAATTGCTACTATTTTTAAAAATCTTGCAAAAAAAAAGTAATTTTTAAATTTTCCATTTAAAAGTGTCCTACCTATTCCCGTTTTTGACACACCTCACCCTTCAGCCACTTTTGACAAATGTGAAGAAAAATTCTGTTAGAAGCCCCATTTTTAGAAAAGGACCTGTATATACTGCATTTCCCCAGCATAATGCCCCCAAAAATTCAAAACAAGACCCCTGAGCCACATTTTACAATTTTTGGGAAAAACAAATATCTTTAAAAACCAATTTTTTTTTTGAATAGGACCTGTAGTTAGCGCATTTTTACAGCAAAATCCCCCAAAAATTTAAAACATGAACCTTGACCCCTTTGACAACTGTGGAACAAAGTCTGTTAAAAAAAAAAAAAAAATTTTTTAGACTAGGGTCTTGTAAGCTGCATTTCAAAGCACAAAACCCAAAAAATTATAAAAATGACTTCTCGGCCCCCGTTAAAATTTTGAGGGACAATTTCCACTTTAAAAACCAGATTTCTGTTTCCAAAGGACATATTAAAACATCTACACAACATGACCCAAAAAATTATAAATAAGACTTCTTAGCACTATTAAAAAAATTTTGATGGAGAAAAAATTTGAAAACCCCTTTCTTTCCAAAGGACCATGTTTAGCTGTACCACAGAAACAGACCCCAAAAAATTATAAAAATGACTTTTCAGCCACTTATAAAAATTGTGAAAAGGAGAAATGCCACATAGAAGCACTTTTTTGTTCCCAAAGGACCAGTTATAGCTGTATTACAGCAACATGACCCCAAAATCATTGACAAGCAAAAAATTTTAAAGATAAAAGGGGTAAATGGAATACGGTTTTTTTCATAAAATTTGGGGTCTTTTTCATTCCACAAGC
Source organism: Phyllomedusa bahiana (assembly GCA_025379985.1). Lineage (NCBI taxonomy): Eukaryota > Metazoa > Chordata > Amphibia > Anura > Hylidae > Phyllomedusa > Phyllomedusa bahiana. The sequence goes on along the minus strand of JAODAL010002282.1, from coordinate 181,033 downwards.
AAACCCGCAAAATGTTTTTGGGAACTGAGAATAAAATTTCAGTAAGAAATTATCATTTTTTAAAAAACATTTTTCAAGAGGGCCATTTCTGTTTGAAGAGGGAATTTGAAGAAAACCCCAATAAAAGGTGACCTCGGCAATTGGGGCCACAACTCATCAGAGATCCAGCCTGATTCATCTTGATAAAGTCAAACGATCCACATTACGTGGAAAGCCGGTGCATTTTTTCTGTAAAACTCCCCCCACTATGTGAAGGTCGCTCAGATATGCGTGGGTGTGGGCAGGACAAAACCCCCTTTGGCGTGGCAGCGAGCTCGGGGCCATTCACCCCTTTTGTTTTAATTGGGTCTGGAACACATCCAAAAAAAATCGGTGTTAGCGCAGATGTCGTACACCCTGATCTTAAGCTGGTCTCGTGTTTGTATGGTGCCCTGCTTACATGCGTTTTGGGGATGGGTTAAAAGATTCCAGAGGTCACCCATTAGGGTTCTGCCCCATTGCCTCTGCTGCTGTGCGGCTCTTTGGGACTCACTGCTGTCACGTCGCTGACGTTTTTCCACCTGACTTTTAAGAAAGTGAAGCAATGAAACAGTGCCCCAGTTGATCAATCAGAAGGTCCCATTTCCGATTTTTTTTCTATTTGGTTGGTGGAAGGGAAAATGCTTATTTTTTTTTTGTAAAGGGGATCTAGGAGGTGGCCACCCAGGGAAATGTGTTATTTTTATGGCTTTAAAAAAGGGTCATGTGGGGAAATGGAGCATCCAAGCATCAGTGAGAGATGGAGCCTTTATTTCCCAAGCCCTGGGTCGAGGGGGAAGTAAACTGATCTTTCCCCATCTCCTCCTCCGCTCAAATTCCGCCAACCCCTTTTCCCCAAAGGGAGGGACGTCGGTAACACTGTGTCCAGGAATATTTTCCTTCCTCCCCTCCGCTTCCTGGCACAGCTCAACACGCCTGCTTGCCCCAGATATCACTTGAGAGCTATGCGCGCCCCTTTCCTAGCCCTGGACCCCAACCCTTGCCTAAGTAACCGAAAAAATTGTGAAACTTCGGCCCCTTTTGGATTTGACGGAGAGAAAGGCTCCGTGTCCAATGTGTCCCCCTTCCTCCTCCCCGGCGTGGGGGCCTGATTTTTCAAAATGTCCAACGACGTTCCAAATAAGATCACCACAAAAGGTCATGCTACAAGGGGATTGCCGCATGACCCTTTTGGGGGCTTCTTCAAAACTGGCAAGGTGGTTTAGACTTTAACCCGCCTCCACTCCGGGGGTCAACAAACCCCAGGTTCCACACCGTGCTTGTCAGCCTGTTACTTTGTCTGGTAATGGCATTTCCTGCTGCCCAACGTGGAGCATGTGGGGGGGAATTCCAGTGTGTTGCCCATCAACAATGAGCGGTTGACGGGAAGGCCCGCGAAGCGCAACGCAGCCCGGCGGGACGAAGCAGGGTTGAAAGGGGAAGTGGAAACCCGACCTCACCTTCCCACAGGGGGAGTCCAGCCCGGGTACCTTTAAAATTTCTGGAGCAAAGGTTTTATGAATGTGCCAGGGAAAAGGGGTGTGCTCCAGCCTACCCAAACTTAGGCGCCAGCAGATTTCGACCGTTATCGCACACCACCCTTTCCTGGCACAAGGTTTTGTACCCCAAACCCCGCTCGGTCCGTTGCGGGAGCCGTCCCCACTCCTGACCTGTGTGTGGATGGTCTCCAAGACGGATTAATTTCAACACGGCCTGGTTTCTCTGGGCCCGTGTTTCCACCAGAGGACCTTGGGGGAAAGAACCCTGCCGCATCCCTGCGCTTTTGAAGAGCCTGCGCCGAGCCTGAGAGCCACCATCACCACCAAGACTCCACCCAGCTCACCTAGAAGAAAAAAAAGGAAATGTTGAGCTGTTCACAGAGATAATATTGGCCTTGGCTGACTTACTAGTCCATGTTCGGTGGTCAGATGGACTTTTCCAGACACAGATGCATAACAACGCGCTTGAAATTTAGATGACAAATGGTTGCCAGGCAGGACGGCTTTTCTGGCAAAGAAATACCTGCTCGGCATCTGGTATTGGGGCAGGTCAAGGGCTATGACGTGGCGGAACCCATCTGTGTCCACCAGACGGAAAGGGCAACATTTCCAAGGCCAAAAGCGGGCAATGATGACATTCGGCTTTTGGTTTGGGGATTTTTGGGGGAAAAAAAGTTTTTTCTTCTGCCCCAAACCTGGAAGACGAATTCGGGCTCTAGACTGGCCCTTCGGGTGCAGGTTCAACGGTTTTGGGAAGGAGAATGGGTGGGAGGGGTCTCTGATGGTGCGGGTGGTACTGGCAGGGGGGGGCTGAAGGGGGGGCTGATCCCTGTCATGACTCTGAAGACTGGGCCTGGGGAACGTTTGGGGTGACGGGGGAGGAGGGGGAAACAGGGGTGTGCAGGGTTGGAAGCCCGGCCCCGGGTGGTGGCGTTTTTTGGCCAAGTTTGCCCCTTTCAACTCATGCTTTCGCTCATTGCAGACATTTGGGGGTTTTTAAACCACCTGGGTTTTCTTGCCTCTACTTATGTTTTTAGGGAAAAGGCGATAAGACCGGGGTGAATCAAGGCTTCTAAAAGGGGGCCCGGGGCTTGAGAGGCCGGGACCTTTTTGACGGAAAAAAGCGAGGACGGTGTTTCCGCGACGGGGCGGGCGGAATCATTCAGGGGGCCCTTTTTGGGACCGCCCTCTCCCTTTTTGGGGGCGGGACCCGTACTGACATACCCTATTTTCCCCTCTCCTGTGATGAAGCGCTCGAAGCAAATTTCTGCTGAAAAGACCACTTTGGATCCGCAATGCGTCACATCTCAACACAGCGACTTCGCGTCAACTTTCCCGCATCCAGAGGGGGTAAAAAAGAGGATGCGGCTTGGCCAGGGGCGCCCGGGATTTTTTCCCGATTGACGGCTTCCTTTCCCCCCCCTTATGGCACCGTAACGGGGCGTCAGAGCAAGAAATCTCCTTTTTTTCCTCTTGATCTTTAACATGCCTTCTGACCCCAACCGCTTTTGTCATCAAAGAGGTCTTCAAAAATGGGTTATCCACGTGGTGGGTACACAAGTTTACATTTGGGCCTTTGCTTTATGTTGGGCTGTGCTGAGAAACTGAGACGACATTTTTGGGGCCGTGACTGGGAGGACGAGGGGGGGTAAGATGCGGATGGGTTTCATTAACCACTTTAAAAACAGATTGGCGACGCTGGTTCTGAGATTCACAGGACCCTCCCAGCGATGACAGGGGCCCGACGGGCCCTGCAACCCACGATCCGTGGCATGGGTTTGTTGCCACAAAGAAGGACACCTTTCTTGTCCTTACCCGCTACACCACCTTTGCTCCTTACCCCCTCATTTCGCTCCCGTTCAGAAAATAAAAATTTTTAAAAAGTTGGAAAGTTTTTGAAAGTCCTTATTAAAAGGCGGCAAATCACAGCTATTCTTAAATCCCTCTAATTTCCTACACCAACTAGGATTAGAAATGAATTGTTTCTAGCGAATACCTGTAAATGCGTCTGGTGGGAAGAACCGTAAAACAAAATAAAAGTGTTCTTCTTTTAGTCCCAGGGATTTACAACTGCCATAGGACTAGGTTTTATATTTTAACAAATATCATACAAGTGCGCCAAATTTAGTTCACGAGCCAAAAAAACTATTCAAATTTTACGGATAGAAAATTGCGTTTTTTGCGCAATGCAAACGAAACAGTTTCTAAAAAAAATTTACAACGTGGTATTTGAAAAAAATAGGGGTGCACCACTGCAATACGCTATTTAAAAATTTTACGGGAAAAAAACCGGTGTTTTTTTTTCACCTTAAATACCCTGTGGTGACTACAAAAAATTTTTGTAATCAAATTTTAATACAAGGGGCTCTATGAACAAACCACCAAGATGCCTGTAACGGATCCACACACTATGGCAAGTCCAAGAGGATGATGGTGGTAGATCCGTTACAAGGCTAATCTCTTGATTCCACTGCATTAACAGTCGTACTTTATCCTCTTTATCGCTAACTAAGGACAGTTGAGTATTGATCGAAGACTATTTAGTACACTGTGTTGTATTACATATACCCATGTTCCCTTGATAGAACCCCAGATGACCGTGGGGGAAACGCGTTGAGAGTAAGGAATCATACTATATTTGTTTGGGATTTTGATGATAACATTATTTTGTTCTGTCCTAGCTTGTGTTTATTTATAGAGAGATAGTCCAGTATAGGTGTTGGTAGTTTATAGTAAGGGGTTGGGGACGCCCTTATCAGGCGATTAATCCGCTATTTTTTGATAGTTATCATTAGAGATGTAGGGATTTTTTACTAAATTCATTTGTTAGGTAGATTAGGATTTTGTGTCTTTATATTTCTTACACTTGTAATTTTATTAGAAAGCTAAGTTTTATCTGCTTCTGGCCCCTAGGATTTATGCAACGTGCTTGTGTACTTGATACTGTATTATTTTGGGTGAGTATCTGCGGTGTGTAAACAAACTACTATTTAAGGGTGCCTGGCTGACGTCCCCCCAGTTATCTTGCAAGAGGAGTTTCTGGTGTTGTTGTTTTTCCGGTTATACAGCACAATTATCCACATCTCCTTTCAAAATCCTCCTGCCCTGCCCAGCCTGTCTGTCTAGTCTGTTGCGCGGAGCCAGCACCTCCCCACCCTCCCACCCCCCCGGCTGTACAGCGCTAGATGCCCTTTAAAATTCCTCGCGGCCTAGTAACTAAAATACTTGAAAATCGCTAATCTACTTAAGTTACTAATGTTCACAGCTAAAAGCATAGTATGTCTCTGTGAACAAAGAGAACAGTTTTATTCCGCTGATGCTGGTTTTGGAAAGAGACCGAGAACACGTCATGCTCTTATGATACACCAGACCACACACTGATTCATGAGACAGTAAGGGGCTGTTCTATGTAAATACGTGGAGTCATCGTGATTTTTCCATGCCAATATCACAACCATGACACATCCCAGGTCATGACTAATGGAAATGGGCGAATTTCTCAACAAATCCGGTTTCGTCAGCGTTCGTCGAATTTCCCGACAAAAAAATTCGTTCCCCAAATATTACTTCAGGATGAATCACATAAAAAAACAGCTATTTCCAGGCTGCACCGAGCCTGCAGGTGCTGTAGAACGTTGTGCCATGCTAAAATATGCCAGAGGGAGCTTGTTTGGCTTCATACAATGTTGTTGTTTAGTATGGACACGCACATGACTGCAGCCAGCCGCTCCTTCAAAACGCATTCCACTATAAAATTCCCTGGGCACTTAACCCCTTCCCGACATCTGGTGGCGTTAGATCTACGCCCTAGCGGTATTGACTTCCCCCAAATGGACGTAATGCATACGCCCTGGCGAACGCTAGGCGCATGGCGGGGGACCAGCGTTAAATTTACCGGCTGGCGTTCATGCCCGCATCACCCCGGGTCGGAGTGAGCTTTCCCTCAGCCCCGCGTGTGGAACAAAACGCATCATTACCGCAGCCGTTCATGGCCCTCGAATAATGATGCCGGCACGGCAGGAGGAGTGAGCTCCTCAATGCCTCGATCGGCGTAGGCAAGGGACAACAGAATGCCGCTCGCGCCGTGCTCCTAACAGACAAAGCCCCCGGTTATTGCTGTCTGAATGCAACCGAGTAAGTCTGGTGATGTCACCATCGCCCACAATGCATTGTGGGCATGGTGTCCCAGTAGTTGCCATGAGCGACCTATGCACAGCAGTAACAGCTGTGGCACAGAACGCCTCTTTTCAAAACAGCAATCATATGATTGCTCTTTTCCCAGTGGGGGTTTTGCAGTTACAATCCTCACTGGGAAGATTAAAAAATGTGAAAAAGTAAAAAAAAAAAGCTAAAAAAAGTAAACACAAACAAAAAGATAAAATATAAAACACATACCTGCCCTTTTTCCCCTTTACAAACGACAATCGCTGGCGCAAAAAAAGATCAAAAATAAAAAAGTAACCCATATTTGGTAATTGCCGGCGTGCGTAACAATCCACCCTATAAATCTTTCATGGTTTAGGATTAACCCGTATGGGTGAACGCCGTACAAAACGAAAAACAAAAAACAGTCACAAGAAATGCGATTTTTGAGGCATCCTGCAGCACATTAAATGGAGAATAAAAAAGCGATCTAAAAACTCAATATAAACGCGCGAAAAGTTGTACCAATTAAAACGTCATTCATATCCACGCAAAAAAAAGACAGGTGTATTACACGTCTCTTGAATATACGGAATAAAAAAAAGTTAGGGTGCTCACAGAAGACAAGCGATAGCATAAAATATTATTTTAACACAAGTAAAAACACTATTGTTTTTTTTAAAGTAAGTGCTTCTCCCAAAAGGTTAAAAAAAAAACTATATAAATAGGGTAATCACCGTAATCGTAATGACCCCTGAGAGTAACAGCTAACTGGTCATTAGTGATACTGCACGTTGTATTGGCTGTTGAAAAATAAAAATAAAATAACACTACTACAGGATTGCAGTGATTTTCTTCAACCCTGCTTCATAGAAACGGATTATAAAACTGATCAAAAAGTCCTGGGTCCACCTCCAAAAATGATACCAATAAAAACATCACTCATCCTGATAAAAACTAGGCCCCTACGATGACAGCGTCCGTACACAGAAAAATAAAAAAGTTTAGTGCTCTCAGACTATGGCGATGCAAAGAACGTGTTTTCCTTTTGAAATAAAAGTGTTTTGTATTGTGTAAAAGGCAGTAAAACATACAAAAAAAATACAAATTTGGGTATTCAGCTGTAATCGTATCGACCTGCTGAGTAATACTCAGCATGTCAGCTATACTAAGCAGCCGGTGACCGCTGATTAAACAAATAAAAATAAAGAACACTACCAGGACTGGCTGGGTATTTTGTTCAAAATAGCCTCACAAAAACCTTAATAAAAAGTGAATCAAAGCGGCATATGCCCCATAATGTACAATAAAAACGTCAACTCATCCCACAAAAAAACATAATCAGCTCCGTATAACAGAAAACTGAAAACGTTATGGCTATCAGAACAGGACAACAATAAAACTCAATTATTTTAGTAGACCTAAATACCTATTGTGTAAAAGTAAATAAAACATAAAAAAACTATATAAAATCTATATCATTGCAATTGTACCGAGACCATCCATAGGTAAAGATATCCTGTCATTGATACTGCACGGTGAACCGCTATGTAAAACTTTGAAGCCCAAAACACAATGCAGGAACAGCGTTATTTACCCCTCATTTTCATAGCCCTATGCAAAAAAACAACAACTTTGGAAACACCTGTGCACCAAAAATGTACAATACAACCCCGTAGTATGAATCTATGAGGCTTTGCTGAATCAAAATGTAGTGACTTCGGTAAGGTTTCAACCTTTCTGGTAATTTGTGGGGGCTTTGATAAATGCTACATGGCCCCACCAAAATCTGCGTTTCCAAAAGTCCAGTAACACTAAGGCCCTCCCTAATAACGCCCTGCCATGCGCCAAACAGCAGTTTACGACCCACATTGTAGGGTATTGCCAGAACTTGGAATAAATTGCGTAACAGTGGTTTTTGGGTGGTTTTCTTACAGGATGGCTGTAAAAATTAAAATTTTCAGCTAAAATTGCAAGATTATTGAAAAAATATGTTTTTAAAATTTTATCACGACACCAACGGCTGAAAATTGTTTATGTGACACATAACCTGTGTGGGATGTCGTATCATGCGGTCACTACTGCTACAGAGGATAGGTATCAACCCCTGGATATAATTCCCTTAAGGGGTGTATTTCCAAATTGGGGTATTTTTAGGGGAGAGTTTATTAATTTTTTTAGCACCGTTAGGGTTGTCCGCTAAAAACTGAATATGGCCCGCTAAATAAAATCGTAATGAAAATGAGACCCCAGGAGTCCGAGAAGGTTCTCCCTCCATATACGTTGGGCTTGGTGGTTGAAGCGCAAATACTGCACTAGGGCCACATTTGGTATATCTCGTGAGAACACGGTCAGTAATCTGGGTGGAATCAATATAATTTGGGCATTTCCCTGATCCACAGTTTACCGTAAATCTTATGTGAATAATGCATAAGAAATTTAAATCGTGCTAAAAAAAGTAAATATAATTGTGAGAAACTTCACTCCACTTTGCTTTCAAATATGTCCTGTGAAACTCCTAATGGGTTAACTAAACTTCCTAAATGCGGGTTTTGAATACTTTAATGAGGGTGTGTTATCTTAGATGAGGTCATTTATGGGGGATCTAACATACAGGTGTCAATCAAAGTCAAATAAGTAACAAGACTGGTCCCAAAAAATGTGTATTGCAAATTTTTGTTTGAAAATTTTGAAAAATTTACTACTCAAATTTCTAAGCCCACCTAAGTGTCGGTCAAAAAAAGACCATTTAAAAAAAGCTACAACAGACATATGTAGATGCTAGTTATAAACTAAAATGAGTTGTGAATCTAACTGAGTCTTACATGCAGAAATTTTTTGAAGTTTAAGAATGGTAAATTTTTCAAAAATTTTCACTGATTTTTGTTGAGTATTTGTCACAGAATAAACACACAATTTTTTGGACCAAAATAACTGTAACTATCTGTAAAGTATAATTGTGTCACGAGAAAAAATCTCTGAATCACATGATATGTTAAAGTGTCAAAACAAGTATTCTCACATAAACTGACACATGGAAAAATTTCAAAAATGGGCTCTGAGGTCAGAGGAGGCCAAAACTGGCTCCGGCGGTAAGGGGTTAAGAGGGCAAAAACTGACGCAAAAAACTAAAGGGGTAATGTACCTGATAAAGTACATGGGAGCAGCGACAGGCTGAGGGAAAAAAACAACTGGGAGGGCTCAGTGGGCAACATCAGTGACAGATTGTTGGAGTGACGAAGACGGCAGCCCACAGCACATGAGGTCAGACAGGTGGCACAATAGAGCATTCTGGTAGGTGGCAAAAACAGGAGAAGCGCAAAGAGTGGCACAATGACACAGTGGTGATAGTTGTGAACGGGCAATCGAATACACAGCAGCCAGCATGAGGTCAGACAGTGCAGCAATGACATTCAGAGAGGTGGCAAAACAGGGTAGGTCCACAGAGTGGCACAAACATGACTACAGGTGTGTGGAAGGTCACGGGCATCAGGCCACGAGCATCAGCATGAGAGGTCAGACAGTTGCACAGAACGGACACAGGTGGATGTCAGGTCACTGCAGCAGCAGGCATGAGAGGTCGATGTACAGTGGTGCACAGATGACATTCTGGGAGAGTGGCACAAACAGTAGTAGGACAACAGAGTTGAGCACAATGAACATTGAGAGTGAGGATGGTGACGCTGGGCAGCATGCATGAGGTCATACAGAAGGCGACAATGACAATCTGGAGGTGGCAAAAACAGGAGTAGGCCCATCAGAGTGGCAACAATGACAGAGTGTAGGTGACACTGGCATCAGCATGAGGGTGGTCAGACAGTTGTGCAAAATGACATTCCTGGATGTGGCAACAAAACGAGAGGCCACAGAGTTAGCAACAATGACACAGTCGTGGCGAGGTAACGGCAGCAGCAGCGATGAGGTCGCCAGGCCAGTTTGCACAATGACATTTCTGGAGAGTGGCAAAAACTGGAGTAATTGCCACAAAGTGGCACAATGAGACAGAGAGTTGAGAGGTGGACGGCGGCAGCCACAGCATAGAAGTCAGGGACCGAGTGGAACAATGAACATTCTGGAGGTGGCGAAACATTTATTAGGCCACAGGTAGTTGGCTCAATGAACAGAGAGTGGAGGTGACGGTGGCAGCAGCATGGATGGTCAGACATTGGCCTACAATGACAGTTGCTGGAGGTGTGCAAAAACAGGAGTAGGCCACAGAGATGGCACATGTGACGAGAGTGGAGAGTTCGGTGCAGCAGCATGAAGGTCAAGAGGAGTGGCACACATGAATTCTGGAGTGTTCAAACAGTAGTAGGCCACAGAGTGGCACAATGACCACAGTGTTGGTTACGGCAGCATGCCACACAGCAGCATGAGGTTCAGACATGTGGCTCAATGACAATTCTGGATGGTGTGCAAAAAACTGGAGTAGGCCCACAGAGTGGCACAATGACAGAGAGTGGAGGAGACGACGGCAGGAGTAACAGCATTAGGTCAGTAGAGTGGCACAATGACACAGTTGGATGGAGTCGACGGCACCACAACAGGCAGCAAGTCAGCCATGATGCGAGAGTGGCACAATGACAAGAGTGTAGAGGGGAGGGTGGCAATACCAGTGCCCTGTGTCAAGATGGTGAGAGGCTGATGAGAAACTGGCCTAGTCAGATGTAGGTGCATCAGTCGGGTGGCGGCTATCTAGAATAGTGCTGAGGCAGGTAGTTTGAACCCAGCACTAATTTCTCACAGTTTGGTTGATGGCGTCATGGCTGATGTAAGTCCTGACGGCGCTAAGGCATGGTGGAGGAAGGAATCTGGCCGATCCACGCCTGATTCATCTTGACAATAGGTTCAGGTTCGTCGTTCCACAATTCCTGTTGAGCACGGCTGGATTTCTCACTTGGTGGGAACGCTGGGCCCCCCAGCGCCTGCACTGAACACCCGGCATCTGATGCCACAACTCACTAAGAACTGGCCGGGGCGGGGACAGCTTCTTCTGTCCACTGCAAACTCGGCCAAAGTGCGGTGCCACACATCCAGTTTTGAGGCTAGGCTTGCGTCACTACATTATAGTGCCAGCGTTATCTTCTAACTAGGCTTGGCAGAGTGCCTGGGGGGGTGCCAAGTAGGCCACCCCCCTGTTGGTTCATGGGGTCTGCTCCAGGTCCTGCTGCTAGCTGCAGCACTGCCTCCTCACTGAGGCTGGGAGTGAAGGAAGCTACTCATCAGTGACTTCCAGACTTAGGTTCTGCAGATGGATCTGGTACTAGCGAGGACTTGCTCCTACCGACCACCCACGCCTACCCCCATCAGCCGCGGCGAGGTAGTACGTGATGCGCTCAGAACCACCCGCGTCAGACCTGTCAGAGGAGTGGCGGAAATGCCCCAAGCACATAGGCAGGCGGCAACGTACTACGGTAGATTTCTCTAATAGTATTTGAGTTGTCCTCCCTCTCAATAGCTGGGAAAAAGGCTGCCATTTTAGACCGATAGGCGAGTGGTCCTAAGTAGAGTGTGAGAGCCAGAAGTCATCCCTCTGCCGATGCTGACTATTCGTGACTGTCACGTGTACTTACGCCAGGCAACAGCATGCTGGCGGGCCATCTGCACAATGACTCGAGGGGCTCACCTGCCACCATCTCCAACTGTGAACGTGCCCACGGTCCTGCGGTCAATCTGCCTCGACTTCCTCATCTCCATCTACCTCCTTCACAGCTGCTCCTGCTCCTCCTCTTCCTTGTCACCTGGGTAGAAAATTCCACACTCATTTCACCAGACAATCTTCTGCTGCCAAGTCCTCCTCCTTTCAGTCCCGCACCAGACTCATTGTGCCGCGAGAATGTAGTCACCACTTATCGCAGCTCCCCTGCCCAGACAGATTTTCTATCAGACATCTGTTCCAGGACATGAAGCATGGAATGACGTTATTCATCCCGTAGTCCTGGCGACTGAAAAATAATAAGTATTGGCCCGTCGCTCGAATGGTGCCTCACAAACGGTAGTGTCACGCAATTGAAGCTGCCACGGCTGATCAACTAAAGTTTACTTAGGGAGTACTTCTGACCGCACTGGATCATCAAAAAACTCATAATAGGCCTATCTCTGTTCATACAGAACGGGTCCAACATGTGCGGGCTGTGAAATCCACGGTGAAACATCGCATATCAGAGTGGTGTTGGAGGCCGTTCTGCCGCTAAACTTAAGGGAGGTGTTTGAGTCACGTCAAGGGAGGTGCAGTGAGCCCCTAACTGAACCCAGCCGAGCCCCCTGTCCCTTCCTACTTACGTGCAAGCCCTAGGCGGCAAGAGGGGCAACTGGCGACCAGTTCCCCTAGCTCTGCTAAAGAAAGTTCCTGGGACATGAGGAAGTAGAATAGTCAGACAGTCCGGTCAATATCCAAATAGGAGAACGCCAAAGCACAAATCAGTACCAAGGATAAACGTAAACAAGCCGAGGTCAAACACGAACGGGGAGGAGGTACAAAATCAGGAGGACAAAACGGTTCAGGAGAACAAGCCTAGGTCAGGAATACGTAAGCAAACCCAGAAACAAACAACAAGGTAGCCAGGAAATATCACAGGCGCAGCAGTCAGCTTTCAGGGAGTTTAAGATGGATTCCCGTATACCGCCCCCTGGCAGCTGATTGAGCGGCCTCCGGGCCTCCCATTAGGCTAGTGCACTCGCTCCCCTGTCGGAGTGGCTGGGCCCCCTGTCACTCAGAGAGCTGTCATCAGAAGTGTATCAGGGAGGGAGAGCACAATCAGGCTGTTGCAGCCCTGTCTGCAGTCTGAGCACAGCTTAAAGCCCCTGACAGTGTTTCTGGCTATTGTAGAATGGATGAAGTGCATGCACTCGTTTTCCTGGCCATTTGCATAATCTTCTGAAGATCGTGTGGAATGACTTCAGGAACCAATTTCACAACCAGATTGAACACATGCACCGGCCCATACCTCCAATGGTGCAGCGCGGACACCATGTTCCTCCCCAGTTGTCCTGCACCCATGGTTCCTGAGATTTATGCAGTTGGCTGTGGAGAAAGCCCACAAATCGCGATTTCTTTTCTGTATGACCGGAGCAGTTCCTCCCCTGTCTGTGACTTATCGTTCGCACGGAGGCAACAGCCAGTTTAGAAATTGATGACACCGCTGTTGCCCTATACATGTGGTAGGATGGAGCAGTACTTGTGGATGTCTGAGATGGTGGGGGGTAGTGGAGGAGGAGTGGCGGACATTGGCGCAGGATCCACACTTTAACAACGTGAGGAGAAAAGTGCCGTCTTCACGTGGTCCAAGTGTTGGGTGTGCCTGGGACAAGAATCACTAATTCACCCAGTGGGCCAAAAGGTACATGTACTGGGCCCTGACCATAGTACAGCTCATACGTCCGCGGGGGGCATTTGCCGGTGACACCTTGGAACAAACCAATAAGCTTCAGGACTGGGCCCCACCTTCTGTTCTACATAATTTATGAAGAGTGTGGTACTGTGTCTACTGCCTTTTTGGTGTAAAAGAATACATCTGGAACTCTCCATCTCCTCGGCGATCGGCACAAGCCATTAGTTCACTGAATGGTGTGCGAGAATCCACCATTTGGAAAAGGGAGGACTGCGAGTACCCAACAACTTGGACAGTGGATCACGGAACAGCTTCTCTTCCTCTGCACTCTTAGGATGGTTTGGTAACGCATACATGTTTTGTCTCCTTTCGCAATTCTGACCCCGCTGAACTACTGCTGCGCCATGAGTAGCGAGGAGAGAGCATCTGGACCGGAGATGAATGTCAAAGAGAAACAGCTCCCCTTCTGCAAGGTGGTGGACCCTTGACTGGCGCAATGGCTGGTCCCACTGGGCGCTGCTGGCGTGCTGGGCAGCGGATGGCCACCCATCTGAGCCACTTTCCCCCGGGCCCAACTGGATGGTGATGTGCTGTGTTGACGAGGGCCTTGGTGCCAACGTTAGCTCCCTGGCAAGCTTCACTTTTGCCCAAATTCTCATATATATTGGCTCCTCCGGTGTCTTGAAGGAACTGCCCACTGCCGAGTACGGTTTTACCGCCAAACGCGCCCGCATGAGTGACTACTACCACGCTGCCTCGCTGAGCCCTGTGCCGCATTTCTTGGCCTTTCTTTTTACCTCGTGGCCCTTGGCTCCCGACCTCACATGCTGTCCCTGCTACTTGCGGCCACAATACCCCTTTTTGGCTGTCCGCTGCCTGACGCCAACTGACGCCCTTTTCTCCTGACGTAATGAAAGCCCTTGCCTCACCCCTCTCCAAGTCGGTGGTAAACATCATTATTTTGTGTTTCATCGTCACTGCTGTCCCCCATCACCGGTTTTGGTATCAAGGCTGCCCTACAAAGCCTCCCTGCCATTCCCCCATCTATATTTTTCCGCCTACTGCAAAAAGGGATGGGGTTTTGGCCCCATTTCTTCGTGCCAAATGCGCTGACTCCCTACTCAAATTTGTTCATCCTCGTTTTATAGTGGCGCTGAGACCAGACCACATAGTAGTTTCTGGTGGGGGAAACCGGGGGATGGGACAGGGCGGGTTGAGGAAGGTAAAGGCCGCTGCCCCGGGCCCCCCGGGGGCCTTTCCAACAAAGGGTTTTTCGGGGAGGGTTCCCCCCGACTTTGGGGGCTGGGATTGTTAAAATGTCATCTGGGAGGAAGTGGATGCCAAAGCCCAACCCAATCAAGGGAAACCCGGGGGTTTGGTAGCAGACAAAACACCCTTGGGATACCCCGGAATTTTGTGGCCGTCCCCGAGTCCCCCTACTGCACGTCCCCCTTTGCTGTGCTGCGCCCTTTGGCCCTTGGAATGTTTTTTTGCCTTTTGCCCACTCCGGGTAAAAGGGAGCCTGCTACCTCTCTTCTGACTTTCTGTTTGTTTTAAGTACAGACACGGGTTTTGAAGATATCTTTTTTGGATAAAACACACCCTGTATTTGGGACCCAAAATTTGAACCCACTAAAAGTTTGGGGGAAACCCTTGGATATAAATTGGCGCCCCAAACAAATGGGCAAAAAAAATTTGACTTGTATGTCCCTTTTAAAAAACCCCGGGTGTATTTTCGAATGTAAAAAGAAACAAACTGTCTTAATCAACCTTCGGATATGAATTATGCTACAGAATTTCTTTTGTGGCGATGAAAAACAAAGTTTCTTTTACTGAGTACAACTGCAGAAAAATACTTAGTTAACCCTTGGATGTAAATTGAGCAACCACAAACTACGAGCTTTGTAGCGTGTTACAATGGCGTGTTTTTACGCTACACAACAAGAGGAAAACTTGTAATTAACCTTCGCTTTGTGAATTATGTTACAGGAAAAATGTATTTTTTGGCTGTGAAATAAATGTTTTCTTTTAGTCACCACAGCAGCAGAACAACACTTAATTAACCCCTGGATGTAAACTGCACAAAAGAATTGAGCAAGCAAAAACTACGAGCTTTGTAGCATGTTACAATAGCGTGTTTTTTACACTACACAACAAGAGGAAAACTTGTAATTAACCTTCGCTTGTGAATTATGCTCCCAGGAAAAATGTATTTTTTGGCTGTGAAATAATGTTTTCTTTCAGTCACCACAGAGCAGAAAAAACGCTTAATTAACCCCTGTATGAAAAATTGCGCAAAAGAATTGAGCAGCCCAAAAATTTACCAGCTTTGTAGCGTGTTACAATGGCGTGCTTTTTAAACCTACACAACAAAAGGAAAACTTGTACTTAACCTTCGCTTGTGAATTATGCTACAGGAAAAATGTTTTTTTCGCGGTGAAATAAATGTTTTCTTTTAGTCACCACAGCAGCAGAACAACGCTTAATTCCCCCTGGATGTAAATTACGCAAAAGAATTGAGAAACCCAAAAAAACTACGAGCTTTGTAGTGTGTTACAAGGGCGTGTTTTTTACACTACACAACAAGCGGAAACCTTGTAATTAAACCTTCGCTTGTGAATTATGCTACAGGAAAATTTATTTTTTGCGGGAAATAAACGTTTCTTTTAGTCACTACAGCAGCAGAAACAACATTAATTAACCCTGGATTAAATTGCACAAAAAATTGGGAGCAAGCAAAAACTACAGCTTTGTAGCAGTTCAATAGGCGTGTTTTTTTTACGCTACACAACAAAGGAAAACTTGTAATTAACCTTCGCTTGTGAATTATGCTACGGGAAAAAATTTATTTTTTGGCGGTAAATTTAAATGTTTTTTTTTAGTCACCACAGCAGCGAAACAACGCTTAATTAACCCCTGGATGTATAAATTGCGCAAAAGAAAATTGAGCAACCAAAAACTACGAGCTTTGTAGCGTGTTACAATGGTGTGTTTTTTACGCTACACAACAAAAGGAAAACTTGTATTGTATTTGTATTGTAAAAACGCTGTTTCTTTAAATGAATACAACAGGAACAGGCTTAGATCACCCTTGGATATTCAATGTGCTGTGAGCAGATAGCATTAAAATGTATATGCAGCTGCACTGGACGCACACGGGACTTCAGATCCAAAAACCCCATAAATCGAAATAGAACCTTAAAAGGAAAGCAGTCTCTGAGAAAGCTGAGAAAACCACCCCAAAATCGCGGGTATAAAAATTTTTTTCTTTAGTAAAAAACCATTAAAGCGGGGGGGCGCGGCAGCCCCTTCCCTAACATTACAGTGAAAAAGGAGTGTGAGCTCCAGCGTCGCCCCCGGGGCCCTTATATAGTTTTGGGACTTCCACAAAAATTTCCCCCCCGGTTTCTGATTGGTTTCAAATCTGCACTTGTCATGCAGGTTATCCCCTTTTTTTTCCTCCCAAGTTTTTTTGCCCCATGTAATGCCATGTGCTCCCACCATTTTATCAATAAAAACCACATTTTCGTTAAACGCAAATTTTACCCAAACTTCGACTTGGTTCAGAACCGAAGTTCTCCTAAATTTTCCAAACCCTTTTTCCCAAATTCGTTAGAATCAATTCGCCCTTTCTCTATTTTAGTATGACTTTTGGGCCACCCCCAGCTAAACCCACCTCTTTTTCTCTAAGCTGTTTTGGGGGGGCCGGCCAAAAATAACAGGGAATCCCCAAAAAAGGCGCTTATTAAATAGATTAGCGCAGATTTTAACCTAAATTATCCTGGGGATCGAAAAAACCCCAACCCAAATAAAAATCGTGCCGATTTAACTTTGCGATAATAATGGGCCCAACACTATTAGGAACCCCTTTGAGGCTCGGACGGGGCCCGCGGGGGAAGGGGGAAATTTCCCCCCGGTGGGCCCCCCGGTCGCTGTGGGCCCCGGAGGCAGTGCCGTCGCCCCCCGGGGGCCCGGCCGGGGATTCCGGCCCCTGGACCCCGGGGAATGGTCCCGAGGGCCAGGGGCCCGGGGGCCCGGAAACCCGGGGGACTAATGTCCCCGGGCCCCCGGGGGCGGGCTGGGGTTTCAGCGGAGCAAAAGCGCCCTACGTTTGCGCTCCGTGCTCCCCCCGGCAGGCTAAAACGCATTGGGCCCTTCAGCCTCCCGGGGCCCCGGGGCCCCTTTTCTGTGAGGGTTAGGCGGGGGGGGTGACGTCACTTCCCCCGTTCCCGAAAATGCAGGGCGGCATTTAAAAGCGTGGGGGCCCGGCTGGGAGCGGGGGGAAAGCTGGAGGGGAGCCGGGTAAGTGGCTGTTTGTTATTTTTTTTTTTTTTAAAAAATACCCACGGGGGGCCCTGACTACTAGGGGGGGGCCATGGCTACAAGGGGGGCCGGGGCTCCCAAAAGGGGGGGCCCTGGCTACAAAAGGGGGGGCCCTGGCAACAAAAAGGGGGCCCCCTTGGCTAAAAAAAAGGGGGGGCCCCCGGGACTACTAGGGGGGGCCCTGACTACTAGGGGGGGCCCCTGATACTGGGAGGGGGGCCTGGCTCCAAAAGGGGGCCGGGAATACTAGGGGGGGGGCCCGGGATTTCTAGGGGGGGGACCCCCTTGATTTAAAAAAGGGGGGGGCCCCTTGGGGTACTAGGCGGTCCTGGCTAAAGGGGGGGCCCTGGTTTAAAAAAAGGGGGGCCCTTGGCTAAAAAAAGGGATTTCCTGGCTAAAAAAAAAGGGGGCCCTTTTGGTTAAAAAAAGGGGCCCTGGTTTACTGGGGGGCCCCCCGGTTTAAAAAAGGGGCCCCTGGCTAAAAAAGGGGACCCTGTTTTTCTAGGGGGGCCTGGTTTAAAAGGGGGGGCCCTGTAATTAGGGGGGCCTGGCTATAAGAGGGGCCCTGGCTACCAAAAGGGGGCCCTGACTAAAGGAGGGCCCTGGCTAACTACATGGGGGGCCCCTGGCTACCTACATGGGGGCCTCTCTAAAAAGGGGGCCCTGGCTACCTTTTGGGGGGGGCCCTGACTCCCTACGGGGGGCCCCTGGCTATTTTTCAGGGGGGCCCGGGCCCTATTACGGGGGCCCCCTGTACAAGGGGGGTTCTGGCTACCAAACAGGGGGCCCTGGTTTAAAAGGGGGGCCCCTTTTGTCCCTACATGGGGGGGCCCCCGGGCTACAAAAGGGGGCCCCTGACAAATAGGGGGGGGCCCTGGTAAAAAGGGGGGCCCCCGGGGGTACAAAGGGGGGGCCTGACTAAAAGGGGGGGGCCTGACTAAAAAGGGGGGGCCGGACTATTTGAGGGGGGGGCCCCTGATTTAAAAAGGGGGGGGGCCCTTTGAATACGGGGGGGGGCCCTGACTACAAAGGGGGGGCCCTGTTTACTAGGGGGGGGGCCCCTGACTAAAAAAAAGGGGTCTGGTAAAAAAGGGGGCCCCCTTGGAAAAAAAGGGGGGCCCTGGCTACAAGAGGGGCCCGGGTTTACCTATGGGGGGCCCCTTTGGAACTACAAGGGGGGCCCTGGTACCTCCCTTGGGGGGCCCCTGGTCCCTACTTTGGGGGGCCCCCTCTCTACAAAGGGGGCCCTAAATTACAAGGGGGGGTCCTAGCTATAGGGGGGCCCGGGGTTTACTAGGGGGTTCCTGACTACTAGAGGGGGGCCCTGAAAAATTGGGGGGGCCCTGACTATAGGGGGCCCCTGGTTTACAAAAAGGGGTCCTGGCAAAAAAAAAAGGGGGGGCCGGGCCCTACAAGGGGGGGCCCGGCTATGGGGGGGGCCCGGGCTAAAAAAGGGGGGCCCCCTGGCTAAAAAAGGGGGGGCCCGGGCTACGGGGGGGGGCCCCTGGCTACAAGGGGGCCCTGGCTACCATATAGTCGGGGTTTCCCTTTGTAGGAGGGCTACCTACTTTGGGGGGGCCCTCTCTAAAAAGGGAAGCCCTGACTACAGGGGGGCCCCGGACTCCTACAGGGGGGCCCTGGTATTTTTCGGGGGGGGCCCACTAAAAAGGGGGGCCCTTTGTCCCTACATGGGGGGGGCCCTGGCAATCAAAGGGGCCCCCTTGATTTACAAAGGGGGCCCTGATACCTACAGGGTGGCCCAAAACTACAAAAAGGGGGCCCCTGACTTCCTGAAAAAAATACCTAAAGGGGGCCCCCTAATCCCTGTATACTACCTAAAGGGCCCCCAAACCCTGTTTTTTGTACCAAAAGGGGGGCCCCTAACTCCCTGTTACTCCCAAAAGGAGACCCCTAACTGTTTATTTCCAAAAGGGGAAAACCCCTAATTCCGTATATTTCCAAAAGGGGGGCCCCAAAAACTGTTTGCACCTATTTTAAAGGGGGCCCCTTTTCCTCCTACAGCTTCCCTTTCGGGGGGAAAACCACCTCCCTTTCGGGCCTTTAAAAATTTGGGGAAACTCCCCATCCCCCTACTAACTGGGGTCCCCCAAACCTAACTGTGGGCTATCTATTTTCCCAAACTGTACCCTTTGCTTTTTCTACCGGGGGGCATTTACCTCCCCCAACCCTGGCTGGGAAAACCCAAAACCCAAACCAACCTGGGGGGGCCCTTACCACTTATCCGGGGGGGGGTCTCCCTACCAAAAGGGGGGGCCCTTTTTTAGTTCCCTGGGGCCTCTCCCCACCCCCCAAACCCCCTTGGTTTCTAGGCTTGTACCTGTTTCTCCCACCTCTGGATAGTTTTTTACAGTGGTGGTAAGGGGTTTAAAGAGATGCTGGAAAATTGAGGTTTCCCTAAGATTTTTGGGGGGAAATTTCTGAGGGTTGAGTAGGGTGGCCGGAACAAGTTAATGGCGGGGGGAAAACGGATGCAGAAGAAAAGGGGAAAAAAAGAACAACAAGGAAGAGAACGACCCCTCGTCAAGACGTCCCCGGGGGAAGCCCATATTTCAGGGATTTTTTTTATATTTTTAATGTGATGGGGGCCCTGGCTTGTTTTCGATCTCTATGTGGTTCTAATGGCGGTTTTTGGTGGGTTTTAAACCTAAAATTTGGTTTTTTGACCTCTTTGGGGGTTCTCTATATGGTGGTGTTTAGTTTTATCCCTGAGCGGGTTTGTCTGCCCTCTATTTGGTCTCTATTGGCGGGGGTTGTAGGTTATCCCTTTGAGTTTGGTTTGTTGCCCCTTTTAGGGGGGTTCTATAGGGCGGTGTTGTAGGTTTACCTGAGCTGGGGGGTTCGGGCCCTCTATGTGGCCCTCTTTTAGGGGTGGTGTTGTAGGTTTATCGGGGGTTAGAAAAAGTGGAAGATTTTACTGTGCCCCTGATTGTAAGATTTGGGGGAAAACACCTGCCCTGTAAATAGGAGTTACCTTTTTTTTCTTGTGGTGTTTATTTTAGAAGGTGGGGAGGGGGCCGGGGCCCAAAGGGGAAACGTGGAGGGGAAAATTGGGATGTGGGTGGAGGGGGATTTTTGTATGTAAATATTGGAGGAGGATATTGAAATGTGGGTGGGGGGGGAAATTTTTGGTATGTGGGGGAGGGGGATTTTGTATGTGGTTAAAGGGAAAAATTTTTGTATGGGGGTGGAGGGGGAAATTGTATGTGGGTGGAGGGCGGTATTGGATGAGGGTGGAAGGGAGATATTGTTTGGGGGTTTGGAGGGGGATATTGTATGGGGGGTGGAGGGGGAAAAATTGTATGTGGGGGGTTTGGGGGGTTTTGTTTTGTGGGTGGGGGGGGGGGGTAGGGGATGGGGGGCTTTTTTGCCGTTGTCTATGTATTTTTAAAATGACTTTGTGTGTTTTACATTGAAATACACTTTAAGTTGTTTTTTTCACACTGTATTTTTTTGGAAAAAAGGGCGCATTTATGTCCATGGGGGGGGGGAAATTTTTTTAATGTAAAATTTGGGTGGGCCCCGAGATCATTTCCCCTGTGGGCCCCAGACCCCCGGGTCCGACACTGCCCCTTTTGGGGGTTATGTTTTTTTTCCCACAATTTTACCAGATAAAAGAAAATAGGGTTTGTCCTTTTGGGACCCCAAGGAGCCGTCACCCTGGCACAGGGTAGAACAGTACGGGAAATTTTGACCGCACTGAAATGTCGAGAGGCGCTACTTGACTCCCCTTTCACTGAAATGTACTTCACTTTTTAAAGTGTTTTTATTGAAAAATTATGATAATTGGTTGGATCTTCCATCTTTTACATGTGCCACAGATCGCAGTGCCCGTTACTTGAAACCCAATGAAACCACATTGGGGGCGTTAAAAGTTTCCCATGCCCCAGGAAGATCTTTGTACGAAAAAAACTTTTTGTATTGACACTATTGTAACTTGAGGGAACACTATACATGTACAGTATGTATACCAAAAAAATGCTTTTTTATGTTTTGAAACCCTAGTACACCCTTTTTAAAAAGAGACATATGCCGGGGGTTTTGTTTTTTTGGGAAATTTAGGGTCCACACTGTACATTTGGGGTAGTAGAAAACCCGGGGAAAATTTAAACATTTCAGAACCAGAAAAATGTATTCAGTGGCAAAACAATAACAGATTTGGACAGATTAGTTTATACTTGCATATGTTTGTATAGCATGTCGGTCATCCCCAATACAAAAAAGGGAAAATCAGGAAGGTGCCCCAAAATAATTGGAAAATTGAATAATTTTTTTGTTTTTGTTCTGAGTCTTTTATAAAAAGTCAATAATTATGCGGGATCGAATTTTTTATAATAAAAACACTATTTCTGACATAGGGTCTGAATGAGAACAGCGCCTAACTGTACATGCGATGTTCAAGGAAACACATTTCACACAGTTGTCTAGTCTGTTCAGATCATTTGTATGAATAAAAAAGTCCCAAAAGGAATGCAAGTATGAACATAGATTTGACACATTATATTAGAATTACATCAGATTTATACACAGTGATATTTTGCTATAACCAAGATTACTTATCCCATTCAAGAATTTATGTTGACCTCATAGGAAATTATCTAATGAATTAGATGCTGTAATGGAACCATTGACAGCCACATGCATTTCTTGAAAAGATTGTTCAATAACTTTCTGGACCAATGTATCATATTTCCAGCTGCAAATGCATGCTATTACCACAGAGCATCTGAAATGGTGTTTTTTTTTCTTTTTTTGATTAAATATTTGACTTTAAAATAAATAAATATATTTTTAAATTAAAATGGAATTTTGCAAATAAAAACTAAAGCATATTATGTAAGACCA
This sequence comes from Phyllomedusa bahiana, assembly GCA_025379985.1. Taxonomy (NCBI): domain Eukaryota; kingdom Metazoa; phylum Chordata; class Amphibia; order Anura; family Hylidae; genus Phyllomedusa; species Phyllomedusa bahiana. The sequence continues at coordinate 158,856 of JAODAL010002282.1, read as the reverse complement.
AATACACATGACATGTACATGATCTAAGCTGAACAAAATCAGTGGACCCATACTGTATATCCTTGTACGTTGGATGTAATATGCCAGCAGTAGGGACACCAGGTGCTGGTGTGTGGAGTAAAGGTAATTGCAGTCTGCTGGTGGTGATGTGCAAAGAGGTTTAGTGCATCCAGTAATAAAAAGGAAGACAAAGGCAACAGATTGAGGTCTTGGCAGGCTTTAAATATGGCACATTGCCAGTGTTGGACTGGGGTGCTAAGGGCCCACCAGTGGACTTTAATTCTGGGGGCCCACCTGTAGAGTTGTTTCTGGGGTCCACCAGTAGTGCTAATTATGGGACTGACTCTATAACTACTTGACATGCCTCTTATACTCTGCTTCTTACTTTTCACCTCTTTCTTACTGCCTTTCTGTCTTTAACAGTTTAAAATAAAATTCAGGTCTGCAATGCTCAGGGGCCCAGCGGAGGTCTCCCCTATTTCCCTGTAAGCCAGTCCAAGCCTGCGCACAGCAGATAGCACCACTACACCTGGGAGAAGAGGAGACTAGAAGAAAACCCTGGAAGTTCTGGGTGTAGTGTCAGCTCCAAGAGAGAGTTGGAGAGTAGGCAGTTGGTAGTGAGAGCATAGTGCACCTGGCAACAATAAACACAGAGTAAATGGTCACTAGTGTTGGGCACAGAGAGAGAGATCAGGGAATACCAGCACTGGAGAGGAAGAAGAGAGAAGACAAGGGAGATCAGTGTGGAGGGGCTGAGACACACACTCTACAAACAGTGGTGTGTATGGATATATATATTACCATGTGTTTAGTTATTTTAAGGGCTAACGTGACCAAGTAATCTAGTTAGGATAAAGGGTGCTTTAAAAAGAACCTGTCACATAGGTTATACCCCCTTTGCTGAGGACAGCATAAGCTAGTGTCAGACCTGCTGTTTCCAGCGCTGTGTCCCTTATTCAGCAGTTTTAGAGCATTTACCCCTCAAATCTTATTCATGAGTAGGTGTTAGCCCCTCCCACCAAAGGCTAGCCCCGCCCACTGACAGTTATTCATATGTTTCTACCTATTCAAAGTATTAGGTTTATCCGTTGAGGTGGGCGGGGCTAGCCTCAGGTGGGCGGAGTTTGAAAAATACTGACTCTTTGAATGACTCTTTTCTGGCTGAAAACTGCAGATTTGGCATTAAATACTCAAAAAATACAGCATCTTACAGAATAAGGGACACAGCGCTGGAAACAGCATGTCTGACACTAGCTTGTGCTGCCCTCAGCAAGGAGGGCATAATCTATGTGACAGGTTCTCTTTAAGTAGGATAGAGGGAGAAAACATGATTAAACCTGCAGCAAGTCGGTGTTAGGAAAGAGAAGGGGCTGCAGATCACACAGTTATAAGGGAAGTCTGCCATGTGATCAGGGTAGTCTGAGTTTGAGAAGTTAAGCAAGCAGTTGTGCTTTTAAAATTGCTAGCTGTCAAGCAGAAGGGCATGTTCACACAGCTGATTCTGGGACAGATTTCAGCCGTATTGCGCTCCAATACGGCTGAAATTTGTCCCAGTCATTACGGTAATCCACAGTTCTCACAGAGACCTATGGATTCCGTATTCGCCGAGCGGGGAGAAAGTGACATGCACATTATTTACGGCGTGTACGCGCCGGGAATAATGAGTTTCTGTGGGGCCGGCGAGCTGCCGGCCCCCATGCCCCACCCCCGCTGCACGGCACATGCCGTAATTGCGGGGCGAAATCCGTCCCGCAATTACGACATGAATAAGCCGTGTGAACTTAGCCAAAGGGTCACTTGGCCACAAATCAACTGTGAATCACAAGCAGATTGTCCCATTCCAATGGGAAAGCTACTCACAGTGAAGAGGAGTTAGAAAGTGCAGTGCAGGTAGACAGGAAAAGAAAAAAAGAGAGAGATCAGCACAGTGAGTTGTGAGTGGCCAAATGGGAAACTGGGCAAGGGTTGAGATGTGAGTTGTATGGAAAACAGAGAAAGTGTGCATACAGTAGGGAAAGAATGGAGAGATCTGTAATTTTTATGGTAGGTACACTTCAACTGTGAGAGACAGAATCTAAAAAAAATCCAGAAAATGACATTGTATGATTTTTAAATAATTTCATTGCATGAAATAAGTATTTGAAACAATATAAAAACAGAGCTTGATATTTGGTACAGAAACCTTTGTTTGCAATTACACAGGTCAGACATTTCCTGTAGTTTTTGACCAAGTTTGCACACACTGCAGCAAGGATTTGGCCCACTCCTCCATACAAAGCTTCTACAGATGTTTCAGATGTCAGGGCTGTTGCTGGGCTACATTGAATTTCAGCTCCCTTTCACAGATTTTCGAATGGTTTCAGGTCTGCAGACTGGGTAGGCCACTTAGTTGTCCTGGCTGTGTGTAATGACCCAACATTATCCTGCTGGAAAACCCAGTCACGACCCATCTTCAATGCTCTAACTGAGGGAAGGAGGTTGTTGGGCAAAATCTCGCGATACATAGCCCATCCATCCTCCATTCAATATGGTGCAGTCATCCTGTCCCCTTTGCAGAAAAGCACTCCCCAAAGTATGATGTTTCCAACCCCATGCATCATGGCTGGGATATTGTTTTTGGGGTTGTAGTCATCCTTCTTCTTCCTCCAAACACGGGGAGTGGAGTTGATAGCAAAAAGTTCGTTTTGGTCTGATCTGACCACATTCCTTCTCCCATGCCTCCACTGGATCATCCAGATGGTCATTGGCGAACTTCAGACTGGTATGGACATCTGCAGGTGTCACGGTTGGAGATAGTGGATCCTCTGGACCACCGCAAGCAATGGCGTAAGCCACGCCAGGGAGCGGAATCTAAGTAGGTCCCGGTTTTCACCAGAGCCCGCCGCAAAGCGGGATGGACTTGCTGCAGCGGGAGTCTACCAGGTCGCTACCCCTGACGCGACTTGCTTGCGGAAGCAGCCGAGGTGTAGCGAGGTACAAAGTCGGTAGGCAGGCTCGTAGTCGGGGACAGGCAGAAGGTCAGGGCAGGCGGCTATGGTTCGTAGTCGTGGACAGGCAGTTGGTCAGGGCAGGCGGCAAGATTCGTGGTCAAAGGACGGAGGCAAACGGTTCGGTACATGGTAATCAGAACAAGGCTAGGAACGCTTTCTAAATAGGCTAAGGGCACTAAACATCTGGCTAGGTCACTAGGAAGAGGCAGGCTTAAATAGGGGCAGTGACCGGCAATAGCCAATTACCGGTGCACTGGCCCTTAAAATTGAACACTTCCGGCGGGGCCACGCGCGCTGCGGGACGGTGGCTGCAGCAGGAGTGAGGTCGGGTAAGTAACTCGTGGAACAGGTGGGGGAAGGAGCGTGCCTGCAACCCAATATGCGGGACGAGGGTCGCAGGGGCAGCCGTGACAGCTGGATTTTAATCCATGACGGCATAGTGTATTACTAATGGTGATCTTTGAGACTGTGGTCCCAGCTCTATTCAGGTTATTGATCAGGTCCTCCCGTGTAGTTCAGGGTTGATTCCTGACCTTTCTCAAAATTATCCTTACCCCACGAGGTGAGATTTTGCATGGAGCCCCAGACCTAGGAAAATTGACAGTCATTTTGTGTTTCTTCCATTTTCTAATAATTGCACCAACATTGCACCACCAAGTTGCTTATCAATTATCCTGTAGCCCATTTCAGCCTTGTAAAGGTCTACAATTTTGTCCCTGGTATCCTTACAGTGCTCTTTGGTCTTGGCCAAGGTGGAGAGGTTGGAGTGTGATTGAGTGTGTAGACAGGTGTCTATTATACAGATATTGAGTTTAAACAAGTGCAATTAACACAGGTAATGAGTGCAGAGTAGGAGGGCTTGTTAAACCTGCTGAACTACACTATTTTTTTCTGTGATGCCTACCTACCTACATATATATTACATTTCCATGACATGCCATATTATGGGCACACTACTAGAGTCTCCTCTAATATATCTGTCATAAAGAGTCATACAGAGGTACCTGTGGCTCTGTTGTATGCAATCATAGGGACATTGTGCACACAATTCTACTATGTGAGTGAGGATTAAATGTAAATACAAAATACTTTTGGGGAGTTTGTAAAAAAGTAAAACTGCCAAAGAATATGAATGTGAATTTAGCCTACATTACTATATTTTTAAATGCTAAACATTAAGGGCTACATGTATGAAATGTGGTGCCATTTGTGATGTGATGCCAAATTTCATGCGCATTATAGTAGCATAGAACGCACCTGATTTACGAATTCGCTCTGCAGCGGGTCATAAATCGGACACATTCTAGCACTAACATGACATTTCTAGTTCAGGCTTTGAAAGTGGTATACCGGTACCAGAAGTAATGCACCTAGAATTGCCGTAATGAAGCTATAAATCTATAGCTTCGTATGTTTCTAGTGTGCCCCGCATCCCGCACGTCCTCCGAGATCAGGTGCATTACAGAGTGGCGCTTGCGCTCTGTAATATGCCTGATAATGGCATTCGGGAGGCTTTTCAGTAAAGGGGCTGCACCTGATGCGGGCTGAAAATACGCGCAGCCCTGTTCATACATGTCCCCCTAAGTGCAGATGTCGCAATTGCACATGAGCCCTTGGGCGTCAGAGGGCCCAAAGGGCTATTGGCCACGTGTGAGGACAGCAGTTGTAAAACTTGCACATGCTAGATAATGGGCCATGTTACAAATTTTGTATTAGTTTTAGATTATGCTTCTCATCAGCAAGCACAACACAGATGCAATCAGATGTGCATTATATTCACAGAAATGGTTTACAGATACAGTATGTGCAACTGGTGCAGCCTTTACCTCAATGTACACAAGTACATATTTTTAAGGTGTAAAATAAAGAGCAGTGTAAAAATGGATAGTAATAACAGCATATGCTAGTAAATTAGAATTATATTGTAGGTGCAGTGTAGTGTAACTTCTTTGCATAAAGTCATTGGCTGAGTTACAAACATCTGACTTGCATACTTAAAGGGAATCTGCCCCTGATCCATATTCTTTTCCTCTCAGTCATTTTTATTTCCTGATTGTAGATTTCTCTATTCGGCCAACTATATATGATTGTGGGAAAGACATTCTTGCTTGCACTGCTTTAGCAGCAGTCAGAGAGATACTTTAGAGCAGCTTCATGCACATAGGATTCTTAAGACAGATTCTGTCCCATAGACTTGTATAGGAGAGTTTTCACTGTGAAGGGAGGGGAGAGGGGGAGCTTTGACATCTCCTCTTGTGACTGGTGGATTCTGTGTTATCTGTACACATTGGTGTCTTCTTTCAGCTTGACCCTGCTGTTACTGATAATGAGCACATTGCTGAAAAGCTCTCTAAACAGAGCAGGAAGTGTCAGATGATTATTAGGCTTAGTGGCCAAAGTGAAAACTGCAGGACTTAAGAATTATTAAGAAAAATACTGAAAGTGATCTGGAAAATTAAAAAAAATAACCAAAAATTGCTAAAAAAGTTGTTTAACATAAGAATGTGAGTTAAACAATAAGTCATTTTTTGATGACACATTCCCTTTAAGAATGGAGGTTATTGCTTGTTGTGACAATAAAGCACGAATCAAACCCCATTTACTTTAGCCCAGGCGCAATGGCTCTCATTAGCGCCATTGCGTTCTATATGCTGCAGGCACATGTACTGTCTTCCTCCATATGTGACTGGAAGAAGGCCAACCCAAATCAAAATGTCTGACGTATATCTGGATTTACAACATTGCCATTTGCAGTATCTCACTTGATTGTTGCACCATGGAGTTACTATATTATACTATACATGGTAATCTATATATTTGCTATGAATAATTTATATACATTTAATGCATTCAAGATGAGTTGTGCTGTTAATTTACTGAAGCCTTTTATGGGAACAAAATCCTCCCACTGAACATCCCATAGACTCACATAACCAAGGTGTGTGGTACCAATATAATTTCCTCGAGGGATATAAAGTGAGGTAAAATCTTGTGAACAGAGACACAGACAGCAAAACAAGTGTTACAGGGGATTTAACTCTTACTGTCCAAAACTAAAACAAAAAAAAATAATTTAAATAACTTAAAAATATGCCTGTTTAAACTTACATATAAATTCATCTAAAGAACAAACCTATTTGTAACCTTATTTGTAATTCTGTACTTAAGGCTTGTAGAATTTCACCAAATTGAAAACATTTTGACTTTTTCTGAGCATATAAAGGGGTTATCTGCAAGCACACATATTCACCCCCTTGTGTGATATTACATTATGTTCTAATGCACTGTTAAACAATGTGTTACTGTGCCATTAACTTTGATAATGCAGCAGTGTTTAAGACTGTATTACATTGTTTATGCTGTCATACCCACATAGTCCAGAGACCCCCTATAGAGTTGTTGCTGCTAAATCATCATTTCAATTGTGTCAAGACACCTTTATTAGTAGATGGCACTAAGAACAGTGGGGCAGATTTATTAACATTGTCTATTGCTTAGTGTAAACGTAGACTTGACAGCTTAAAAATGTGGCAGATTTATCACAGTAGTAAATTGGGTGCATGTTTAGACTCGCTCTTCTAAGTTTACACTTTCTATTTTTTGGCTTAGTGTATGCCACGAATTACACCAAAATGTTGGTGCATTTTTTGGTTTATGCATTGTACACGAAACCACTTTTGTTGAATGTGGCTCAAAGGGCAACATATCCCCTTACTGCTGTGCCATTTTTTGGTGTATTTTGCACCAAAAAACTGTTGACACCCTATTCTCTATATAAATTAATTGAAGTACACCAAAACTAGGTCCATTATACGGCACGCATGACACATTTGAATGTGCCTAAAGTAGGCGCATAAAATATGCTATCAATGATATGCTATGCGCCTACATTTTGCCATGCGCCTAGATTAGGCGCATCAATTATACTATGCAAGGTAGCCCACACACCAGATTTTTGACAGGTTCATTCATTCAAGGGCACTATACACTCATTTAATGTACCCTAAAACAGGCATGGCAGCTCCTCTTTTCTGACATGTCACCCAAAGTGACTAAAATACAGAATAAAATTGAGTAAATTTTGGTGAAAATTGTGCAAGGATTCTAGTGCAATTGCTATAGTAAATCTGCCTCACAATTCCTGAACTGTCATCCTGCAAATGGCATAGGTTCCAAAAAGGAAGGGTCATTATGTGGTGCCTTGCATCTGATTAGGTGTTGGATGCTGCAGTGTTAGAATTATTACATCCCAATACTTTTATAAAGTAGATGAGCACCTATATAACCATGTGTTTTTGGCTTCTGAATAACAGTGATACTTTCTACAAGACCAAGTGGAGCTGTGCACTGTGGGTTATGAGATGCCTTTCTGGAGGAGATAGAGCAGCAAGGAATGCACACATAGGGCAACATGTATAAACGGGGCTGCGGCAAATATCTGCCGTGTTTTCAGCCCAATACCCAGCGCAGCCCCCTTCATACATGTTTAATTCTCCCGCACGCCATTCTCTGGCGCATTACATAATGCCTGCTTCGCTTTGTAATGCGCCTGATCTCAAGGGGGGTCATGTTGGAGGCAGGGCACACTAGAGCCGTAGCAAAGCTATAAATATGTAGCTTTGCTACGGCATTTCTAGGTGCATTACAGCAGGAACAGGTATACCACTTTCATATACCTATGCCAGAAATGCCGCCCGCTGTAGAGCGGGTTCATAAATCAGGTGCATTTTATGCCTTTATTATGCGCATGAAATTTGTCGTTTACAGGCCAAATTTCATGCATGTCATCCATAGTGGATGACATGTATGATTAGGGCTGCACCAGTTTTATGGCATGCTTTGAGGCAAAAAATCTGTCATAGCCCTGTTTAACATATGTATGAACAGTCATATTCCAAAATTTGCCGCATTATGTATCAAATATGGCACCTTTAAATGGGCCAAAGATATGTGTCAAAGCTATGCGCGAAAGCTATGCTAGGCATATCACACAACACATACGACTGTTGCATTCTACATCTTTATATTGATTTAGAACTGGCGTGTCAGTGTCAAGTTTTGTACATATCTTCCTAGATCTTTCCCTTGGGGCTCCTTACACTCTTAGGGTGACATGTATGAAGCTCGCCACATCGGGGCGCACCGGTTTTCCGGCGAAATCTGCGCCTGATTTATGTCGGGGCCGGGGTGCGCTCACACATCCTATGTAAAGTCCGCCGCGCCTCGCCAGTGTGTTAGGCGCAGTGCGGGACTTTGGCGCAGTGCGGGGCTGCGCCTGAGAGTCGCCGCCGGAGGTAGTGCGGTCATATATGCGGGGAAAAGTCCGCCGCGCCTCGCCAGTGTGTGGGACGCAGCGTGGGGACTGAGGCGCAGAGCGGCGCTCCGCCAAAGATTCGCCGTCCGAGGAGGTGCACTCATACATACGGGGAAAAGTTTCCTGCGTATCGCCAGTGTGTGGGGCACAGTGCGGGGATATGGGCGCAGTGCGGGACTTAGGCGCCGTGCGGGACTGCTGCGAAAATCTTTTCCGATGCGAGACAGGCTGGAACAGCGAGAAATCATTCCAGATGTCGGTGCGGAGTATGAATCAAAAATCGCCTTTATAAAGGCGTTCATCATTCTCAGAAAAAGAGCTCAAACCTAAAAAATAAAAAATACATAAAACAAAATCACTTTCCAATATCCTAATTCAAGAATTAGGATATTGGAAATTGCTGGGAAATACAGTAATTCAAATTCAGAAAGCTATTCTGATTGGTCGGCATAAACCGGCCAATCAGAATAAGAGCGACAGTGAACCATTAAAACCTATGGAGAACTATTGACCAATCAGAATCAAAGGCGGGACAGTTCAAAATACAGTAAAAATGCAGAAAAGAGCTGATTGGCTGAGCTAGCGGGTGCTTGGCTAGCTCGGCCAATCAGAAAAGGAGCGACAGAGACCCATTAAAACCTATGGAGAACTATTGACCAATCAAATTCAAAGGCGGGACAGTTCAAAATACAGTAAAAATGCAGAATAGAGCTGATTGGTTGAAACTAGCGGGGCTTGGCTTCCCAGCCAATCAGAGGCCGAGCTACTTCTCCCATTGTGTCTATGGAGAGATCGGGGCCATGCAATCTCGGGTCTCACGCCGTGCGGCAAAGGGGTAAAGAATAAAAAAATCATTTTTATGAAGTGTAAAATATTCTCTGAAAAAGAGCTGGAAACCTTCTATAAACATACATTAATAAAAGCCTGAACAATGCATTTAACGCTGAGACCGGCGCAACATAAGGAATTGGGTTATAGAGAATTGCCGGGAAATACAGTAATTCAAATTGTTTAAGCCTTCTCATTGTCGCAAAACCACCAATCAGAATTTGAGCGACAGTGTCCCATTTAAAAACCCATGGAAACTATTGACCAATCAGAATAGGACGACAGTGGCCCATTCTAACCTATGAAGGGGTATTAACCAATCAGAATAGGACGACAAAGACCCATTATATCCTATGGAGAAGTTTGATCAATCAAAATCAAAAGGCGGGGCAGTTCAAAATACAGTAAAAATACAGAAAAGAGCTGATTGGGTTTAGCTAGCTTTGGGTTGCCTATCCCAGCCAATCAGAGCGCGAGCTACATCTCCCATTGTAGTCTATGGAGAGATTGGGCGCAATGCAACTCGCGCTCAGCGCCGTGCGGCAAAGGAATATGAATAAAAAAAATCATTTTTATTAAGTGTAAAACATTATCAGATAAAGAGCTGAAACCTTCTCTAAAAAAAAATCAGTTAAATCCCGAACAACGCGTTTGTCGCCGAGACCGGCGCTACATAGGGAATTGCAATAGAGAGAATCGCCGGGAAATACAGTAATTCAAATTTTTTAAGCGCTTCTCATTGGCGGCAGAAGCCAGCCAATCAGAAAGGAGCGACAAAATTTTCAAAATTCTCCATAGGCTATAATGGGTCCCCGTCGCTCCTATTCTGATTGGCCGAGATAGCCAACCCCCGCTAGCTCACCCAATCAGCTCTTTTCTGCATTACTGAAACTTACTGATCCCGCCGTTGATTCTGATTGGTCCAAAAACGTTCCCCCATAGGTTTTTAATGGTTCACTGTCGTCCCTATTCTGATTGGCTGGTTAATGCCGACCAATGAGAATAGCTTTCAGAATTTGAATTACTGTATTTCCCGGCAATTTCCAATATCCGAAATCTTGATATTGCACCATTCTAGATTTTTGGAAAGTTATTTATTTTTTTTATTATTTTTATTTTTGAGGTTGAGCTCTTTTCTGACAATGTTTTCCGCCTTCGTAAAGGCGATTTTTTCGGAATCATACTCCTGCTGCACGGAGCTGAGCGCCGAGGTTTCTGTCGCGATCTTCTATCTGCTTCCTCACATGTTCGGTTCTTGCTTCACTTCGCCGCCGCCGGAGCATTTAGACCAAAATAAACTAGGTCTGCCTGTCGGAGTTGCCAAGCGCTGCAATGCGCCGCGCTTTGGCGAGCCGCCATCGTACATGCCTCTGGGTTTTCGAGCACGCCGCGTCCCGCCCCGGAACGCCTACACCGCGCCCACACCGCACCCATTGCCCGCCCCTTCATGCGGGGCGCAGTTGAAAGTGGCGAACCCTGCGCCTAACACTGCATCCCTGCGTCCGACAAGGGGATTCGGGCCGGGAGGCGCAGTATACGCCAGAAAATGGGCGAAAAGCCCGTTCATACATGTCGCCCTTAATGTTATTCTCTTGCCCCAAGAGCTACTTCCATATCTTTCTAGGACTTAGATAAAGACTTTGGAAGCATCCAAAACTGTCCTTTCTGTTATTCAAAATGGTTTTGTCCACCAAGTATGAGAGGAAGCAAAAAAGCTTTGTACATCTTTAACAGACAGAAATCATTATGTTTGTGTAGCACTCAAAATGACAGTAGCAGCCAATCATGTTGTGACACGATGAAATAAAAAAAATTTGTCTGCGACTTTCCAGCAGGATGGCTCCATCCTATCGTCTTACAAAACCTCTAGGAGCTTGCCAATAGGTTTTAAAATGTTGCATACATGTTATACATGGTGAACTTCGATTTCAGCCATCCCCAGAGACAGATGATTGGTATTAAGTGGAAGAAAAGATGTGACGCTCCATGTATTGTATAAATACAGCTCTGGAAAAAATTAAGAGACCACTGCATAGTTTTCTAAAAATCAGCATCTTTACATGTCTGACAGCCATTCCATTCCAGTGTCAGCTGAATTCCGACCAAAGTATACCTCATTCTGATTTGGTGATCACCTGAACCAAATCTTATTTAATGAAGGAAAGTATAAAAAAACACTGCTGTGGTCTTCACAATCCTCTTGCAATAGGACAAGCTGGATGGCAAAACAAGTGCTAGGAATCGGCCAAAAGGAATTTGAATGAAAAAATCATGGTTATTCCACCCAATATTGATTTCTGAACTCTTCCTGACTTAAAACATTAGTCTTATTGTTTCTAAACAAAAAATGAACTTTTTGTCTTTGCATTATTTGAAGTCTGACAGCACTGCTTTTTTATTATTTGAAGATTTCTCATTTACTGCAAATAAATACAAAATGTTTTGCTTTGAATTCTGGAGACATGTTTTTCAGAATTTTATAAATAAAATAGAAAAATGTAAAAATTTTTCTCCATTTTTTTAAACCTTTTGAAGAAAAAAAATCAAAGAAACTGAAAATTTTGCAGTGGTCTCGAAATTTTTTTTTCCAGACGAATAATCTAATAAAAAAGTACAATAAAAAACTGGGGTGTCCCCATCCCCAGTTCCCAGTTTTAGGGGAATTTCTGCTTGGGCCCCTCGGGGGTCATGAATTTTAAATCCAACTAAGACCATTTATAAATTGGAAATTTCAATTTATTTTTCCATGTACTAGATGTGATTGTTTTCCTCCCATACTTCAAAACATATTGGTAGATCAAGTAACTTCTATTACGATTGATCCTAGTTTTTTATCTAATTTTTAGATCCCCTTTTCTATCTTTTGAAAATTTGCATACAATTTTCATACAATCTATTGCCTTACTACTGTTCTTGAAAATTTCAATGATGTGTTGATACATGTGCTGAATCCTCAATATTGCAATGAGACTGTAATTATAATTAGTGTTGAGCGATTTTTATCGACAAAGTTGAAATCGGAAAGGATTTTATGGTGTTTCGAAATTTCCAGATAAAGCAAAAATTAGGTTTAAAAAATCTGTGCATCATCTATTAAATCGCGCCTTTTTTGGGCGTTTCCTGAAATTTGGCGCCACCCAAAACCCAATTTTTTACAGAAAGAGCAGGGTGAATTTTGGGGTTGCAAAACGTCATGAGGGGGGATGTTTATGGTTGCGTTTGGCGGGAAAAAAATCACTTTACCCGTTTTACATAGAACAGCGTTTCCTTTTTTCACCTCAGGTCTCTCGCGTCTCATAGGGATGGGCCCCTCGTTCTGCTGTGGCCAAACAGCTCACGAAATTAGTCTTTTTTCTGCACAGAAAACCTCCCCAATTACTTAAACCCTTTCCCAATTTTTTAGTTACTTTGGGGATTTAAAACTTTTTAATGATTTTAGCAAGAAAATTTTTAAAGCAGATTCTACCACTGTAAATTAACGGCGGGGGGAGGGGGGGGGGGGGGGGGGGGGGGGGGGGCCCCGCGGGCGAACACAGACAAGTTTCTATTTTTTAAAAACACTGGAAAAAATTTTTTTTTTTCACCAAGATTTTATGTAGACATTGAGGGGGAAATATCTTTTTTTATTAAAAATTTTGCAATTGAAATATTTCCGAAAATTGGGGCAGCCTGAACTTATATTGGAAAAACCCTAAATTTAAAGAAACTGCAGGTCTCTTTGTTAGCTGCAAAACTCCATTTTTATTACCAGAAAACCCTTTTCCGAAAGGTGTTCAATTTCCCCAAAAACCCCCTGTGACTGTTGAAAAAACCCCCTTTTGCGCTTAATTACAAACCAGAAAACTTGTAGAAAAGAAACGGGTTGTTTTTCCCAAAAATACCGTGAAACCCATACGAAAACATCACAGTTACTTTTTTTTGACTTTTCCCGCACCCCACCCACTGTTCTTTTGACGCACATCTACTAAATTTTAAAAACCAGAAATTCTATATTCACCACAGGTTAATTTAAAAAGGGTGCAAAAAAACCTTTTATTATACCCAAAACAAAAACATTTGCTTGTTTTTTGACTTTTGCGCACCCAGCACTTTTCCATTGACGCAGCATTTTTAACGTAAATCTTAAAACAGCAATTCTAAAATTTCACCACAGGTAAATTAAAAGGGTGCAAAAAAACATTTTAAAATTATATCAAAACATAACATTTAGGGTTTTTTTTTTTGATTTTTGGGGCGCACCCGGGCACTGTTCATTGACGCAGCATCTCCTGTAAATTTTTTAAAACACTTTTTCTATATTCACCAAAAAGGTAATTTGGGAAAGGTCCCAAAAAAAAACTTTTTAAATTATATCAAAACATAACATTAAACGGTTTTTTGACTTTTGCGCACCCCGCACTGTTCATTACGCAGAAACTACGAAAATTTTTAAAACAGCAATTCAAAATTCCCACCACAGGGAAATTGAAAGGTGCAAAAAAACAGTTTTTTTTATATCAAAACAAAAACATTTTCGTGTTTTTTGATTTTTTCCCCGCACCCCAAGCCCCTGTTCATTGAGCAGAAATCTCGTAAATTTTAAAAAAAAAAAGCAATTCTAAATTCACCACAGGTAAATTTGAAAGGTGCAAAAAATACCGTTTTTAATACCCAAACATAAAAATTTCGTTTTTTTTTTGATTTTGCGCACCCAGCACTGTTCTTTGACCCCAGCATCTACGTAAATTAAAACAGAAAAATTCTAATTCACCACAGGTGAATTAAAAGGGGTGCAAAAAAAACAGTTTTTTATATCAAAACAAAACATTACTTTTTTTTTGACTTTTGCGCCCCCCTCCCCACTTTTCATTGACCAGCACCTACAAAATTTTAAAAAAACAGCAATTCAATATTCACCAAAAGGTAAATTTTAAAAGGGGCCCAAAAAAAAGTTTTTAATATCAAAACATAACATTTAAATTTTTTTTTGTTTTTTGGGCCGCACTCAGAAACTTTTTTCATTGACCAGCATTTTACTAAATCTTAAAACACAATTCTATATTCACCACAGGTAAATTAAAAAGGGCAAAAAAACATTTTTAATTAAAATCAAAACATAACTTTTACTGTTTTTTACTTTTGCGCACTTCAGAATTTTTTCCCAATTGACGCAGCCTACGAAAAATTTTAAAACAGCAATTCTATTTTCACCACGGGGTAAAATGAAAGGTAAAAAAAATTACATTTTTATTTATCAAAACATAACAGTTACGGTTTTTTTTATTTTTTGCGCACCCACCCACTTTTCCTTGCCCGAAAGAAATCTACTAAATTTTAAAAACAGCAATTCAAAAATTCCCCACAGGGAATTGAAAGGTAAAAAAAAAAATAAAAAGTTTATTATAAAAAACCCAAAAAACATTTAAACCGTGTTTTTTTTCCCTTTTGCGCACTCACACTTTTTTCATTGACGCAGCATCTACGAAATCTTAAAACAGCAATTCTATATTCACCACAGGTGAATTAAAAAGGTGCAAAAAATACAGTTTTATTATTTAAAACAATAAATTAAACCGTGTTTTTGATTTTTTGCGCACCCCACTTTTTAAATTGACCGCATTTTACGAAAATCTAAAACAGAAATTCTATATTCCCCCCAACAGGTGAATTAAAAAGGTGCAAAAAATACAGTTTTATTTTTCAAAACATAACATTACTTTTTTTTGACTTTTGCGCACTCAGCACTTTTAAATTGACGCAGCATTTTACTAAATCTTAAAACAGAAAATTCTTTTTTCACCACGGGTTAAAAGGGAAAAGGGTTCAAAAAAAACCGTTTTTTTATTTCAAAACATAAATTTTACGTTTTTTTTTATTTTTGCGCACCCAGCACTTTTCTTTAGACGCAGCATCTCGTAAATTTTTAAAAAACGCAATTCTATATTTCACCACAGGTGAATTGAAAGGGAAAAAAATTTACAGTTTATTATATAAAAAACATAACAGTTACGTGTTTTTTTGACTTTTGCGCACCCACACTTTTCTTTGCCCGCAGAAATCTACGAAAATCTTAAAACAAAATTTCATTTTTCACCACAGGTGAATTAAAGGGTTTGGCAAAAAAATACAGTTTATTTATCAAAACTAACAGAAAAGGGTTTTTTTTTGATTTTTCCCGCACCCAGAAACGGGTTTCATTGACGCAGCATCAAACTAAATTTTTAAAATAGAAATTCCCTTTATTTCACCACAGTAAATTTTTAAAGGGTTCAAAAAATACAGTTTATTAAATCAAAAAAAAACATTTTACTTTTTTTTTTGATTTTTGCGCCCCCAGCACTTTTCATTGACCCAGCATCTACGAAAAATCTTAAAATGCAATTCTATTTTCACCACAGGTAAATTTAAAAAGGGGCCCAAAAAAAAAACCGTTTTTTTATAAAAAAAAGAAACAAAATACGTTTTTTTTTGGGACTTTTGCCCTTTTCCATTTTTTGTGATAGACCCCCTTGCAGTTAAATGTAATCCAGAAATTTTTTGTTTTTTTTAAGAGGGTTTTGAGAATAGCTGTTTTTTTGCCGTTTTTTAATAAGAGTTTTTCCCAAAAACAATTCCATCCCTTCAAAAAAATTTTTATATTTCTGAACTGGACGAAATTCTTTGGTTAAGCGGCAAAGAGGGGTAGCACTGGGGTAGAGGTACGAGAAAAGGGTGCTCCTTCCATTTCTGGCGCCAAAAACCATCCCAGGGGAATCTTCAGTTGCAGGACCTTCAGGCCTGCATGCGGGGTTTCGGGGCCCCTGTAAACCCCAAAAATTAACGAACACGCCCGCCAATCTGCCCCTTCCATGGTTTTTAATGAAACCCTTTGCATCTAGCAGTCTTACCTCCAAACCCTCGCAGTCCGGCCCACAAATGTCGTCATCAGCATCATCACATCCGCCCAAAACATGAAGCACCCCAAAATTTTCCCAACTCGTGTACCCCCCAAATTTGGGGAAAATCCTTTGCCCTGAAGCCCTTTTTTAAAGAAAAAATGGGGGTTGGGGTCAAAAAAGGCCCATTTTAAAAAGGGAACAAGAGAATGATTTATCTGCTCTGACGCCCATTTTAGTGATCCCATCAAAAAGGTGGGGAAAACCGTCAATCGGCGAAAATCCCGGGGGCCCGACAACCCCTTGCATTGCCCCTTGCTTGTAGCCCGCACTTCTGGATGCGGGGAAAAAAGCCCAGGACGACCAATTCACCTGTTTTGATGATGATGATGATGACGACATTGCGTGACCCATCCGGTCTTTTCCGCAAATTTTTTGCTTCGAGCGCTTAAACAGTGACGGGGGAGGAAGATTTGGGGTAGTGTCAATAGGGGCCCCCGCCAAAAAAAGGGAGGGGGCGGCCCGCAGAAGTCCGCTGATATGATTCCGCCAGCCCCGGTCAGCGCAAACCCCGCCCCTCCTTTTTCCGGGCCGGGCAAAAAGGGCCAGGGCCTCTCAAACCTGGGCCTTTTTTTAGCAAGCCCTTGATTCACCCAGCGATGTCATATGCCGCCTTTTTCCGTAAACGCAAAAAAATAGAGGCAAGAACCTTAATGTTTTAAACCCCCACCAAAATTCTAGTCCATGCAAACAATGCTGAGTTGAAAAGGAGGCAACACTTTGGCCCAAAAAAGGGCCCAAACCCACGCCGACCTCCCCAAACCCCTTCACAACCCCCCGTCCCGCCTCCTTCCTCCCCCGCCCCAACCCAAACGTTTTCCCCAGCTGCCCTGTCTCTCAGAGTCCCTGAACCGGGGTCAGCCTCCCCCTTTTTTCCCCAAACCCTCGCCCGAGTACCACCACACCACCAGAGACCCATCCTACCCGTCCCCCCTTTTCCCCCATTTTTACGACCTCAAAAAAAACCCCCCCCCTACAAGGGGCCCGTCTAAACAGCCAGCCCTTTTGTCTTCCAGGTTTGGAGGCCCCGAAAAAAACACTTTAAAAACCCAAAACCCTCCCCAAAGCCAAAAGCCCCGAACGTCGGCCCTTGCCCCGGCCCTTTTTGGGCCTTTTTTTAAAGTTGCCCCCTTTTCCCTCTGGGGGAACACAAAATGGGTTTTCCCCCCCACCATGGCCCCTCCCCTTGCCCCAAAAACCCGATGCCCGAAACAAAGGGATTTCCTTTTCCAGAAAAAACCGTCCCCTTTTCCCTTTCCCCCCCACGTGTCATCAAAAAAAATTTTAAACGCGTTTTTTCTGCATCTGTGTCCGGAAAAGTCCTCTCAAACCAAACCCACCCCATGGACAATAACAAAGGGCCCAAGGGCCGCAAAAACTCTGTGACAAACTCACTGGGTAGCTGGTTGGGTGTCCCCCGGGGGGACGGGGGCTCTTAGGCTCGGGCCCGCACCCTCTTTTTAAAAACCCCAGGGGTGGTGCAAAGGGTCTTTCCCCCCAAATTCCCCTTGTGGGATCAAATTTCCCAAAAACCTCCCGGCCGTTTAAAATTAAAACTGCCTTGGAGGAAACCCCCCACAAAACCCCCCCCAGGTCCCGGAGCCGGGCGGGTCTAAGCAAACGAGACCGGGGCGCTTGGGGGGTGACAAAAAACCTTTTGCCAAAGGGAAGGGGGGGCGATAACGGGCGAAATCCTTTCTGGCCCCCCTTTAAAATCTAGCGGAGCACATTTCCCCTTTCCTGGGGGAAAATGTCATGGAAAACCTTTTTCGCCCAAAAATTTTTCTAAAAAAGCTACCCGGGTCTGGACTGCCTGCGAAGAAGGGTCGAGTCGATTCCACTTTCCCCCCCGCGCAACCCCCTTCCCCGCCTGGCTCGTTTTCAGCCCTCCCCTCGAACCTCCCCTCAAAACCCTCTCATTTTTTGACGGGCAACACCCCGGAAATTCCCCCCCCACAACTCCCGCATTGTGGGGGCACGCAATCCATTACGCAAACCAAGGGGACACATGGGCCCGAAAGCAGGCGGGACGGGCCTCGGGTGTTGAACCACCGGAAAAGGGGGGCAGGTGAAAGAGCTCGCACCATCCTTGCCATTTTGAAGAAGGCCCCCAAAATGGTCGTTTCGGACAATGCCCTTGTCAGCATGGCCCTTGTTGGTTATCTTTTGTTCGGAACGAAACGTTGGACACTCTTTAAACAACAGGTTTCCCCCCAGCGAAAGGAGGAGGGAGAAAGGAAAACAGATGGGCCCCGGACACCCCGGGGCCTTTCTCTCCCTTCCAAAAACCCCAAGGGCCCACAGTTTCACAAATTTTTAACGGTCTTCAAATTTGGCCCGTGGTTTTGGGGTCCAGAGCTAGTGCAAGGTGGCGCCACTCTCAGGGTGCATCATCTCAGGCAAATCCCGGGCTTGGGGTTGGGAAACTGTGCCAGGCACGGGAGGGGAGGAGGGAAAAGGGGAAATATTCCTAGACAAAAGAAGTTTTCCGACGTCCCACCCCGGAAAGAGGTTTTGGCCCCGAAATTTTAGGGGGAGGAGGGAAAAATGAGGGAAAATCATTTGCTAGTGCCCCCTCGAAAACCCAGAGGCCCTTTGGGGAAAACAAAGGGCCCCTCTCTCACATGAGTTTCTTGGATGCTCCATTCCTCCAAAAATGATCCTCGCATTTTGGCCATAAAAAGAAAAAAAAAGTTTTGTGGTGGCCACCCTCCTGGATCCCCCGGGACAAAACAAAAATCAAACACTTTCCTTCCCCCCCCACCCAAATAGAAAATAAAAAAGCAAAATGGGGACCTTGCTGATTGACAACTGGAGACATCTGTTTCGCCCCGCTTTACGTTCCCCCAAAATTTACGGGGAACAACATCACCCACGTGACAGCAGTAAAGTGCCAAGTAGGCAAACCCGGGAGGGAGCAGGCAAGGGGCAAAGCCTTTAAAGGGGGACCTCTGGGAATCTTTGTTTACCCCCCAACCCCCAAAGAAAAGAAAACGGGCCCCACATCCAAAACACAGAGACAGCTTTAAAAACATGGGGCAACGACTATCCCGCTCTCAACACCGTTTTTTTTGCATGTGTTTTTCCCACCCAATAGACTTTTGGGGAAACCAAAATTTGGACAATGGCCCGAGCCGGCTCGTCACCCATAGAGGTGTTTTTCCTCCCAGCACCACGCTATCTGACGGAAAACCCTTTAAACACAGCGGGGGAGTCCCCTTACAAAAACAAAAAAGCAACCCCCGGGTTTTCCCCAAAAATTTAAAGTGGATCGTTTGACCCTTTTAAACAAGATGAAACAGGGATGGGCTCTGATGTGTTGTGGGCCCCCAAATTTCCGAGGTCACCGAAATTTGTTGCCAGTCAAAATTCACATTCCTTTTTTAAAACGAAATGGTCCTCGAAAACTTTTTTTTAAAATGATTTATTTCTTAAATGCAAAATTTTTTTTCTCTTTTTCCCCAAAAGTTTAAATTTTCGGTTTTTCTGTGGGGGACTGAAAAGACAGCAAGGTTTTATACAACCCGAAAATTTCCCTTTTCTCACTTTTTCTTTTAAAAAAGGTTTTTGCATTGTCAAAGGTTTTTTAGGTCATTTTTGCT
This sequence comes from Phyllomedusa bahiana, assembly GCA_025379985.1. Lineage (NCBI taxonomy): Eukaryota > Metazoa > Chordata > Amphibia > Anura > Hylidae > Phyllomedusa > Phyllomedusa bahiana. The sequence goes on along the minus strand of JAODAL010002282.1, from coordinate 139,208 downwards.
GTGAGATACAGCAATAAACAAGGTCCTTTGGGAAAAGAAAAAAGGGGCTTCTAAGTGCTTTCCCCCTCACAAAATTTTTTAAAATTGGGTGAGAATTTATATTTATAATTTTTTTGGGGGCATGTAGCGTGAGATACAGCAATAAACATGGTCCCCTTTTGGGAACAGAAAAGTGGGTTCTAAGTGGCAATTTTTTTCCTACAAAAATTTTTTTTAAAAGTGGGGTTTAGAAAAAATTTTTAAAAATTTTTTGGGTTTTTTTTAAAAGCAAACAATACTACAGAACCTATTATGAAAAAAAAAAAAATTTTTTTCTAATAGACATTTGTTTTTCACAAATTGTCAAAAGGGCCCCATGGGGCATTTTTGGAAAATTTTTTGGGGGGTTTTGCTGTGCATGCAGCAAAAAACGGGCCTATTCTAAAAAAAGTTGTTTTAACAGACATTTTTTTTCTTCACAATTGTCAAGATTGGGTCCCAAAGGGGGATTGGGGCTGTCAAAACAGGGAAAAAGGGGAGGACACCTGTTTTAAAAAACACATATTGCAAAAGACTTGTTTTTGCAAGATCTTTAAAAATACAAACAAAACCCTGGAAATTTTTGGAACCCAAACCCTTTAAAACAATGAAAAAAAAAAGAAAAAAAAGACATGGTGGGGTTTCCCTCCTATTTTAAAAAAAGGTTTTCTAGAATTAAAGTACTAAAAAAAAAATTTCATGTACAAAATAGCTGTTAAAAAAATTTTCCTTTTGAAATTTTACAAGGGAGGGACAGGGAAAAATTTTACCAGATGTAGTTTTTTCAAGGACATGGAGATGGAGCAAAGGACAAGAAAAAAGAAAAGAGACCATTTCCCCCCCACACTTAGTAAAATGAGAAAAAAATGCCCAAAATTTAAAGGGGAAAATGGGTGTAACAGGGGCGTTAACCACCAGTTTTTTCCAAGTGAAAACCAAATTTGGGCCCCCCACTCATACGGGGGGGTAAAGGGGCTAACCCAGGTAAAAGACTGGTATAGAGGAAAGGGTGGTTTCCCCTTTCCCCCCCCCCCGCTTTTCCCCTTCCCGCTTTTAGCCAAAGACAGTTTTTCCCTTGCCCCCCGCGTCATCAGGGGGTTTTTAACCCGCGTTTTAATAGAAGACGGGCCCAAACCTGGGCTTTCACCGCACCCACTGGGAAAATCCGGGCCCCCGGGTCATGCTGTTTGGGCCCCGGACAGGTTTAGTCAATTCCCTGAAACTAAAATGGTGTTTTAAAAAACTCCTTTTTTTTGGCACTTTTTAAATGTGGGGGGATGCAGGTTTTGGGCTCCTGCTGTGGCCCAGGAAAAGGGATAGTCAATGCCAGGAAACAAAATGGTGGTTGAAAAAACTCCTTTTTCCCCGGGACTTTTTAAAAGTGGGGGGCATGCAAAGGGTTTTTTGGGGTCCCTGCTTGGCCCAGGACAGGGATAGTCCCAAAGTCCAGTGGGAAAATAAAAAAGGAGGGTTTAAAAAAACTCCTTTTTCCCCGGGACATTTTAAATGTGGGGGTCATGGGATTTTTGGGGCCATGCTGTGGCCCCCGGCAGGTATAGTCCCCAAAAGGGCCAGTTAAAAAAAAAATGGTGGTTGAAAGACCCCTTTTTTCCGGGACTTTTTAAATGGGGGGTCAGCAGGTTTTGGGCCAACCCCCGCGTTCCAGACAGGGTTTAACAAAGTCCCCGTTCAAGTAAAATATGGTTCAAATCAAACGCCTTCCCGGCACTTTTTTAAATTTTTGGGTGAAGGTTTTAAAGGGGTCAGGCGTGGTACAAGACAAGGGGTAGAAAAAAGGCTGTTACTTTTTTTCTTGACCCTTTTAACCTAAGTTGTTTGGGCCCAAAAGTAGCATGTACCCCTTTTACGTTTTGGATTTTAATTTTCAGCTTCCACCTTGTTTGGGTGTAAAATAAAGGTTTGTTGCCTCCCTAACTTAATGGTAAACGCGCAAATTATGTTCACTATCGAAAAACCTTACGATAGGGGCCGACAACGACTATCGATCATCTCGTACCAACGCAAACCCCAAACACAAATTAAATACATGGACCAGAAATTGGCCACCATAATCTAGATGGGTGGTGTAAATGTCCGAACACTGAACAACTGCCTTATGCACAGGGATTTGTAGATCTTCTGACGGAAATTTTTAGCATTCCCCTAAAAACTTAAAATCACCACTTGCACACCAAATGATCATTAAAATTTTTTACATTTGATTGACCCCAAGCTTTTAATGGCAATTAGACAATTTTTACACATTATCAAACATCACTGTTAGAGAAATTTGATTGTGAATCCCATTGGAGACCAGGAGAAGTGTGAATATTGACAATGTCTATACAATACTGCAAAATATGAGGATGTTACTTAAACTTCAGTGAAATTTAAATATCATGAAAGTTCGTAATTTTAAAAAATTTTATATAAAAAAGAAGTTTAAAAGGACTTTTTTTAAAATCCACAATGGGTAGGTTAAAAAAAGATAAAAAAATGGCTAGCAGCATATCTGAGAAATGTATAAAGAAAATTTAAGGCTGAGTGTTGTGTGGGAAGGAAGATTGATGCTTTCAAATCTGCATTTTCAGCACAGGCTTATACAGTTTTATGATCTGCAATTCAAAGAGCCTGTTTTTCAAGATGCCGAAGCTCACTCCTGGCATGAATCAGTAGATTTTCTCCTAGTGTTTGTGCTCACCCCACGGGAAAAGCATCTTACCCAATGTTTGTCTCGGGGCAGTAAAAGAGGTCATTAGACTGTAATTCACACCAACTGGCAGCCTCATCTGTACAGACTTGGACCAATTAGTTGCAGCTAAGGTGCCAAGTGGACACTTATGTGTTTGTCACTGGCTAGCAGGACTGCCATTTCCTGAACTGCGTGGCTTTATTTTACCCCTTAGAGAAGGAAACTCAAAGCTTTCTTGGCAAAGGTTGAAAATCTCTTCTTAGAGAGAACTCTCTTACCATATAAAAATCCAGTAGGTGATGATAGTAAAGGAAATGGGCTTAAAATTAAATTACTTGTAGAAACGATCTTTTACAAAGCGTACTGTAATAGCAATTATCCTGGAGAACAATTATATCTTCGTGTACAAAACCGCGCTAATGGCAAAACTAAGAATAATCTTTTGTAATTAAGGCAGCTCCGATAGTGCCAAGAAGATAGAAGTGTGAGACCATCCTTTATTTTAAAGAACAGTTCCCTAGTATTAGTTTACTGGATGGTTGTTCCTGTTTTATGTGTTATGTTTTGGATTAAAAGAATTATCCCACAGATCAGTAAAAATAAGATCTAAAAGGGGTCCTTCGCTTTGGTTAACCCTTACTTGTAGGGTTCCTTGACAAATTATCCCCCAACTGGAACTTCCAGTAATTTGTGGAAAAATTTGCCAATAAGTATACAGTCTGTCTGCAGCACCACCACAGGAAGAATTAGGTATTACACAATGGCCATTCAAATGAATGAGCTGACTGCATATTGCAGAACCGGTCCTACAGTGTTTTCCTAAAAGTAAGACATCCCTCGAAAATGAGACCTAGTGCGATTTTTTTTCAAGCTTAGAAATATAAGGCCCTCCCCCAAAATAAGACCTAGCGGGAGTCATTGCTACAAGAGCACCCTTTAACTCCCCACCACACATTAAATAAATGAAATTTTAATACTTCTCAAATAAATGTCATTAAAATTTAAGAGGTTTTACCTCAGGATCATAGGGAGAAGCTTTTTACTTTCACTTTGTAAGAAGATCCTACAGGAAGCTGTGGAACATACCAAGTCTACAGAGGGAGCTGACTGCATAGCTGCTTGTACAGGGTGATCGGAGTCTCTCACTACATACATTGCAGGCACACTGATGAGATAGTGTGACTAAGGTTACCGGTTGCTTCAGAGTTGGGCTGGTTATGCTGATGTTTGTGATGAGAGGACGGCAGTAAATTAATAAATTATGATTTTTTTTGTTCAACAATAAATGTGAATTCTTGTTCGTGGGAAAATTAAGACATCCCCTGAAAATAGGTTCTAGTGCATCCTTAGGAGCAAATATTAATATAAGACACTGTCTTATTTTCAGGGAAACAGGGTATTGTATGAGACACGATCTTTGTAATTACTCCTCATTCTGCCCAACGGATGAGGATACCAAACAGAAGCGCCCTCTCTATGAACTGAGATTTTCCTAAAATGGTATATGAAAATGAGTTTTCTACAACAGAGAACCCTTTTAACTCTACACAGTAACAAAGTAATATAGATAAGGTTGGAAATAAGACACAGGTCCATCGAGTGCATCCTATAAGTATGAAGTCTAGCCTGTAAGTAGGGGAAGTTTTCACAGGTAATAGAAGGACAGGGATGAAAAGCTAAATTTAGCGCTGACATGTTATTTAAACTCTAATATCGACAACTAATAGCCACTCATTTCATTACATGGGTAGTTATAGAGATGACTGTTGATCGGAGTAGCTATAGAAAGTGCATTGGTAACAGCTGAGTCCTGGTGCCCAAAGCAGTCCACAGGCTCCTTTGTCACATAAAAGACCCCCATATTATAAATGGCACATGGTAGGTTGGCCACTCTGTTACAGGTTTTGATTTGTGGTCCAGGACCTTTAGGTTATGGCTCTGATTTCAATGAGTTTTGCTACTAATACTTCTCACTGGAAATAGAACAGCAGTAGACTAACATGTTCCCTGTATGCTTAGTTTGGCTTTAATAGATGTTAGCTAAATGATTGGAGTGGTTCATTTTACTTTACAATTTATATTCAAATTCGAAAAATTTGCAGTGTCAGCCAGAGTTTTTCAAGCCCCATAGAAATTAAATTGCTAGAATCCATCAACAAAAGTCTCTTGTCAATGGACAGTTTAAGGGACAATAAACCAGTGTGTCATTCTCCATGGCGCAAGATTCTGAAAATAGATAATTTAGGTATTCCAAAGTGAAAGGTTATTGACACCTCTGACATGGAATTTACTTTTTTTTTATTTACGTTATTGGTAATTGTGAATTTAAAAATGCACTAGATTTTAATCTGTAATCTTAATTTTTGATTTCTTTTTAGTTCCCTGACATTCAGTTCCCAGACTGTTTCTGAATTCAGACCTTTCTCATCTGGGTGAGTACTCCCAGAAAAAACATGCTGGGTGTTTAAAAGCTTAATTTTTTCTATGGGTTACATATGTGGTGATGCTAAATATATGTATTTTTTTGTTTTGATCTTTTTGGGGATGATTGGCATTTTTTATGGAAAAAGGGTGGTATCTGTGTTATTACTTTATTGTTTGTGTTTTTTTTACTTTTATTCTTCACTTTTTTTGTTTCTTTTTTACTTGTTTCCATAGGAGAATAGACTAAGCAACTTCTTGATCGCTTCTGCCATCCACAGCAGTACATAACTGTACTGCTATGTATTGTATTAACCATAATTCACCTGAACGTCACAGACAAGACTGAAGTCTAACAAAGGGATCGCATAGTGGTGAACCAATAGAGAGAGAGGGAGCTCCGGTTAGAAAATACATGCATTCAAAATGAAATAATTATGAAGCATATTTATCATAACTGTGATAGCATAGTTTCTCCTGAATATTTATGAATAAATTGACAACTAAGTGTTACCATTGCTCTTGTCTGAAATATATTCCCCAACACAGTCTAGCACTAACAAGATTGATTAGACAGTTTCCGACATGACCCCATATGGCAACAGAGAATTGTCAATTTATTCATATATTTCTGGTCAGAATAACAAAGAAATGGCAAAATGCAGAGTTTTAAGAAATGGTGCTTCAAAATTAGTGTTTAATCATGGGAAATAATGTTATGAGACATGCACAGCCCATCTCACCAACCACAGGTCAGGTCCCCCATCTGTCAGAAGTCTTCTACTACAGGCTCTACCCTAGGATGCCCATGCCCCCATGCTGCCTTTAAAGGCAAGCACATTCCACCGAGCTTTCTTCTCCCTTCTTTTCCAGGATAGGGCATTGTTTTTATGACACAACCGATAATTTGCTTTCCAAAAATACATTTTAAATGTTTTTCTTTCATGAATGGAGTATATTGGAGTGGACAGTGACTTGAAAACTACACACAAAGGGGTTCAATGTGGTTGAGTGGTTAGTACTTTTGCTCTGCAGCATTTTGGTCCTGAATTTTAATACCACACATGACATCTAACGGAGTTTGAACCTTATCCCTATGTTTGCTTTATTTTCCTGCTGGTAGTTTGTTTTGATCACATACTGTGGAAAGTATATTGATAGGGTTTTTGACTTTCTAGATTAAAAGCTTCGTTTGGAATGGAGGCTAATTTTTACAATAGCAATGTAACAGTACATTGTAGGACTATGGTCCTTTAAAAAAGTGTTCTCACCATGATGTTTCACAAAGCCTGCTCTTCACAGGCAGCTTCAGGCTCCCACTTCCTGGTCAGTCTGTGGGTGATTCTACAGTAGTGACGGCCATATCAGCTCTGCTATTCCTAGCTTAACCTGTTAGAGGGACATTGCTGATAAAGAGGTTTAAACAGCAGGGCATAAGGCTATGGAGAACTAAAGGGAAAGGGTTAAAGTTTGTATGTAACATAATTAAACAAGCTCCTCTGCTGTTGATAAGACACAGCAGGGAGTGACATCTTCTTCCTTGCCAGGACTGATAGAGCAGAGAGAGGTGGTTGGTAACCTAGTAAATCTTCTGTAAAAAAGCAGGAGATAAGAACTGCACTAATTGAAATGAAACAAAATCTGAACAGCAATGTATTTGGTAATAGTCATTCTTTACCTTTGCCTTCCTGTTTAAAGCTAATCAATGTGGTGAGAATACCCCTTTAAGTTTATTTTGCTTGTATGTGTTTTTACTTAGGGCCCAACAAAAACCAGAACAATAGGAAAATGGGGTAATGTCAATAACAATAAAAGTCAACAGGTTTTATTTTCATGGTGCATGTCATTATTTGGAAGCAGGTTACTCTAGAACCCAACTATATTGTTATGAACTAGTTTTCACAACGGTCCTCACCGTTATTTTATCCATGACCTTTTTGGTCACTTTCATTTAACTCTCTATTTCATCAAGATCAAATTTAATTTCTGATAAGCTGTGTTATTCCTTAAACAGTGTGAATCGATGGTACAAAGATTATGTGAGGAAGTATAAAAGAAAGCCTGGAGGACAAAAAGGACAAAACAGTTTTAACACCCTCCCTCCCCTCAAACTGCTCACAAGCTGCTGAAAGTTAATTGAAATTCAGCAGAAAAGTAGGGGACACAATCTCCTGATGTCTCCTTATTCCAGTACAAATAACATCTAAAGTGACCTTTTCTGCCTGCACTCCCCAATCTTCAGGTAACCATCAGAGATGCAGGTCTGTCTGCGGAGTGTGGAAACTACCATGTGGTGATTTTGTATTAATATTACTATGCCTAATGTACGATACATATGTCTAGAAAACTCTCCTATAGAAGTAAGTGGGTTTGATCCTATTCGCAGGATCCTATGTCCATGAAACTGCTGTAAAGCATATCTCTAAATGCTGTGAAAAGCAGCTCAGGCAAGATGGCTGCCCCCATAATTATATAGTGAAAACAGAAATAAAAAAAAACACACAATCAGAAAATGTAAACAACTAAGATCCAATAATGCATATCAGTATCTTGTTTTAATTAGTAAAAAATATATTGGTGATAGATTCCCTTTAAAGGGGTTCTCCATTAATAAATTAGATTTACTTTTAAGAGTGTTGGGCATACTTATAATTTCTAATATACCGTAGAGAATATTTATTACTGCTGATGAGGAGACATAGATACAGGTTCACCTCTGCGTTGGAAGTTCTGTTCAGAGTCCTTATAACAGAAGTGGAACTGGATCAGTTTCAAGACAGACACCAAGAGCACCCGATGAACCCCATTGACTACAATGGGGTCTGTTGGGTTTCCTGTCTTGGTGTACATCATTTTAACGCATAAAACAGCACAGCATGCGCTGTCATTTTAGATGGAATCTGCAATGGAGCTTCCCAACAGAACCTATGACACACATGTGAACCAGGGTCAGGAAAACTGGTAGTGATGGCACTAATTTAACCAAATGCGGCATCTTAAAACTGACGTTTAACACTTTTTGGCTGGCTTACATTAATGTCTATATTTTGGAACAACTTGACACATTTTATGAGTTCCCTTAGTCATACTCATTTATATAGAAATTACAGGGGTATGTTCACATGAAAAATTTTAACGAGTTATTCTATGTAGATTGTGCATCGCATTTCACATTAAAATCTTGCGTAATTCGATTACCATTTATTTAAATGGCCACACAGTGAACTACAGCCCGGATATTACACGTCACAGATTACAAATCCATGGTGCGGGAAAAAAAATGGACATGTCCATTCTTTGAAGGAGATCCTCATTGGAGTCTCCACTGGCAGGGGTGACATGAATTCGCCCAAATGAAATGGGGTAAATTCACTTCCAAATCAGACAGAAATCCAAGGTATCACCTGTTATTTTTGTCGAGGACTTTAGGAAAAGTCTGATGTGTGAGCATAATCTAAAAACTCATTTTGAAAATGTTTAAAACGAAATTGATTTTGTGCAGGTACTCCACTTTTTTGTTCCAACTTCATGTTTGCTCGGTTGATCTAACAGCGTTACAGTTAGAAATCTGCTCTTTGATATTGGAGTGTTACTATACATGTGATATAGATCAGGGCTGTATACCTTGTTTTGTATATTTTCATTGCATTTGAACAAATATTGTATCTACTTTAGCTGCAGCCCTGAGATTGATGGCTGGGGACTAAGCTGTAACGTTTAGCAGTATATAAAAAAACTCAAGCATATCCTAAGCTCTTATAAACAAATTGTATTTATGCAGAGGCTTATGCTTCATGTCAATATTACGTTACAAATATCACATTAGTGATATTACACATACTTAATTCTGGTATTAGTCCAAAGAGGTAAAACATTTTTTGGGGGAGTCGCAAAATTGCAGGTATATGAAAAAGCCAAGGTAAACAAGCTACCTTAAATGGTTAGTGCTGGCCGCTTGCAGCAAGCTGCGAGGCGACCATGCATGTGAATGAGGAGGGTGGCACTTGCAGCCGTCTTCCTCATTCACTTCTATGGGAGCTTTCCAATATAGCAGAGTGTGTGTGTTCAGCTATGTTTGGAAGCTCTCATAGAAGTGAATGGAGGGAATGCCCACAAGCGTCGACCTCCTCATTCACATGCATGGCCAGCTCGCAGTGAGATTTTACTTCATGGTAAAACCCCTTTAATTTTAATAAACTTTAGACTGGAATGAGTGAACAGTGCTGCAGTGTAGAGAAGCCATGGATGCCTGCACGTGAATACGGAGGTCACATTTGGAATGTAGGGAACTCTCTCCCTGTTGGCTTCAAGGAAAATATACAGTTGCCTCCTCTTTACAGATAAAGTGCTCTTGAAAACTTTACAAGTCCCTGTGCAGACTGAGGTCTCGATATCCTGGGTTGACTCTTCAAATCAATGAAGATAATTTAGTATTATTAAATTCAAGACTGGAAACATTCTGTAAAAAACAGAAGCCTTTTATCTTCCAGCTTGATTAAAAAAATATGAGTCGATTTTGTTTCATCTGCATAACGCTTGCTCCGTGTTTTACAGAAGAACTAAACAAATAATATAATCTGCACAAGCCCTTTACAAAGGCTAAGGACAGCAATCGTTGACAGTGGTCATAGGGTAAGTAAAATGTGTTTAGAAAAATTGCTATTTAGGCTGGCCTTCTACAAAAGTTGGAAGCAGGGCATTAAAGGGTTTTTGCCATGAAGTAAAATTTACATGGGAAGCTTTAAATTAGATAATAAACATTTTCACCATTCATCGTTATTAACAGTTCTGTACCATCTTTGGTTTAGCTGCTCGCTTAGTGATCCATTGTTTACAGCTCATCTCCAGGGAATACGACTAGTGACGAGAGATACTCAGTCTTGGTCGCACATGCTCAGTCATCACCTCTCTTCTCAGACAGCTACTGACAGTCTCTTCCCTGCCTAATAATCACACTCTTGCTGCTGAGCGAGAGTTCAACCCCAGGTGCCATCATTCTACTCCTGTCCTCTGTACTCCCTACTAATTACTAAACAGTGCAAATAAATAAAAAAAGAAACCTTAATCAGGTATGTACATTGATAAAGAGAAATAAAAATCTACAGGTTTGATTCCTGCAGGGATTTGAACCTAGGACCCCTGTGATGTCAGGCAAAAACTTTAACTGTTGAGCTACATTGTGGCTACTCACAGCTCTATATACATAAACAGACCTTTGACTATAATGAGCACACTATGGGGAAAGCATGGTGGTGTCAGCTGGCTGGGTCACATGATATGCAATTCAAACAAATCACACACGCCACCTTCTGAGTACACGGAAGACTAAAGAGAGGAATAGAGATATTTCAAACTCGGACCATTTTACAAATTAACAAATTTCATATAAAATGTTTGTAGACATATACTAATAGGCTTAAACGGAGCCTTTTAATTTGTAAATTAGCTTTTTTTTAATAAAAAATATTTATAGCAGTGGTAGTAAGTATCAATATATATCAGAAACTTTAGGGGGGAATTGTTTCTATTTGTAGAGAGAACCATAAAAGTGTAGGGAGACTTACCCTCCTGATTGGGGCCAAAGTTAAATTCAATCTGAATCCGAGGGCTCTGGGATAGCGTGAATCGATTTTTGTCAAAAACTGCCAACAAATTGACTGTACCCATAACTGTAACCCTAAGTTAAAGTTGAGGTTGTTTAGTGGTGTTTTAGGGGGTTAACTTAGCAGTCCGGTGACAATGTCTGTTCCAAGGTTACATCCAACGTCACTTCCGGTTACTTCACCATAGGCCTAGTGTCATGGTAAATGTTAGTGACATTGGAGGTCTTGTCTGATGTCAGTTTCGGTTACTTTACTATAGGCCTAATTTTATGAGAAATGGAAGTGATATCAGACGGGATGCAGACTGGAAGTTTGGCTGCAATGGGAGCTTTGCTTTACAAGACTGGTAAATTAACCCCCTAAAAGCCCTTAAATAAACCTAACTTAGGGTTAGGGTTATGGTAATGGTTAGTGTAGGGTTAGAGAACAAATTGAGTTTCGGCACATCCAGAATTTTTTCAGAAGTTCTGCTGGACCTACGTTGAACCCAAGACGGCCATATTTAAGCAACACTACTAATACTACTAATAGGCGAGTCAATGCTCCCTGAGTGTGTATCAGAAATGTGTACTCCTATACAACTTTTTTTTGTCTTTGCTTTTATCCTGAACAGCTTCTTCTCTAGTGTTTTTCCTTTCATTTCAGACAAGTATTTTAAAATATTCATATTAAAATATAACTTTTTTCTTCCAATTAAAAATACGAAAACTTAAACCCATTCTGGCACTCTGGCACAAGAGCGATCCAAACACCAACACAACGTGAACCATTAAGGAGACTCGCATAAATTATAAGTCATCTAACCAAGTATATTAATGATGTTTCTGTATCACTCATGGTTAGCTGTCTCCTCCGGGTCTTGTGGTGGTTTTCCGGTTTCCACGCTTCCGATACTCCCTCAGTATGATGAAAAGAAGGGGAGGCGGAGGGTTTAAGAAGAATCACAGTGAAAAACTGATCCTACTGACACCCCTACCAGACCGACAGGGTACTCGCCCCAGTAAGGATAGCCCCGTTACCAGATGAACTCGCCCTATTTAACCTTGTGTTCACCCTGATATTTAACAGCACCTTCAAGTACACAGAATGTACATAAATAAATTTCCAAATATAACATGGGTATAGATCATTTCTATGTCTCATAAGATAAAGTAGTTCCTAAATCCTGACAAGCTTCCCCTCCATTATTATATCTAGAGGTTTATTAGGAGATCAATGTAGTCAAATGCCAAAGGATGATACTCCCACAGAAATACTATATGTAAAGGTACCTCACTGGGCTATATGGACCACCTCTGATGTAGGGTGTCCAATTAATGAGGACCAGCAATGGGCTTTTTATAGCTTTCTATTTATGTACATTCTGTGTACTTGGTGGTGATGTTAAATATCAGGGTGAACACAGGGTTAAATAGGGTTAGTTCATCCAGTAACAATGCCGCTGTTATTGAGGCAATTACCTTGTGGTTTAGAAGGGTCTGGTAGGGGTGAGAGTAATGTCAGTTTTGCACCATGACTCTCCTCAAACCCTTCCTCTCCTCTTTCTTTACGACATAGTGAGGGAATATTAGAAGCATGGAAACCGGAAAACCACAGCAAGGCCTGGAGGAGAAAGCTAATCGTAAGTGATACAGAAACATCTTTAATATATTTGGTTAGATGAGTTATGATTTATGTCGCCTTGCATTGGTGCTTGGATCGCTCTGGTGCCAGAGTGCCATATTGAGTTTAAGTATTGGTATTTTTAATTGGAAGAATATAAGTTAGATTTTGATATAGATTTTTTTACCTTCAGTCACTGATCATTTGTCATGAAACATAGGAACTTGTAAAAACTATTACATAGCCATTGCTCATTCCTCAGCAGTATCAGACTGGGATGCCTGGGGCCCACCAGTAGAGTTGATTCCTGGGACGCACCCTTTAAGCGACTGCACATGCTCTACATCGGGGTCCCCAACTCCAGTCCTCACGCCCCACCAACAGGTCATGTTTTCTGGCTTTCCTTAGCATTGCACAGGTGATTTAATTATGCTGCTCAGGTGATTTAATTATTGTCAGTGCATTCTATGGGAGATCCTGAAAACATGACCTGTTGGTGGGCCTTGAGGACTGGAGTTGGGGAACACTGCTCTACATGACTCTTGCACTTTGCCTCTCTCTTTCTGTCTTTCTTCCTAAAATAGAGCCCCAAGTATGCAATGCTGAAGGGCCCATCATACCCAGGGGCACACTGGAGGTTCCACTATGAGCCTGCCTCAGTACCTTTGTCTTCACTAATAAATGTGTCCCATGTGTCTCTCAATGGATCTGCTGAGCAACTGCAATGACATCTAAATCTGAATTTTATATGTGAATAGTGATGAGCGATTACGTTGACTATCGTCATCGGGTCGATAGTCGATATCGGCAATTATCAATAAGATATCTGATAGTCGATAATAGATTATCGCCGAGACCATTTAAAGTCAATGGGGAAAGAGGAAAACACCTTCTTTTCTTACAAAAAAAAACAGGGGGGAGAAGCGGAATTAACACCAAACAGTCAAATGGATAGGCTACTTTTGGGCAACACACTTAGGTTATAAAAAGCCACAGAAAAAAAAATTTCAACAGACCATTCACACCCCGTTTTGCACCACGCATGACCCTTAAACCTCATGACAAATTAAAAAGTGCCAAAGGCCGTATGATTTTGAACCATCTTTTTACTTAAACGGGACTTTGAATATCCCTGCCCTGGAACGCAGATGAGCCCCAAACCTGCATGACCCCAGATTAAAAAGTGCCAAAAAAAGGGGTCTTTAACCCCCAATTTAAGTTGAAAACGGGACAGATTATACCTGTTCTTACCACAGTAGACCATTTTTAAAACCTTTTCTGACCCCAAGATTAAAAATGTGGGAAAAGGGTCTTTGAACCACCATTTTATTTTTTCACTGGACATGACAAATCTGCCCGTACCGCAAAAAATACCCCGAACCTTTTTTTCCCCACAGATCACAAAGTGGCACTATGCTTTTTGTACAGTGACTGTATTTTTTTTTTTACGACATTTTTTTACAGAATTTTTTTAGGGAAGTTTTTATTTATAGTTTTACTTTATTATCATTTGTTTTTTTTTCAAGTGTGATAACATACAACTACCCCCCTTTCCCGGGAATTTTTTTTAAAGGGTATTTTTTACAGGGTTAGATGTTTTAAATTTCCCGGGTCCCACACCCCCATAAGTAATTCAAATGTCCAATCATCCCCAAAACACTTTTTATTTGAGAAGACTTTTGCCCTCCTGGCTTCTGGAGTGATTAGCCAATCATTCAAGGGTTTAAATTTTTTCCCCAAATCCTTTTCAGTTGGGGACAGACCCCCCTGGAGATCAAATGATGCCCCAAAGGACTCCACCCCCCGAAAATTTTAAGCCTCAATAGACAATTTGTGCCAGCCCTGACCCCTTTTTTTTGACACTAAAAAACCCTCACAGAAATCCCCTTTTTTTCAAAACGTTTTTTTTTAGAGAAATTTGAAGCTCTCCTGATTGCCCCTAACGGTGGGGCCAGTGCTGCCTCAGCCATCTTTAACAGGGAGGCCCAGCTGCCGGGGCCCAGATTTCAGTGGGGCGGAGGGGCCCAGGCTGCGTCTTCTCTTTTAAACACGCAGGTTATGCCAGGGCCAGAGTAAGGGGGTGCGGTGAGACCCCAGGCGGGCGTCCGTCATCTTTTAAAAAGGTAAAAAATGCCTTATGACGCAGAAACGAAAAAGTCGGCTAAAAAGGTGCGGAAGCGGAAAGTGGAGGTAAAGCCCTCCCACCTTCCTCAGTACAAAACCAAACCTGGATAGCGCTTCCCCCCTCCGTTTTAGTGGGGAGCAATTGATTTCACGGAAAAAAGATGGTTAAAGCTCCTTTTCCCACCCCGGCCCCCTTTTTCGGCATTCTTTTTTCATTTTACTCACGTGCTGGGGGGAAATTGTCTTTTTCTTTGTTCTCTGCCCCGGCTCCATACCCATTCCTCTGAATCCCCTACATCTGGTCAATTTTTTCCAGACCCCCCTTGTCAATTCAAGAGGAATTTTTTTTTTACCACTATTTTGGGACATGCAAATTTTTTAGTATTTAATTTAGAAAACACTTTTTTAAAATGGGAATGGAATCCCACCATGTCTTGTTTCTCTTTTTTTTTTTTAAATGGGTTTTCAATACAGGGATTGCTAGCTATGTTAAAGATCTTGCAAAAAAAAGTCATTTTTCCCCAAAATGTGCCATTAACGGTCCCACCTATTTTTCTGACAGGGACCACACCCTTATTTCCCCTTACAATTGTGAAGAAAAAAATTTTCTGTTTGAAACACCATTTTTTACCCCTAGGACCTGAGTCTAGCTGCATTTTTACAGCAAAATCCCCAAAAAAATTAAAAAGGGCCCTTGGCCACTTTGGGCATTTGTGAAGAACAAATTTTGTTAAAACAAAAAAATTTTTTTAAAAAGGGCCTGTAATATTGCTGCATTTCAACAAAAGCCCCCCCAAAAATTAAAAAATCCCTTAGCCACTTTTAAAATTGGGAAAAAAAAATGCTTTTAAACCCAATTTTTTTAAAGGACCGTATATTGCTGAAATTTTAAAGCACATACCCAAAAATTATAAAAATGACTTCCCCACCCCCGTTAAAAAAAGTGAGGGAAAAAGCCACTTTAAAACCCTTTCTTTCCAAAGGCCATTATGCGTTTTTCACAGCAACATGACCCCCCAAAAAAAACAAAAATGACTTCTCAGCCACTGAAAAAATTTGAGGGAAAAAGCCATTAAAGCCCATTTTTGTTCCAAAAGGGCCTATTTTTAAACTGTAATCACAGCAAAATGACCCCAAAAATATTAAAAAACCCTCCCACCTTTTAAAAATTTGAGGAGAAATGCCCCCTTTGAAAACCCCAAATTTTTTCCCAAAAAGGGCCCTATTATAGCTGACCCAAGAAAAGACCCCCCAAAAAAAATTTAAAATATGATTTCAGCCACTATTAAAATTTGTGAAGGCAAAAACCCCTTGAAGCAATTTTTTTCCAAAAGGACCATAAATTAGCTGTATCTCCAGCAACAGACCCCCAAAAATTCTAAATATGCTTCTCAGCACAAAAAATTTTGATGGAGGGAAAGCCACAAAGCCAATTTCTGTTCCCCAAAGGACCATAAATTTAAACTGTATCTTTAAGCAACATGACCCCCCAAAAAATTTTAAAAAGAACTTCTCACCCAAAATTAAAATTGTGATGGAGAAATGCCATTAAAAAACCCCTTTCTTTAAAGACCTAAATTTTTTGTATTACCAAAAGCAAAAACCCCAAAAAATTATAAATTGACCCTTCTGCCACTTTTAAAAATTGGAGGGAAAAAAGCCAAAAAAGAAATTTCTGTTCCCAAAGGACCATAAAATATATAGCTGTATCTCACCCGCAACATGACTCCCTCCAGCCCGGGGCTGAAGGGGGGTGTCAGATATGACGCGGCTCTGGCAGGACAACACCTTATGGGTGGCGGGGCAGCCGGGTCATTCGTCAATTTTGGATACCCCAAAACTATTTGGGGCCGAAAAACATACAAATACAAAACGGGTTGAGAGCAGATAGTCGTGCACCATGATCTTAAACTGGTCTCTGTGTGTTGGGGTGTGTGCCCTGCATTATCGTTGGTGAGGTTGGGAATAAAGATTGCCCGAGGTCACCCATTAGGCTTCTGCCACTTCCCCTGCTCTGCTGCCGCTACGGGTACTTGGCCTCTACTGCTGTCACGTCAATGAATTGTTCCACCGTGACATTTTTAGGAACGTGAAGCAGACCCCAAAAAAATGTCTCCAGTTGATCAAACAGGGGTCTCCATTTCCTGCATTTTTCTCTCTATTTTGGGGGGGTGGAAGGGAAAGTGGATTTTGTTTTTTACCGGGGATCCGGAGGGTTCCACCCCGTAACTGTTTGATGCCTTAAGGAGGATCATGTTGGAGGAAATGGGGCATCCAACACCATGTGAGAGATGGGGGCCTTGATTTCCCAAAAACCCCGGTCGAGGGGACTAGCAAACTGATCTTCCCATCTTCCCCCTCCCCTCAAATTCGCTCCAACCTCTTTTCCCAAAGGGAGGGGGGTCGGTAAAAACGGTGTCTGGGAATACCTCCTCCTCCTCCGCTTCCTCTGGCACAGCTTCAACACAGCCCTGACTTGCCTGAGATGATGCACTCTGAGAGCTGATGCGCTGCCTTGCACTAGCCCTGGACCCCGAACCACTGCCTAATGAAGACTGATAAAATTGAGAAACTGTCGGGCCTTGTGGATTCAACGGAGAGAAAGGCTCCATGTCCGCATCTGTATCCGTCCCCTCCTCCGTTGCTGGCGGGACCTGATGTTTCAGAGTGTCCAACGACTGTTCCAGAACTAAGATCACCACAATGCTCATGCTGACAAGGGCATCATCCGCACTGACCATTTTGGTGGCTTCTTCAAAACTGGCAAGGATGGTGCAGAGCTCTTTCACCTGCCTCCACTCTCGGTGGCTCAACACCCAGAGGTCCGCACCGCTGCTTGTCAGGCCATGTGTCACTTCGTACTGCGTAATGGCATTGCGCTGCTGCCACAATCGCTGGAGCATGTGGAGGCTGGAATTCCAGCGTGTTGCCACATCAACAATGAGACGGTTGACGGGGAGGCCGAGCTGATGCTGAAACGCAGCCAGGCGGGACGAAGCAGGGTGCGAACGGCGGAAGTGCGAACTCAGACCTCGAGCCTTCCTCAGCAGGCAGTCCAGACCCGGGTAGCTCTTTAGAAATTTCTGGACGACAAGGTTCATGACATGTGCCAGGCAAGGGATGTGCTCCAGCCTACCGATCTTAAGGGCGGCCAGCAGATTTCGACCGTTATCGCACACCACCTTCCCTGGCACAAGGTTCTTGTCACCCAGTCAGCGCTCGGTCTCGTTGCGGAGAGCCGTCCACAGCTCCTGACCTGTGTGTGGACGGTCTCTAAGACAGATTAATTTCAACACGGCCTGGTGTCTCTGGGCACGTGATGCCACCAGAGGACCTTGGGGAAAGAGCCATGCACCATCCCTGCGGTTTTGAAGAGCGTGCGCCGAGCTGAGAGCCACCGTCACCCCCAGAGACATCCATCCAGATCTACCAGTGAGCTGTCACAGAGATATTATAGCGGCTCCTTTGCGTGTGCTTACTAGTGCATGTGTCGGTTGGTCAGATTGGACTATCCGGCACAGTGCAAAGACAATAGTGCTTGAAATTTTTTAGATTGACACGTGAACCTGGCCAGGCAGGAGGGACGGCTTTATTCTGGCAAAGAAATTGCCTGCTAGGCATCTGGTTTGGGGTCAGGGCAAGGGCATTGACGTGCGAGGATATCCATCTGTGTCCACAGACGGAAAGGCAACATTATTCAAGGACAATAGCCTGGCAATGCAGACATTCAGATTTTGGCATTTGGGATGGTTTGGGTTAACAGTGCTTATTCTGCTCCCAGTGAACCTGGAAGTACAGAAGGCTGCGCTTGCATAGAACTGGCGCTGTACGGCGTTTGCAGGCTGTCAAACTGGCGGAAGGAAGAAGGGGAGAGGACGGGTTACCTCTGGTGGTGACTGATGGTACTCGGGCGTACGGGTGGAGGACTGAAGCGGAGGCTTGCATCCATGATCATGACTCTGAGGACATGGGCCAGTGAGGATACGCTTCAGGTGGTGGCGGAGGAGAGAGGAGGCGGCAGACAGAGGGTGATGTGACCGTGGTTGGTAAGGCCGGGCGTCGGTCTGGCCTTTTTGGCCAAGTGTGTGCCATCCATTTCAAAATCCTATGACTTTCGCGCTGCATGTGTACTAGACAATCGCTGGAGTGAATCAGAGGCTTGCTCTAAAGAAGGCCAGGCTTGAGAGCGTCCTGGTCTCTACTTTTTGTCGGCGATAAAGCGCAGTGAGCTTGGCGCGGTTTCTCAGGCTGACCGTGGCTCGGCGGAATTCATATCAGCAGGACTTCTGGCGGGACCGCACCTCGTCCATTTTTTGTAGGCGGGACCCGTACTGTCACTACCCATCGCGTCTTTCCTCATCGTCCAGTGATGAAGCCTCCTCGACAAGCCAATTTCTGTCTGAAAAGACAGTTGGATCCGCAATGTCTGTCATCATCATAATCAAACAGGTGACTTGGGCAGTCCTTGACATTCTGCATCCAGGATGCTTGAGGGCTACAAGCAAGAGGGGACCGCAAGGCGTTGCCCGAGGTCTAAACCGCCCGGGATTTTTGAACGATATGGTCCGGCTTCACTTCTCCTCCTCTGATGCCATCAGAAACTGGCGTCTGAGCAGAGAAACATTCATCATATTTGGCCTCGATCTGTTACAAGCCTTCAGACCCCAACCAGCATTTTGTCATCCTCAGAGTGCTCTTCAGGAAATGGGATTATCCTCACTAGTGGTGGGTACAGACGTTGAATTTGGTGTTGCCTTTCGAATTCATGTTTGGACAAATTGATGATGATGCTTTTGATGCACATTTGTGGCGTGACTGGGAGGACGATGGAGATAAGTCTGCAGGGATGCAGGTGATGCATTTACCACAGACTGAAGAACAGATTGGCGACGCTGTTCATTACTGAGATTCACAGGGCCCTATTGGCCCAAGCGAGGACAGCGCCTGACGGTTCTGTTTGATGATCCGCATGGCTCATGCATGTTTGTCGCGCAGCAATGGAAGGAGCACCTTCTCTTGGTACCTCTACCTCCATGTCTCTTCCCCCACTTCTTTGACGCGCTTACACCTGAATTTCGCTCCCATTGTTCAGAAAGATAAAAATTTGAGAAGGTATGGTAGAGTTAGTATTTGGATAGTCTTTTATTAAAAGACGGCCTATCACAGCATTATTCTAAATCCCACAAATTCAAAACGCTATATTGTCCTGGATTGAGAAATTAAGTGCTTGTGGCTACTTAGTTGATGAGTGATTGTTTAATCGTACAAAGTGAACATCTCGGCAAGGTTTTTATGGTGATTTGTTAATTTTCAAGATAATGCGCTAAATAAGGGTTTTAAATCTGTGCATCCATACTATTAAAACTCCGGCTCCACAGAATTTGTCGGCGCTTCCTGTCATTTTGGCGGCCAGCAAATCATTGATTACAGCAATAGAGCAGGGATGAGATGTGTGAGCTGAAAGTCATGTCTGGATGTTGATATGGTTTGCAAGAAGAAATTGGCTGGAAATATCACATAACTCGATTTTAAACATAGAAACAGCCTTCATGTTCTAACTTAGTGTCTTCTTCAGTTCTCATAGGAATAGGACGTTGCGGCTCTGCCTGTGGACAACACAGTCTAAGGATATTTAGATCTATTTCTTGCACAGAGAAGGAACACTTTCTATTAGCGTGTAATCTTTCAATGTAAGTTTTAGATTAGAGAATTTGAACATTTTTATGTTAGTTAGCTAGAGAATTTTAACACGCTGCATTCTACCTGCAGTAAAGTCACGGGAAGGACGACGGGGGATCCAGGGGGAGGGCCCGCGGGCGAACAAGACAAGCTCTATCATCTAAAGAACACTGGATAAAGATTCACCAAGACCTTAGTGTAGATATGCACTGGCAATATCTTTATTATTCAACAGTTTGCTATTGATAGTATTTCCTGGATATTGGGCTAGCCCTGTGAATTATTATTTGATACACATCATTTCTAGTAACTGCATGTTCTTCTGTTAGAGTGCCCAAATAAAATCCACTTTTCTTATCAGTATACATTTCAATTGGTGTCTTCAGATTTTCAATTATTACCCATTTCCACCTGTGTCTGACTATTTCCAACTGCTGCAGTTAAATTACAATCCTCAAGCAAATCTTGTAGTCAGCACAGGTTGTTTGTGCCAAAAAATTACGTGTTTCATACAAGGGCAAAACATAATAAAGATTATGTGTTTTTTTGACTTTTGGGCACCCAGCTTTGTTCATTAGATAAATTCTCAAAACTAGTTTGTTACACGGCTCAATGAATCCTGGAAACACGCAAGGAACTTTGCAGGAACGCAATATTATATTTCATTTGGAGGAAAGAAATAGTAGGAATGTCAGGTCTTACAAATGACAAATTCTTTTATTAATAGTCCACGGACAGCAACACAACGATAATTAACACACATAAACTTGCCACGCCGTTTTCAGGCCAGTTATGGGCCCATTCCTCATGAGGAAAACGGACCGTTAATGGCACTGTACAGCGAGAATGTTGGCGTGTTTATTGTGTGTTTTATCGTTGTTTTGCTGTCGAGTGGGATATTAATAAAATGATATATGGCATTTGATGATCGCTGGACATCCTACTCATTTCTTTCCAGACTTATGATTCATTGTCGCAGCATCCAGTATAATCTTAAAACAGGACAGTATTCTTTAGTCACCACAGGTGCAATTGGAAAGCGTCAAATATTAAAATACCGCGTTGTATTATACGAATTACATAACAGATACGTTTTTATTTTTGACTTTTGACGTCACCCTGCTTTCGTTCAGTGACGCTGAATACCAGTAAATCTTAAAACAGACAATTCTATAGTCACCACAGGTGAATTCGAAAGGTGCAAAAAAAATAAGTGTATTATACGAAATATTATAAACAGTTACGTGTTTTTGACTTTCGACGCAGACCCAGCTTTGTTCATTGATGCATGCATCCACGTTAATCTTATTACAGCATATTTCTATAGTCATCCACAGGTGAATTGAATGAGGTTGCAAACAAATCTATACCGTGTTTTTATTAACGAAAAACTATCAGGATACGTGTTTTTTGCACTATTTGCACCCAAGTCCAGTTTGTTGGTTAGAAACACTTGCAGTTAAATTTTATTCAGACAATTTGGTTTTGTGTTTGAGCGGATGCTGTGTAATATCTGGATTTGAAGTCTTTTTTGTTGTGTCTTTCCATTAAGACATATTTCAATACCTTCTCGCAAATTTTGTATTTTTCATGAACCTTTGTAGCGCATATATCGAATTGGTGGTAAAGCGTGCATTGAGCTTGGGGGTAGCACCTTGGTGGTTGAGGGTCGTGAGGATGGTGCCTCAATTCACACAGTGGGGCGTAAATTCATCGCTTGCACTGCGGTTGCGTACTGTTGACTGGAGTTAAGGCTGTCATCGCTGGGGTCAGGGGCCTGTGTGAATCTAAAGTACACGAACAGTCGCTCGCCATTCTGTCCTTCAGTGGTTAATGCAACACTGCATCTTGCAGTTCTTACACTCCTCGTCTTCCCAGGTTACACGGCCACAGACTGTCGTCATCACGAATCATCATCAGGCATCGTCCAATGAAGTCAGGCCCGATGTCAATCTGTGTACCTCACCACTTGTGGATAATCCATTGTCTGAACGGACCTCTTTGATGACTAAAATGCGGTAAGGTATGGGGTTCAGAAGGCATGTTTCCAAAGATCAATCGAGGATGATTTAATCGGCTCTGACGCCCAGGTCATGATGCATCAGAGGAGGTGAAGGAAGCCTCGGTCAAGTCCCATAAAAATCCAGGCGGCTCGGCAACGATTGCAGTGCTCCCTTGCTTGTAGCACCGGCAGTTCTGGATGACAGAAATTCAGCGACGACCAAGTTACTGTGTTGATGATGTTGATGTTGACGACGGACATGCGGATCATTCATGTCTTTTACCGCAGAATTTGACATTAGCGAGAGCTTCATCAGTGGTGGAATCGAGTGAGGAAGACGAATGGGGTTGTCGTCAATACTGGGGTCCCGCCACAACAAAGGGAGAGGTTTTAACCGAGGGCGGTTCGCAGTATGTCTGTAGATTTGATTCTCGCCACGCCTAACGGTCTAGAGCAAACCGCAGTCCTCGCTTATTCGCCGTCAAAAAGGTCCAGGATCTCTAAGCTCTGGGCCTTCTTTGGAGCACGCCTCTCTGATTCACCCTAGCGAGATGTCATCATGATCGCCTTTGCCTCATAAAACGCTATAAGTAGAGGCAAGAACCTTAAGTGGTATAACCCTCCTCCAACATGTCTAGTCACATGCAGCTGATTGCTTGAGTTGAAATGGACAGGGAACACTTGCCATAAAATGGCCAGACTGAAGCCGAGGCCTCTCAACCCTCTGTCACCACACTCTTTACTCCGCCTCCTCTCTCGTACCTCTCGTCTCCACACACCAGCGTTCTCAGCTCCATGTCTCTAGACGTCATGTTCTGGGATCAGCCTCCGCTTCAGCCTCCTCACCGTTCGGCAACAACCGAAGTTCACCAGCCCAACAAAGGAGACCCATCCTAGCACCTTCTTTTTCCGCCGAGTACTAGCAGCCAGCTCTTCTGTCTTCCTGGTTTGGGGAGACTGGATGAAACACTATTACCCTATCGCATCCCATAAAGCCCAAAAGCCTGCAATTGTCCGGCATATTGCCAGGCTTTTGGCCTTGGAAATGTTGCTCATCTTCATGTATTTCTGGTGGAAACAAGATGGTTACTGCCAAGTCATGGCCTACGCCCTAGCCCAAATACCAGATGCAGAGCAGGCATTTTCTTTGCAGAATAGCTGTCCCTGCCCTGGCCACGCTAAGTGTCATCTCTAAAATTTCAAGGGGCGTCAGTTGTCTGATTCTGTGGTCCGGAAAAAGTCCAATCTCACCAACCGTCACCATGGACTAGTAAGCATGACCAAGGCCGCTATTATTCCTGTGAAAAGCTCATGGTGTGAAGCTGGGGTGGATGTCTCTGGAGGGTGACGGTGGCTCTCGGCTCGGAGAAACGCTCTTCAAACGCCATGGAGATGCTGCAGGGCTCTTTCCCCATGGTCTATGGTGGCATTCACGTTCGCTCCCAGTGGAGCACACCAGGCGTAGGTTTGATTTTAATCTGCCTTGGAGCGTCCGCACACACAGGTCAGGAGCTGTGGATGGCTCTCCGCAACCGAGACAGAGCACTGGCTGGGTATACAGAACCTTGGGCATGGCAAGTGGTGGTTTGTGCGATAACGGGGGCAATACTGCTGGACCCTCCCTTAAGATCGGGTATCTAGGCCTGGGGAGCACTTCCACTTGCCCTGGCACATGTCAATGATCCTTGTCGTTCCAGAAATTCTAAAGAGCTACCAGGTCTGGACTCTGCCTGTGAGGGAAGGTCGAGGTTGAGCTTCGCACATCTTCCAGCCTAAGTCGATCTCTGCTTACGTCCCGCACTGCTTTGCACGTTATGCAGACTGTCAGCTCGGCCTCCCAATCAACCGTCTCTTTGCTTGAGTTGAGGCTACAGCTGGAATTCCATCCCTCAATGCTCCAGCGAATGTGGGGAGCAGCGTTAATGCCAAATTAAGCAGCCTATGTAGAAGACTGACTTCTATGGGACTGACAAAGCAGTGGTGGGACCTAGGGGTTGTTGAAGCCAGAGAGTGGTGGGCAGTGAAAGAAGCTCTGCACCATCTTGCAGTTTTGTAGAAGAACCAAAATGGTTCAGTGCGGACGATGCCCTTGTCAGCATGAGCTTTGTGGTGATCTTAGTTCTGGAGACGAACGTTGGACACTCTGGGAAAAATCAGGTACGGCCATGCGACGGGGAGGAGACGGACAATGATGCAGACCGGAGCCTTTCTCTGCTCAAATCACATGGCCCGACAGTTTCTCAATTTTATCGGTCTTCATTAGGCCAGTGGTTAAGGGTCCAGAACTAGGCAGGCGGCACCTCCAGTACTCAGGGTGCATCATTGAGGCAAGTCAGAGGGTGTGTTGAGCTGTGCTGGGAGGAAGGGAGGAGGTGGTCGGAAGGGAGGTATTCCTAGACACCGACGTCCCTGCCTTGGAAGTGGTGGCGGGAAATTTGATAGGCAGTTGTGGTGCAGAGTTTGCTTTTTTTATTTTTTTTTAGTGCCTCTACCAGAGGATTGGAACTCAAGGCTCATCTCTCACATGAGTAATGGATGCTCCATTTCCTCCAACATGACTCCTGCATTAAGGCCATCAAAATGAACAACAGTTATGGGTGAGCACAACCCTCCTGGCTCCACAGTACAAAACAAAACTCAGCACTTTCTTCCACCACCTTCACAATAGTGGAGTAAAATGCAGGAAATGGAAGACCTTGTGATTGATCAATGGATGGAGACATCTGTTGCGTCTGTTTCACGTTCCTTCAAATGTCACGGTGGAAAAACAACGCAGCGACGTGACTAGAGTAGAGTGAAGTAGCCGTAGCGGCAGCAGCAGGCAGCAGCAGCAGACAAGGTGGCAGTTCTAGAAGCTAATGGGTGGTCTCTGGCCAATCTTTATTTTCCACACTCAACGCATGCAATGCATGCCACAGATACTAATCCCAGGAGACCCAGATTAAGATCATGGTGCACCGACTCTATTGCGTACTCAACACGATTTTTTTTTATGTGCTATCCGAGACCAATAGACTTCTGGGTATTCCAAACTTGACGAATGGCCCGGTGCTGGATCGCCTCGCCATAGAGGTGTGTCCTGCCCAGCAGCCAGCATTCATATCTGAGCGTACCTTCAGCACAGCCGGAGGCATGTCTTTACAGACTAACGCATTCCGGCTTTCACAGATAATGGGGACTCGTTTGAACTTTAATCAGATGAATCAGGCCATGGATCTTGATGATGTTGTGGCCCCAATTGACAGGTCACCGTTTAGATGCTGGTCTTATTCACATTCCTCTCCTAACAGAAGATGGTTCTCTTGAAAAAACTTTTTAAATTTTTTTACAAATGATCATTTTTACTGCTATGTTTATTCTCAATTCCCAACAGTTCTTTTGCTGGTTTGATTTGAGGAGTACTAAAAGACACCTAGGTTCATGACTAAAACACTATTCCATTTACTCACTTATTTTAGAATTTTTCACATTGTCAAAGGGTTTTGGGGTTCATGTATGCTCACATTTTTAACAGTGGCTGAGAAGTCATATTTATAATTTTTTGGGGTCATGGTTTGCGTGAGTTTCAGCAATAATCATGGTCTTTGGAATAGAAAATGTAGCTTACTAAAGTTGTGATTTCTCCTTCAAAATTTTTAACAGATGGATGAGAATGTCATATTAATTTTTTTGGGGTCATGTTGCTGTGAGAAACAGCAATAATCATGGTCCATTGGGAACAGAAATGTGGCTTTAAGTGGCATTTCTCCTTACTATTTTTTAACAGTGGTTGAAGAAACATTTTTATAAATTTTTGGGGTTTTTTGGAAATGCAGCATACTACAGGTCCTATTATGATACCATGATGTTTCTAATAGACCATTGTCTCTTCACAATTGTCAAAGTGGTCATGGGTCATGTTTTGAATTTTTTGGGGCATTTTGTGTGACATGCAGCTACTACTATACTGTCCTATTCCTAAAAAATGTTGTTTCTAACAGACATTTGTTCTTCACAATTGTCCCCAAAAGGTGGTCTCAAGGAGTCATGCTTGAATTTTTCTGGAGGGCATTTTGCTGTGACAATGCACTATTACTACTGGTCCTATTCTAAATAATGTTCGTTTATATCAGACATTTGTTCTTCACAATCTGGTACCAAGAGTTGGATCAAGGTTGATGGTGCTGTCAGAAACAGGGAATAGGTAGAGACATGTTAATGGACACATATTGCAAAATGATTGTTTTTGCACAAATCATTTAACATAGCTATCAATCCCTTTTATGTGAGACACCCATTTCGATTCAATTAAAAAAGCGAAACAAAGACATGGTGGGAATACATCCGTATTTTAAAATGTGTTTTTCTAGAATTAAAGTACTAAAAAACTGTGCATGTACAAAATAGTGTTAAAAAAAATTCCTCTGATTGTACAAAGGGAGGTACAGGAAACTTGACCAGATGTAGGTTTAAATCAGAGGACATGGGAGTTGGCAGCCTACGGAACAAAGAACAAAGTACAGAGGACCATTTCCTCCGCACGTTGAGTAAAATGAGAAAAAGTATGACAAGATAAGGGCCACCTGGGTGTGGTGTAACAGGAGCGTTAACCATCCAGTATTTCCACGTGAAGATCAATTGGCTCCACACCTTTATCGGAAGGGGCAACGCACCCAGGTATTGACTGTTGTACAGAGGAAGGGCTGGAGTTCTCACACTTTCGCCTTCCCTCTCTGCTTCAGCACGGCTGTTTTCGTTGCTGAGTAATCAGGGCATTTTAACCGCGTGTAATAGATGAGGTAGCCAGGCCTGGGGCTCTTACAGCACCCACTGTAAACTCCGGCTGGGTCATGCTGTGGGCCCAGGACAGGTATAGTCAATGTCCAGTGCGAAACTAAAATGGTGGTTGAACGACTCCTTTTTCGGCACTTTTTAAATGTGGGGGTCATGCAGGTTTGGGGCTCATGCTCGTGGCCAGGGCAGTATAGTTAATGTCCAGTGAAACTAAATGGTGGTTGAAAGACTCCTTTTTCCGGCATTTTTTAAATGTGGGGTCATGCAGGTTTGGGGCTCATGCTGAGGCCCAGGACAGGTAGTAGTCAATGTCCACTTGAACTAAAATGCGTGGTTGAAAGACTCCTTTTTCCGGCACTTTTTAATTGGTGGGGTCATGCAGGTTTTTGGGCTCATGCTGTGGCCCAGGACTGGTTATAGTCAATGTCAAGTGAAAACTAAAATGGTGGTTGAAAGACTCCTTTTTCCGGACTTTTTAAATGTGGGGGTATGCAGGTTTGTGGCTCATGCTGCATTCCAGGACAGGGTTATTCAATGTCCAGTTCAAGTAAAATGATGGTTCTTTTTCATTACTGCCTTCTGGCACTTTTTAATTTGTGGGTGATGCAGGTTTTAGGGTCATGTGTGGTACAAGACAGGGCTGATAGTGAATGGTGTGAGACTTTTTTTCTGTTTTGGCTTTATAGCCTAAGTGTTGTGCCTAAGATGTAGCAGGTATCCATTTGAATGTTGGGGCTGTTAATTCCAGCTTCTCCAGCCCAGTTGTGGGTGTAAGGAATGGATGGTGTTGTTGGCTCATCCCATAGACTTTAATGGTCATCGCTCATTAATCGGACTGCTCACTATCGAAAACCTTATCGATGGTGGCCGGACTATCGACTCCCTAGACCCGTTGTCGATTGTCAACGTTAATCGCTTAACATACTAGGTTACCTCTATCAACATAAGCTTTTTGGTCTGTCCAAAAGTGAAAAAAACACCTGTTGAAATGGTATACGGATAATTACGGTATTTTGTGGCACCTATCAATCTCACCCTGTGGTGGACTACAAAATTGCTGTATTCAAAATTTAACTCAAAGTAACTCTATCAACAAAGCTTGACTGACGGAAAAGTGAAAAAAACACCGTCGAAATGTATACGGTAATAAACGGTATTTTTGGCATCTATCAATTACACGGTGGTGACTACAAAATTGCTGTAGTCAAATTTAAATGCCAAAGTAGCTTCTATCAACAAAGCTTGACTGGGACCAAAAGTGAAAAAAAAAACACCTGTCTGAAATGTATAGGATATATAAAAGGTATTTTTTGGCAACCTATCAGTAACCTGTGGTGAACTACAAAGTTGCTGGATTCAAATTTAATGCAAGGTTGGGCTCAATCAACAATAGCTGGCCTGCGCCAAAGTGAAAAAAAAACACTTATCTGAAAATGTATAGGGATAATAAAACAGGTATTTTTGGCCACCTATGATTTAACCTGTGGTGACCTACAAAATTGCGGTATTCAAATTGAACTGCAAAGTAAGCTCTTCAACAAGCCTTGACTGACCATGAGTGAAAAAAATAACCAGTTACGTCAGAAATGTATACGGATAATAATAAAAGGTTATTTTATTTTTGGCACCTACTAAGTTACACCTGTGGTGGTCTACAAGTTGCTGGATTCAAATTTAACTGCATATGGTGGCTCTATCAAATCAAAGCTGGCCTGCTCCAAAGTGAAAAAAAACACGTATCTGAAATGTATACGGGATCAATAATAGGTATTTTTTTTTTGGACTATCAATTCACCTGTGGTGACTACAAATTGCTGTATTCAAATTTAACATGACAAAGTAGCTCTATCAACAAAGCTCATGACCAAAGTGAAAAAAAAAAAACCACCTGTCTGAAAATTTATACGGATAATAAAAGGTATTTTTGGCACCTATCAGTACCTGTGGTGACTACCAAAGTTGGGCTGGATTCAAATTTAACTGCAAGGTGGCTCTATTCATCAAGCTGGCCTGCGCAAAATGAAAAAAACATGTATCTGAAATGTATACAGGATTATAAAGGTATTGTTTTTGGCCCACCTATCAATTACCTGTTGGTGACTACAAGATGCTGTATTCAAATGTAACTGCGCATAAAGTAGCTCTTGTCAACAACAGCTCATGACCAAAAGTGAAAAAAAACCTGTCTGAAATGTATACGGATAATAAAACGGTATTTTGGCACATTCAATTAACCTGTTGGGTGGACTACAAAATTGTCTGGATTCAAAATTTACTGCAAGGTGGCTTATCAAAAAGCGGACTGGGCAAAATTGAATAAAGAACACCTATCTGAAATATGTATACGGTAATAAAAGTGGAGTTTCACTTGCACCTAACAGAAATAGACTGCAGTTACTAGAAAAGATCTGTAATCTAATATAAGGCAATGCAATGCTAAACAATTGTTTTGGTCGTGTAAATATCCAGTATCCTTTATAAGAGCTTGTCTGTGTTCGCCCCTGGGCCCCCCGCTCCCCCGTGGATTGTACAGCGGTAGATGCTCCTTTAAAAATTTCCTGACCTAATACCTAACAATCTGCAAATCTTGATCTAACAAAGTTCTAAGGATCACAGCTAAAAGTAGAGCTGTCTCTGTGAAATAAATTGTATACTTTCGCTGGACGATGTTTGCTGAGTTTTGAAACAGAGGCAGAGCGCACGTCCTACTGCTATGAGACGCTGACACACACTGATCATGAACAGGAAGGGCTGTTCTATGTAAAAACGAGGAGGTCAGGTGATTTTTCCAGCCAATGCAACTCTAACATCCCAGTCATGACGATCAACGTAAATACCGTGCTGATTTCAACTTTGTCGATAATAATCGCGCAACACTATATGTGAATATTGCCTTTCATGAATGCAAAAAAATTTTTTTTTTTTTGTTTGATAATAGGGAATTACAGTTTGTGCTGTTCCCTGCTGGTTCCCAAGGTGGGGCTTTACCATAAGACAGGCAGACTAAAGAAATATAGAAGCATGCTCATCTTTGATGGACTTGAGATATAAAAGCAGATTATTTCCCGGTCTCTAGTACTTCTTGAGATTCTTAAAGTATTACATAAAACGTCTGCCATTGTGTGCCCATCTTTGTCGGATCAAAGAGATACTTGTGCAGATAAAAGCGATATAAGCACTGTGTACTTCCTGAAGCTTCCCAAATAGTAAACTATTAATATGAGAATGCCTACACCATGTAAAAGTCAGTTTAGCTCAAATAGTAAACATACGTGACATAAAAAAATCACAGCGGCTACTTTAAGTCATGCCAGGCAATCATTTTTGGTGTTATGAAGAGGATTAAATTTGTACTTAATAAAAATCCGGCTGCACGGATATTTTTATCCTTTGCTTTGTGGCTGTTGTGTGTAAATTCTCTGATGTATACTCATAAAATTCAGTCATGTCTGGGCTTCCCTTACTGACAACCTGCAGACACACCTGGAGCACAGCACCTAAACCACACACCCTGATCAGGAAAGGTAAAACAGTAATTAAAACAAGTCTTCAAAGTCATCAGGAAGTATGTAGTGCACAACGAGATCCCACAAAGGGAACTCATCCTCTACTGCATGCGTATACACAAAGCCAGAGATCATTACTACTATCTCAGCTATGCCACATCTTCTGACATTTATTCTAAGTAGAGATGGGCAGGAATGTGATTTCTATCGAAAGTAGGAAATTACGTTTAGAAATTTCAGGAAAACTTCGGTTCGGAACGATGTCGAACTTTGGGGGTACTTCGGGTGAACGGACAGTTGTGTTGCTTTTTGATTGATAAAATGGCTGCGGACATGGGCTACTTGGGGCAAAGCACTCAGGGAGAGAAGTAAGGGCATAGCCTGCATTGGACATGTGCTAGAGGTGAAGCCATCAGAGACGGCGGGATTCTGTGCGTCACCGCACTATATAAGTCCGGGGCGCGACGCCGGGGAGTCTTCACACTTCTTCACTGTGCTCATCAGGGAAGGTGCTGCCGCGGACTGATAGCTCTTACTGAAGTAATTGATTTTTTACTTCGTTTTCTGTGGGGTGTCTCAGCTTGTTCTGAGGAGTTCTCTTAATGTTCTATTCTAATTTTTTGGGGTATTGGGATCTGAATCCAGTGTGCGCCACTGCTGCTGCATTTTACATTCAATATCCTAGTGGGTTCTAATGCCAAGTTATGTTGTATTCAGTTATAGAAACAGCGCCTCTTTTTTTTACAATACAAATACCACTTTCATTTTTGGATGATCAATTCTATTGCGCAATTTACATCAGGGGTTGTAATTAAGCGTGTTTTTGCTGGTGTGATCGACCCCATAGAAACCGTTTTTTCACACGCCACCAATATATATAAATTTTTCCTGTTGCCTATCACAAGCAAAGGTTTAATTACAACTGTATCTATGTTGTTGTGGCGTAGAAGAAAAACACGCAATTGTAACACGCTACAAAGCTACTATTTTGTGCGGATCGATTCTTTTTGGCGCAATTTACAATCCAGGGTTAATTAGCGTTGTTTTGCTGGTGTGCTGACACAAGAAAACCGTCTATTTTCAACGCCAAAATATATAAATTTTTCCTGTAAGCCTAATTCAAAAGACAAAGGTTATTACAACTGTTTCTCTTGTTGGTTGTGGCGTAGAAAACACGCAAAATTGTAATCTCGCTACAAAGCTACTAGTTTGTGCGCTCAATTCTTTGGCAAATTTACATCCAGGGGTTTAATTAGCGTTGTTTTGCTGGTTGTGCTGACAAAAATAAACCGTCTTTTGCAACACCAAAATATATAAATTTTTCCTGTACCTAATTCACAAGCAAAGGTTAATTACAACCTGTATCTCTTGTTGTGTGGCGTAGAAAAACACGCTATTGAACACACTACAAAGCTTACTATTTTGTGCGGATCAATTCTTTTGGCGCAATTTACTATCTCAGGGGTTAAATGAAGAGGTTGTTATTGCTGGTGTGCTGACAAAAATAAACCAACTTTTTCAATGGCATACAATATATAAATTTTCTCCTGTAGCCTAATTACAAGCAAAGGTTAATTTCAAACTGTAATCTTTGTTGTGTGTCGTTAGAAAAAAGCAATTGTAAACGCTATCCAAAGCTACTATTTTGTGCGGCTCAATTCTTTGGCGCAATTTTCATCTCCAGGGGTTAATTAGCATCTGTTTTGCTGGTGTGCTGACAAAATTATATACTAAAAAACCCCGTCTTTTTCAACCGCCAAAATATATACATTTTTCCTGTGTAGCCTAATTCATGTCCGGAATGGTTAATTAAGCCTGTTTGTGCTTTTACATTTTAGTAAAAAAACACAGTGTTTTCTTAAACGGCCTACAATGTAAATTTTTACTGGCCCATTTGGGGTGAGCGCATTTTATATCAAGGGTTACCCAAGCTTGTTAATGGGTTTCCTTTGGAAGTCAAAAACAGGTGTGTATATTTATCATATACAGATTCATCATCAACAGTGTCTGTACATTTTAGAACAAAACAGTTTGTCAGAAGAGAGGTGGCAGGGCTTGCACATGCGAGTGGCAGTAGCACAAACAATTCCTGGAAACGGCCCAGGTCGCAGCACAGCGGGGATGTCGCCTGCAGGGGTACTCGGTGATGGCAACAATGCCACTGTTCATCTTGCGGCCGTGTGTTGTTCAGCACAAACCAAGGGTCTTGATTTGGTGACTAGGGTCATCCTCTTCCTCCCAGATGACATCTGTCAACCCCAGCAGAGTCGGTGGGAACCTCAGACACTACCCTTAGTTGGCATGGCCGGGTGGACGGGTCAGCGGCATCCACCTTCCTCAGCCCGCCTCAGTCCCATCCGGTTCCCTCAGCCAGAGATTCTACTATGTGGTTCTGGGTTCAGCGCCCACTATATAGCGAGGATGAACAATTTGAGGAGGGCAGTCGAAGCTACTTGCAGCGAAGAAGATGGGGCCCAAGTATCCTGCTTCTTGCAGTTGGGCGGCAAAGTATAGATGTGGGAGGAGTGGCATGGGTGGTCTTTGTTGTGAAGAGGTCAGCCTCGGCATCCCAAGAACAGGTGAGAGGGACAGCAGTGACGATGTGAAACACAAATAGTTGCTGATGTAGCGACCCGCACATGGGAGCCGGGTGAGGCAAGGGCTTCTATTCATCGTTCAGGGAGAAGAGGGCGTCAGCTTGCGCGTCAGGCAGCAGCGCAGCCAGCAAGTGGGTCGTGTGGCCTGAGTCAGCAGGCATAAGCAGCGAGTGTTGAGGTCGGGAGGCAACAGGCCACGGGGTAAAAAACCGCTTAGCAGGTCAAGAAAATTGCGGCACAGGGGCTCCTGCGAGGGCAGGGCGCAGTAGTATCAGTGCGGAGCGTTGGCGGCAAATCCGATTACTACGGCGATGTGGCAGTTCTTTGATAAGACACCGGAAAGGGAGCCGATTTTGAGTATATGTGAATCCTGTGGGCAGAAAGTGTGCGTGTCAGGGAGAAACGTTGGCTCTCGGCCTGCGTCAACACATGCAGCCGTCACCATCGGTGGCCTTGGGAGAAAGTGGGCTCTGATGGTGTTGGTCCATCCTGCCGCCGCAGCAATAGCAGCAGCTAGCGCACAGTGGCTAAGCATGCCATTGCAGCCAGTTAAGGCTCCTCCATCTTTTTGCAGATGGGAGTGTTTCTCTTTGAAATCATCTGCCATGTCCAGTTGCTCCTGCTCCTCGCTATCATGGCGCCAGCAGTTCAGTTCAGCGATGGGGCGATTGCAAAGAGACAACAGTATTCGTCCAACATTCCTAGTGCAGAAGCTGACCAGTGCTCCAGGCCTAGTTGTTGGTATTGCAGTCACTCCCTTTCCAAATCGTGCTGGACTCAGCACCATTCAGGAGAACTAATGGCTTGTGGCCGAGCTGAGATGAGAGTTCCAAGCCGTAATTTCTTTTCCAAAAAAGGCAGTGACCGCAACTTCATAAATATGTTGATACTAGAGGTGGGTCAGTCCTTTAGCATTATCGGTTTGTTCCAAGGTTGCACGGCAGACGCGGACGTCTGGAGCTGTATCTACGGTCAGGGCCAGTCATGTCCTTTACGGCCCATTGGGTGAATGTGTTCCTGCCTCCAGGCTCACTAACTAACTTGGACAGGTAGACGTCCGCTTCTCATCCACGTTGTCAAACTGCTGCACCTGCGCCAATGTCCGCTCCTCCTCCTCTAAAATCACCACCATCTCAGCCTGCAACAAGTACTGCTCCATCATACCCACATGGTTTAGGGACAGCGGGGTCCGCTTGTCTAACCTGGCTTGCCTCATGCGTAACTAAGTCAAACAGGGGTGGAACTGCTTCCCGCGTCATGCAGCAAGATATCGTTGTGTGGCTTTCTCCGCGGAAACTGCAAATCTGAAACATGGTGACGGAAAATGGGAGGAAAATTGGGTATGTCGCCGCTTGACCGAGGAGGGGTTGGTCCATGCGCCCTGCATGGCGCAAGTGTTCAATCTGGTTGTGAAAGGTTCTTGAAGTCTTCCACCCGATCTTCAGAACATTCTGAAAATGGCCAGGAACTGTGCATGCACTTTATCCATTCGTACAAAGCAGGAAACACCCTCCTCGAGTTGCAGCGGCAGAACGGCCTCCCCAAACACTTTGATATGCGATGTTTCACCCGCTGGAATTCCAGCTGCTCATGTTGGACCGACTGTATGAACAGAGAAAGGCATTAACGATTTTTTTGTGATCCAGCAGACAGATGTATCCCTGTGTAACATTGATGTATAAGCCAGTGGCAGCTCATGCGTGACTCCTGCCGTTTGTTGAGGCCATTCGGAAGGGGTTACTTATTTGTCAGTCGCAGGGACTACGGATGAATAACGTTCATTCCACTGCTTCATGTCCTGTAAAAGATGCTGAACAAATCATGTCTGGGCAGGGGAACTGGAGAGTGGCGACTACATCTCGTGGCCACATGAGTCCGGTGGGGACTGAAATGGAGGAGGAGGAGGAAGGAATTGGAGCAGAAGCATTGTCTGTGAAATTGAGTGGATTTTCTACCCAGGTGGACAAGAAGAGGAGAGGAGCAGGAGAGCAGCTGGAGGAGGTGGGAATGGAGAGAGGTAGATGAGGCAGATGACCCAAGCACCGTTGCAGTATACAGTGAAATGGAAGGCTGGGAGCCCCTAGGAGTCACTTTGTGCAGATGGCCCGCTGCATTGCTTATTTGCCTGGCTAGTGACTGCCGATAGTCAGCATCTGGCAGAGGGATGACTTTCCTGGCTCTTCCACCTACTTGGGACCCTCGCTACCGGTCCCAAATGGTGCCTTTTTCCCAGCTATTTGAGAGGGAAGACATAACTCAAATACTATAGGGAAATCTACGTATCAGTTGGCCGCTACACTATGTTGCGGCATCGGCCCTCCTCTGACAGGTCTGTCCGGGGGGTTCCTCAGGCGCTCAGTACTACTTGGCCGCGGGCTGGGGGTAGGCGGTGGGGGGGTGTAGTTGGAGCAGACAGCTCCCATCAATAGTACCTAAGTCTGAAGTCACTGATGAGCAGAGCTTTCCTTCACCCGCCTAGTGAGGAGGGCAGAGTCGCCAGCTGCGAGATGCAGCTGGACCTGAGTGGCCAGTCCCTGAAAACCAACAGGTTGTGGCCTACTTGGTCAGCACATCAGCCACCTCAGTTGAAGGTTCCGCTGGACTCTGGGCAGCATAAACTGGCATGTGTGGCCGCAAACCTTGCCGAGTTCTGCAGTGGAGAAGATGTCCTGCCCGGCCATTGTGTGGTCATCAGAGCGGTTGTGTTCAGATGGGCGAGGGGCGCCATCGTTACACCAAGGAGAACCGCTTGTCCACGGGAAATGTGGAACGTCTCTGACCTTGTCAAGATGAATCATGGCGTGGAATCGGCCAGAGGATTTCCACACACCATGCCTTAGGCGTCAGTCTAGGTTCAAAACTACTGCCTCAGTCAATATTCTGACTGCCGCCACCCGCTGAGGGCCACACATCTGCTGCAGTTTCTCCATCTGCCTACCACCATCTTTACCAGGGACTTGTGTATTGCCCACCCACCGCAACAGTCTGTCATTGTGCACAACTCTATGACCTCATGTGCTGTGCTGTTGCTGTTGACGTGAATACCAACACTGGGTCATTGTTGCCACTGTCTGCCTTATGCTTTGCTGTGTGGCTGGCTGACATGCCTCACACTGGGTCATTGTGCCACTGCCTGACCTCATGCATGCTGCCGCCGTGACCTCTCCGCTCTCAGTCTGTTGTGTCACTCTTGCTTCCTCCATGGTTTGCCACCTCCAGATTGTATTGCGCCACTCTCTGGACCTCATGCTGCTGCTGTGGACTACTGCCGTGCACCTTCCACACTGTGTCATTGTGCCACTGCATGACTCATGCGCTGACGCCGGGACCTCCGCTCCTAAGTCATTGTGACCATCCTGTGGCTTCTCATGTTTTGCCACCTCCAGAATGTATATTGTGCCAACAGCACTGATCTCATAGCTGCTGCTGTCGTGACCTCCACACTGGTGTGATTGTGCCTCTCTGTGGCTAATATGTTGTGCCCTCCAGAAGACTTGTGCCACTGCCTGATCTCATACTGCTGCCGCCCGTGACCTCCCACACTGGTGTGATTGTGACACTCTGTGGCCTATTCTGTTTTGCCGCCTCCAGAATGTCATTGTGCACTGCCTGATCTCATACTAGCTTGCTCCTGTTGACCTCACACTGTGTGATTGTGCCACTATGTGGCAAATACTGATTAGCCGCGTTCCAGAAATGTTTCATTGTGCCACTGCCTGGATCTCTTATGTGCCGCCGTGACCTCCACACTTGTAATTGTGCACACTCTGTGGCCTAATACTGTTTTGCCTCCTCCAGAAGTCATTGTGCCACATGCTGTTATCATGATGCTGTGTCGTGACCTCCACACTATATCTTGTGCCACTCTGTGGCCTAATTTCTGTTTTGCCGCCTCCAGACAGAATGTTCATTGTGCCAACTGCCTGATCTCATGCTGCTGCGGTCTGTGACTCCCACACTGTATCATTGTGTCCACTCTGTGTCCTAATACTGTTTTTGCCGCCTCCAGATATGTCATTGTGCACTGCAATGACCTGATTACTGCTGCCGCCGTGACCTCCGCTCTCTAGTCATTGTGCCACTCTGTGGCTTCCTCATGTTTTGCCACCTCCGAATGTCAATTGTGCCACTGCCTGACTCTCATGCTGCTGTGGCTGCGCCGTCACCTCCACACTCTGTCCTAAATTTTGCCACCTGAGTTCTCAGTCTTGTTTTTTTCCAGCTTTCGCTGGACATGACTTTATTCAGGCTACATTCCCCTGCTTGAGTTTTTGGAGTCAGTTTTGGCCCTTCTTAAGTGCCCTCGGGAATGTTATAGTGAAGCGATTATAAAGAACGTCGGCAGTCATCTCGCGTTGTCATACTAAAACACAACATTGTATGAAGACCAAACCAAAGCTCCTTGCATATTAAGATGGCATATCGTTCTTCAGCACGCTGCAGGCTCTGGGCTGCGTGGAAATAGTCTGCTTTTTTAACGCGATTCGTGCCGAAGTTATTCGGACGAATTTATTTTTTGCCGGAAAATTCGCGTAGTGATACGAATCGTAATTTTGAGAACTTCGCACAATCTCTTAATGATAAGTATCCTTATAATTGGCCAATAAATTTGGGATTAAAAGACAATATAAGATATAAGTAAGCAGTATTGGAGTTTATCTTTCTGTAAGTTTTTTAACCTGCACAGAACAATAATCCCCTGGGTGCGGAGAGTTTCTTGTAAAAAAAATAAAAAATAAAAGTATAATCATAAAACTGCAAATTTTTCAAAGAGGAGAACAGCACACAAATTGAACTCAGATTCCCCAAGCCATCATTAAAAAGATTGCTTTCACCAGATCACTCTTAAAGGGGTTGTTCACCATAAAATGTGTTTCGAATGTCTTTACTTATTATATATATTGTAGTCAATCACACAATTTTCTAATATGAATTTATGAAAAATTCTGCTCCTCTACCTCTTTAATATCAATGCAGTTGGCCCCTACCTAGAAAAAAAAGATGATACAGCCTCATTTCAGCCCTACATAGTTTAATGCTGCCATGGTAAAGTATGGATGTGACAGTCTTGCGTCCTCATGACAGTCTGTTAACAGCAAGGTTCACTGAAAACGGGGTAGCGTTAGTGGATCCCGCTGGTCCCACGCAAGCAATGGACAAAGCCCACACCAGGGAACGGAGTCTAAGTAGAACACCGTTTTCACCAGACCCCGCCGCAAAGCAGGATGGACTTGCTGCGGCGGGAGTCTACCAGGTCGCTTCCACTGGCGGAACTTGCTTGCAGTGGTAGCCAAGGGTAAGCGTGGTACAGAATCGTCAGGCAGGCTCGTAGTCGGGGACAGGCAGTAGGTCAGGGCAGGTGGCAGAGGTTCGTGGTCGGAGGACGGTAGCGAGGCGGTACAGTACACAGTAATCACGACGAGGTAATATGCTTTCTCAGTAGGCTCCAAGGGCACTAAAGAACCGGCAGAGGTATGCCGGAGAAGTAGCCATTATATAGGGTCAGTGGCCAGCAACAGCCAATTACCGGCATGGTGGCCCTTTAAATCTGAGAAGGCCGCCCTAGGGAGCGGGGACGCGTGCACCGGCCGGCACAGGAGCGCCTGGAGTCAGGAGTGAGGGCGGGTGAGTACCTGACCTCCGGGGGACGAGTGCGCCCACGGTCCGGCGCACGGACCGCGGGGCCACTCACCCCCGCTACTGGAGAGAGGGTCGGGGAATGGAGGCGCCTGCAGCCAGTCCCCAGGACTGTGGCGGCGTCCGTGACAGTACCCCCCTTTGGCCTCCCCCTTTTTCCAGCCCGGAGGAACCTTCGTACACGCTCCCCGGTCCAGACTGTTGTCCTCCGGCTCCCATGAACTTTCCTCGGGCCCGAACCCCTTCCAATCGATGAGAAAATACCGTTTTCCTTTGGACACCTTCATATCCAGGATCTCCATTACCCGGAAAACGTTAGTGGCATCCGCCACAGGAGATGGAGGGGCTGCCCTCCGAGAAAAACGGTTCAGGACCAGGGGTTTGAGAAGGGAACCGTGAAAGGAGTTCGGGATGCGCATGGAAGGTGGGAGCCGGAGTTTATAGGCTACCGGGTTTATATGTCAAAGCACCTCGAATGGCCCCATGTAGCGGGGACCCAATTTATAACTTGGGATTTTAAGCTGGACATATTTGGCCGATAACCATACTTTATCGCCTGGAGAAAAAACTGCGGGGGGAGGAGGGGCTCCTTCTCTTATCCGCCTGTGCCTTAGTGTGTGCCGAAGCACGGAGCAGTGACTGTCGGGACAGGGCCCAAATGGCCTTCATGTCGCGGACCAATGTATCCGCTGCAGGGACTTCGGACTGAGATGCTAGTGGGAGAGGTGGGCGGGGGTGCAACCCGTACACAATATAGAAGGGAGAGGCACCTGTGGACTCCGAGTCTAGGGAATTATAAGAAAATTCCGCCCACGGAAGCAAGTTGGACCAGTCATTCTGACGTACTGAGACAAAGTGGCGCAGGTAGTTCCCCAGGACCTGGTTGACCCTTTGCACCTGGCCATTAGTCTGGGGGTGGTAGGCCGAGGAGAAATCGAGCTTCACCTGTAGTTGAGAACAGAGGGCCCGCCAGAATTTGGTGACAAACTGGACTCCACGAGACAATTTGCAAGGGCAACCCGTGTAAACGAAAAATGTGGAGAAAAAACAGGTTGGCCAGGCGCGTGGGGCAGAGGGTCAGCCTGGCACTGGGACAACATGTGCCATTTTTGAAAACCGATCCGTAACCACCCCGATCACGGTGTTACCAGAGGAAGGGGGAAGATCGGTTATAAAATCCATCGCCATGTGCGACCAGGCACTGGTAGGGATGGGCAGGGGATGCAGGAGCCTGACCGGTCTGTGACAGGTGACTCAGGCCTCAACTAATTTTTTGACGTCTTTAGCGAGGTCCGGCCACCAATAGAACCGCGCGATAAGGAGGCAAGTTTTACGAGCACCGGGATGTCCGGCCACCAATGAGCAGTGTCCCTACTGCAATATCCTTTTGCGGAGTGCGGGGCTCACGTATGTTTTCCCCAGGCGGGACATTCCGGAGGTCAACAGGAGCTGTGGAGACAAGACGCTCAGGGGGTATTATGTGCTCTGGGGTCACTTCTTCACCCACCACGTCAAAAGCGCGTGAGAGGGCGTCTGCCTTCACATTCTTTTCCACAGGACGGAAGTGGATCTGGAAATTAAACTGGGAGAAGAAGAGCGACCACCTAGCTTGGCGTGGATTAAGTCGCTGGGCCGTCTGGAGGTACTGGAGGTTCTTGTGATCTGAATAGATGCAGATGGGATGTCGAGCACCTTCAGGCAGATAACGCCATTCCTCCAGAGCCAGTTTGATGGACGATAACTCCCGGTCTCCGATTGTGTAATTTCTTTCTGCTGGTGAGAACGTTTTGGAAAAGAATCCGCAAGTGACCATTTTACCTATCGGTCCCTTTTGCGTAAGGACCGCACTGACCCCGACAGACGAGGCGTCTACTTCTAGTGCAAAAGGTTTTGCAGGGCCGTGACAGGATAGAAGTGGAAACAAAGGCAATCTTCAGTTTCACGAATGCCTCCTCGGCCTCGGGGGGCCAACTTTGCGGGTTAGCGTTCTTCTTCGTGAGGGCCACAATGGGAGCTACCCATGTAGAAAAATGCGGGATGAACTGCCGGTAATAGTTGCAAAACCCCAGAAAGCGTTGTATTGGCAGAAGACCAATAGGGCGAGGCCATTGTAAGACAGCAGACAGCTTTGCTGGGTCCATTCGCAAACCTTGGTCAGATATAATATATCCCAGAAATGGCAGGCTGGTTTGGTGAAAGATGCACTTTCCCAACTTGGCATACAGGCGGTTAGCACAGAGGCGCCACAGAACTTGGTGGACGTGGACGCGGTGAGTCTCCAGATCGGGTGAGTATACCAAGATGTCGTCCAGGTATACCACGACACAAGTATATTGGAGATCCCTGAAGATGTCGTTCACGAACTCCTGGAAGACGGCTGGGGCGTTACACAGGCCGAATGGCATGACCAAGCACTCAAAGGTTATAGGCTCCCCTCAAGTCCAACTTGGAGAAAATCTTTGCACCACGTAGGCAATCAAAGAGCTCTGTGATCAATGGCAGAGGGTACCGATTCTTCACCGTTATCTTATTAAGTCCCTAATAGTCGATGCAGGGCCGTAAGGTACCGTCCTTCTTTTCCACAAAGAAGAATTCTGCACCTGCGGGAGAGGAGGATTTTCGTATGAACCCCTTCTGGAGATTTTCCCGGATATATTCAGACATGGCTTATGTCTTGGGAACGGACAAGGGGTAGACTCTACCCCGGGGAGGACTGGTACCCGGCAGTAGATCGATCGGACAATCATATGGCCGGTGAAAGGGAAGGATCTCCGCTTCTTTTTCTGAAAAGACATCGGCGAACTCCTGGTATTCAGCCGGTAGACTGGGCAATGGTTCGCGGGGAATTGTACGAGAGCCGGTAAGCACCGGGCGAAGTGCCACCAGACAATAGCTCAGGCAATTAGGACCCCAGCGAGCGACTTCTCCCGACGTCCAGTCTAGAGTAGAAGAGTGGAGTCGCAGCCACGGAAGCCCGAGGAGAACCGCCAAAGAGGAGCGCGGTAACACGTAGAAGGAGATCTTCTCCTTATGCAAGACTCCCACGTGGAGAGACAGTGGCTTTTTGACGAACTGTATAGTTTCGCTTAGCAGCTCACCGCTGACCGAGGAGATTACCAGCGGCTTTTCCAGGCGGACCACCGGGAGGCGATACTGCGACACTAAGGAACGGTGTATAAAGTTCCTGGCCGAGCCAGTCCAGGAAGGCAGAGACCCGAAATGTGAGTCCAGCATCAGTCACGACCTGTACCGGCATCATCAGGCGTGGAGAGGAGGAATTTGCACCTCGGGACGCCTCTCCCACGGACCCTAGGTGCGGAAGTTTCCCGGACGTTTAGGACGTTGGGGACAATTCCTCCG
Organism: Phyllomedusa bahiana; assembly: GCA_025379985.1. NCBI lineage: Eukaryota > Metazoa > Chordata > Amphibia > Anura > Hylidae > Phyllomedusa > Phyllomedusa bahiana. The sequence continues at coordinate 97,194 of JAODAL010002282.1, read as the reverse complement.
GAGGTGCTCAGGGCTGCCACAGTACAGGCACAGGTTGCCTAGCCGACGTCGGGCCAATTCTTGCTTAGAGTTGAGCCTGGTCGACCTGCATGGGTTCCTCAATAGGGAGCGGTGTCGGTTGCATAGGCTGCCTCTGGAGTACTGGAGCCAGGCGTGGAAACCGACATGGCCGTGCTACCTCTTGTTCTTGCTGAAACTCTTCTCGCCTTTCGGCGAAACGCACGTCAATGCGGGTAGCCAACTGAATTAACTCGCTAAGGGAAGATGGGATGTCTCTCGCGGCCAGCACATCCTTAATCCTACTAGAGAGGCCCCTTTCAAAGGTGGTACACAGGGCGGCCTCATTCCAGGATAACTCTGAAGCTAAGGTGTGGAACTGCACCGCGTAGTCTCCCGCTGACGAGTCCCCCTGGCAGAGGGTTAAAAGAGCCGTTTCGGTGGAGGACGCCCGAGCTGGTTCCTCGAAAACACCGCGGAACTCCTGGAGGAAGGACTGTGGATCCGCCACCACCAGATCGTTCCAATCCCACAGGGGTGTGGCCCATGCCAAGGCCTTCCCGGAAAGCAAGTAGACCACGATAGCCACCTTAGAACGCTCCGTGGGGAACTGGTCCGCCATTAATGTTCATAGAGCACTGGGTGATGAAACGTCAGCATTGCTTGGAGTCCCCTTCGAACTTCGACGGTAGCGGCAACCGGAGCTTGGGACCCACCGTCGCAGATGGGGCAGCTGGAGGCGGTGTAGCCATGGGTGGAGATGATGGCTGCTGCTGGTTCGCCAGGAGTTTCTACAACATGACGGTTAGCTGCTCCAACTGCTGTGCCTGTTGCGCAATCTGTCGCGACTGTTGCGCAACAACAGCTGCAAGGTCCGTTTCGCCAGGCAGGGGCACCTTGGTGGGATCCATGGCCGGATCTTACTGTAACGGTAGCGGTAGTGGATTCAGTGGACCACCGCAAGCGATGGTGAAAGCCCACACCAGGGAGCGGAGTCTAAGTAGAAACTGGTTTTCACCAGAGCCCACACCAAAGCGGGATGGACTTGCTGCGGTGGGAAACTACCAGGTCGCTTCTACTGGCAGGACGTGCTTGCGGTGGCAGCCAAAGGAAAGCGTGGTACAAAATCGTAAGGCAGGCTCGTAGTCAGGGACAGGCGGTAGGTCAGGGCAGGCGGCAGAGGTGTGTGGTCGGTGCACAGGAATCACAAGACGAGGTAATACGCTTTCTCAGTAGGCTCCAAGGACACTAAAGATCCGACAGAGGACTGCCGGAGGAGGAGCCATTATATAAGATCAGCGGCCGGCAACAGCCAATTACCGGCGCGCTGGCCCTTTAAATCTGAGAAGGCCGGCACGCGCCCTAGGGTGTGGGGTCACGCAGCGGCCGGCACAAGAGCGCCTGGAGTCAGGAGCGAGGTCGGGTGAGTACCTGACCTCCGGGGGACGAACGCGCCCACAGTCCGGCGCATGGACCGTGGGGCCATTCGCCCCTGGTACTGGAGAGAGGGTCGGGGAATGGAAGCGCCCGCAGCCCGTCGCCCGGGCTGCGGCGCCGTCCATGACAGTCACATGACATCTATGTGGTAGCTGAATAGGAATGATGGTGGAATAATTAATCTAGTTAATTCAGCAACTTTTTCACTGTGTGGAGTAACTTATTTAACTGCTGTCTCTCCATGGGATGTAATGCTGTTAATAAAGTAAAATTTAAAAAAAAATGTAGAAAGATGAAATAAGAGAAGAATATGTGAGTAGCTTATACACAGACAGCAACAGACAGGAAAAGACGCTGCTGGAGGTAGTAATTCTGGAGAAGTTCTGCTCCTCCATATACTACTGTTACCTGGATACCAGGGTCACATGACCTGTATGGTGGTCACATGATAAGACGCTACTTATAGGGAACCTGTCACATAGGTTATGCCTCCCTTGCTGAGGACAGTACAAGCCAGTGTCAGACATGCTGTTTCCAGCGCTGTGCCCCTTATTCTGTAAGATGCTGTAGTTTTAGAGCATTTACCCCTCAAATCTTATTCACGAGCAGGTGTTAGCCCCACCCACCAAAGGCTATCCCTGCCCACCTGGCAGTTATTCACATGGTTCTACCTATTCAAAGTAATAGGTTTATCAGTTGAGGCTAGCCTCAGGTGGGCGGGGTTTGAAAAAAACTGACTCTTTTCTGGCTGAAAACTGCAGATTTGAGCATTAAATACTCGAAAACTATAGCATCTTCCCTCATGTAGGACAGGCGGCAGCCTGTCTTTATTAAATTCCTTACATGCTGCGTTTACTATTGATCATGGCATCTAAGGTGTTAAACGACCTTGATCAGAGTAAACTCCAGTCCTGGACTTTAGAGTAATACCACAGCATCCCCTAGTATGTTTCAGAAGATTTAGTGCCCTGCAGACCCCATATGACATTCTTGGCAGCCACATGTGTTCGAGACCCCTGCCATATATCCTGATGCTTAAAGGGGTTGTCTCGCTACAATGATTGGGTTTTAATTAAAAGATCTTTAAAAAACAAGCCGCTTTGCAATATATGTTCATTACAAATGTCCTAGTGATTTTGAGTTATCCCTGGTAGTAGGAGTGCATCAGCTCCTGAAATCACTATAGCCACTGACCTGTTGATTTTTATCTCACTGGCTGTCAGTGCTGGTGACTCATCAGCTTCTCAAAACAGGTCAGAGCACAGAGCCCCTCCCGCACAGGATGCTTCTGTAGGGAAGGGATGGGGAGGGCTCTGGCTTCTGTGTCTGTGTAGCTGGATTAACCCTGTGTGTGCCTGCTCCCTCCTGCTCTCTACACAGATTGAGGATAACAGAGGTGAGGCTGATCTGTGGTCAGTAGGATGTGACAGCAGTGAAGTGTGTTACTATAATCATGATGTGTCTGTGGAGCTTTGACTATACTAATCGAACAGATCAGGAGGGCATATGAACGGTTCATATCCCTCCCTGCTTTGCTGTATTAGTGACACATCGTGATTATAGTAACTCACTTCACAGCTGCCCTGTGTCTGTTCTGACAGGGTTTATTTGTTGTTGATTGAGATGTGGAGCTTTGTATGCTAAGCAGGCGGTCTATGAACAGTTGCATCCCCCCTGCTCTGCTATGAGCATACACAGCTTCACAGACCTCTGGCTCCATAGCCACTCATAGATCAGCCCTCTCCCTGCTGTCTCCTGACTCTGTGGAGAGGAGCAGCAAGAGCTCGGCCACAGCAGCCGCACAGTGCAGCTGATTCAGCAGTAAGCAGCAGATCTAGGCAGGCACACACAGGGTTAACTCTGGCAGCAAACCCCCTCGCCCTTCCCCTGCTGTATCGAAGTTAATGCAGTCAGAGGAGGAGAGCTTTCTGTGTGCTGAGGGGAGGTTGGAAGGGGGAGGAGAAGAGGCAGACAAGAAGCACGCCCCTGAATTCAAAAATCCTATGCTGCCAGACACACTGAAGTATGCTGAAAGCCTGTAGTGAGACAACTCCTTTAAGGTGCATTGAACAAGATCAGGTCTACATTAATCTTCTCACCCTTTACCATGAGCAACGTCAACTCACCCAGGGCTCTACATGTCCCACAGTGTTTGCAGAAAAGGAAGGATGAACAGGTCTCATACTGGCCTTTCTGTCAATGTATTGAAGAAACCAACATTTTTGGATGTTGGGATATGATAATATAAACCAAGAAGGGGGCTAATTTTGGTAATTTATGGTAACTCACACTCCCCCCCTCCCCCCCTCACACACACTACTGTCTATTCTCAAACAACAACCAATTTTAGGAGGCTTTCTCTCTTATCTTGATTAGTGTTATGTTATGCACATTGCACTTGCCCATTGCCCTGTACTGAATGTGTTATGCAGGACATCTGAAGACAATGAATAATAACTTTCTCGGTCTGCTGGAAATGTCTAAATCAGGTAGCCCAGAAAACTTTCCAGCACTTTAAAACTGGCTCAATTAAATATTTAATCAGTGTGATTGTGCTAATAATAAGAAAACAGGCAAGTGCATATATTAAAGAAACTAAATAAATCCCTTACTGCTAAGAAAGGAAAACATTTTAACTATACCTGCATAGACTATAATGAATCTTGGGGCTCACTAACACAGCTATACATGTGTTTTTTTTTTTTTTTTCCAAAAAACATTGCTACAGTGTAATGCAGGCATCTCAAACTGCGGCCATCCAGCTGTTGGAAAACTACAACTCCCATCATGCATTTATATAATCTATAACAGTGGGAATGATGGGAGTTGTAGCTTCCCAACAGCTGGAGGGCCGCAGTTTGAGGATGCCTGGTGTAGTGCTTTGACCCCACCATGCTCTTCGGTCACATAAGTTTTGATTCCCCATATAAGAGAAATAAAGCAATTCCAGGTAACATATCCTAGAAGTTTGAATAAGGACTGTCCAAGCTACATGATCACTAAACCTAAATGAATAATTCAGGTAAACAAGAGATAACTTTACCCTCACTTTTTGTTACTCTGGAGATATATTTTGCCTTTTGCTGAAACAGATCCTAAAGAGGTTAATTTTGTTGCTGCTATAAACATGTGACTTAGTCCTCGTTGTGCCGGTTTCCAAATTAATATCAGAATGAACATATGCGCATATGTCAGAGAAGAATGACACCTGACATCAAGTTGATTCAGAGACAAAATCCTTTATTTAGGTTAACCCCTTAGGCCATGTTCACACTGCTTAAAATGGGCCGTATTTCGGTCCGTAATTACGCGCCGAAGTGCGCCAATTACGGGCCGAAAACGGCCCATTCATTACGGTAATTCACAGTTCTCATAGAGAACTATGGATTACGTCTCCTCTCCTCGCCCGGCGAAGCCGCCGGGCGGGGAGATAATTGACATGTCACCTTCTAGCGGCGTATGCGCGCTGCTAGCAGTGATTGTCTATGGGCCGGCGAAGTGCCGACCCCCTGCTCGGTCCCCCGCTCCCGCCCCGCCCACACGGCGTAATTGCGGGGCGGAATTACGCCCTGCAAATACACCGTGTGAACATAGCCTTAAAGGGGTTTTGCCACGAGTGTGGAACATGTCCGCCATTTGCAGCACCGGATGGAGAGCTGGCCGCTCTTGTGCAGTCACTCTCCAATCTATTCTATGGGATTTCCGAGTATAGCCAAGCGGGATTTTTTTTTCAGGGTGTTCACTCTACAGCATAAGTGATGTGTTCTCTGCATTCTGCAGGTTGATACAATTCCACCAACACCAAACATGTAGCATTTTCTTTCTGTTAGGCCTCGTTCACACGGCTTATTTTGCTGCGGATTGGCGCCGTACTGCGCGCCAGATTTGCGCTGCAGTACGGTGCCAATCCGTCGGAGTCATTACGGTAATCCACTGCTCTCATAGAGAACAGTGGATTCCATCATTCCTACTAGCTCGGCGAATCCGCCGGGCGGGGAGAAAGTGACATGCACATTATCCAGGCGCAATACGCGCCGTGGATAATGCAAGTCTATGGGGTCGGGGAGCGGCGCCCCCGCCACGCTCCGGCCCCGCCATCGTCCCGCCCCTTATTCACAGCGGATTTGTGAGCCGGATTGCGCTCACAAATCCGTCGGGAATAAGCCGTGTGAACACGGCCTTATAGTACCGTAAAAAAACAAAACATTTTCTATTTTTGAACCATTTTCTGCAACCACTAACCTTTTTTTAATAACACCTACAGACTTGAGTGAGGATATATTTTTTGTGGGCTGAAGTGTACTTTTTTATTGGCACTAGTTTGGAATACATGCAACTTTTTTGATCACTTTTAATAAAATTTTTATGGGATATGAAATAACCCCCCCAAAAAATTGCAATTTTGGTGTTTGGAATTTATTTCCTTCTACAGTGTTCAGCATACGTGATAAATGATGTTATATTTTAATAGATCGGACTTTTTCGGACATGGCGATACCAAATATGTGTAACTTTTTTATTATTTTATTTTTTTATTTGTAAAATGGCAAAAGTGGGGTGATTAATATTTTTTTTACACTTTAAAACATTTTTTTTTTGCTTTACTTTAACATTAGGTCGCCCTAGGATGCTTCACCAATAGAGGCTGCAATCATTTATACAGCCTTATTGTCACGTTTTCTAACCGGGGTGGCTAGAAACGTCCGGGTATGGCAGATCCTTTGGGCCCACAGCGGGCGCAGATGGTAACACACGTGGTGGGTAGCCGAAGTGCAGGTCTAGATAGCTGGTGCTGGAACGGAGAACAGGGCACTGCAGGTGTAGCTGGTAAACGTATGGCACAGTTCCAGGATGTTAGCAGACTTGTTATGACGCCAGGTATCATCAGGTGATTAGCAGACAGGTGCAACGGCAGGAGTTCAGCAGGAACTGGTAAACATACAGGGTATAGCAGCAGCCAAGGTGTCAAGCTCATGCAGGAGACACACAGCAACGAACTGACCAGGAACACAGGGAGGAAGTTTCTTATGAAGGCAGAGGTCACAGGACACTGGGCTGGACATAGGAACATTGACTCTTCAAATGCAGTGCAGTGCCAAGTGCGTGCCCCTAGAGGGAGCACGTGTGCGAACAGGACGCCATGGATCTGGAGGAAGCAATGGTGACTCAGACCTGCCAGCAGGAACAGCTGCAAGACTGCCAAGACTCGGGACTGGTGAGTGACAATAGCTAGCAACACCAGAGGATGCCGCAGCAGCGGCCGGGACACGGGAGACACGGACACGCTGATGGTCCATAGCAGGGACCGCGGCGTGAACCGTGAAACTAATGCATTGTATATACATTAGGGTGTACCGCTATGGTGGTTTCACTACTTCCTGGGAAGTAGTGAAGCAAAAAACATGGCAGCAATGGAAGCCTTCACAAGGCTTCCAGCCATGTTAAGCAATCGGTGGCGGCTCCATCCTACAGTGTAACTGTCATCTGTTGGCTGCAATTAGCAGCTGACAGCCGCCGGGAATGTAGCGGGATCACTGAGCGATCCCGCTGCAAAGCTGCTTACCGGCACTGGGACGTAAGTTTAAGTTATTGTTAAAGGGTTAACAGACACAAGTTTTTACACAGTTGGTTTAGACGTGTCAACATTAACATCATCATCATTACTTCACATTTTGATAACAATTTGCAATACCATTTGTTGATTTAATCATAATACAGTACAATTGGTTACTTCTTAATACACATACTTTTAAGATGTAGGCAGTGAACAGTTAAGAGGTGGGGCTTGTATAAGGGAAGAGGCTAAACTTTTCATTGTTCTACTACAGACAGAGGCTCCTGCTGCAGTTCACTGACTTACAGTTATGCACAGGACATCTTTTTATGTGTCTTAGTTGTAATTAAATATCACACAATACAGGAGCAAATGATAGGAAGGACTTAAGAAAGAACATTAGGAGGGAAATTGCTAGAATTTTCATAGTTTTCTGTGTTTTTTCAATGTTTAGTATTAAGATCACAGTTTTTAGATCCATTTGACTGACAGCCATACCTCTTGATTCCCCATACACTTCCACTCTGGGCCGAACACATTTCTTTTCTGTCTTGGACTTATACTGATATGCTTACACTGATGCATTTCAAGAACAGCAACTGTTTTAGCCAGTCTATTCCATTCACTGCTAGTTAAAAGAGATCTAGTAAAGGAAGGAGAATTGAAACACAAAGAATATTTGGGCCATAATTTTTCATTAGAACATAAAAAAAAAAAATTTTAAAAAACATTGGGCTAAAAAATTAATTATAAGAATACGTCAATTCCATTTTAATTGTGAAATATGTAAAAAAATATGAAGTATACATATACCCGACTGCTGCATCTGGAGCCCTTGATGGGAAGCTGGAAACTGGTTATAAAGGCAGCTGTGTGTTTCAGAGGAAATGTTCATGTTGTTATTTATATCTAAATGGTTTTGATGGGAGGATGGGATGCCCCCATAACCATACAAACAAAAAGTCAAATAGCCTCAAGGCTATGATCACTGAGGAGACCCTGCTGAAGTAAAGGTCACAACCTCGATTTGAGTTTTCAAGTGTTTTCACGTGTGGGACAACTCAGGAGAGACTTGCCAGTGACAAAAATAATCAAAAAGAGAAGAGACAGATGGCAAGTGCTGCACTACTGTGCAGCCATTCAGCTATAGTAGGCATATAATTAATAGCATACAGCACATTTTCTGTTCATAATTAGAGTTTGGCATAATGCTAAATTTCTTTGCATTACTAGCAGTTCTGATGCTTAGGGTGAGAATAAGAATACATTTATTTTCTATCCTGGAACATTTGACAAAAGATTTATTTCCAGAACTTTGTGCATTATTTATATATTATAAGGATACAAAGTTAGCTAGATTGAATGAGGTGGTAACTGAATTTATTAGTGGATTTTAAAGGTAAAGCCAGCATTTGACTTTAGTTCTATAGACTCACAATAAAAAATGATGTACCATACTGTATACTTATGTGTCATATGTCACATGGCAGTGGCATATGTCACACATTTCTATTGGGATATCTTCCCAAAGTATATCATTGATTCGAGGCTTAGACTTAATGTGGGACATGTATGAAACGGCCTCGGCAGTTTTCTGGCGTGATTTGCGGCAAAAAAACTGCTGTGGGCACCGTTCAACATATTTATAAACAGGCCAGGAGCGGGGCCGGACATGGGGGCGCAGCCCTGGAGGGAGGCCCCACATGACCCGGCGCGCCGACTCCAGCTTGGGTAGGGGAGGAGTGACGCGCGGGGTGCGACGTGCGTGGGGGCGGGGTATATAACCGCCACCCTGCGCCGCACGGCAGCACTCCGACACAGAGGCAGCGTGTGAGTCCCGCTCTCTCTCCCTTAGTTTGGCAGTTTCAGGGGGTGTCTCGCTGGAGGTTGAGATGGCGGTACCTAGGGCGGTGGTTGTGGGTTGTGATACGCTTGTCGCAGTGGCTGGCGGGATGGGGGTCCTTGGAGTCAGTGGAAATTTTTGGGGGAGTCAGGTTTCGGCTTTGCTCCTAATTGGAATTGACGAGTCTGGCGAAGGTTTGGGCTCCACAGGGCAGGGTCCTTGGGAGCAGGTGAACAGTAGTGAGCCACCTGAGGTGGTTTTGGTGCCCTTGGGCTGGGTGTGACGGCTGAGGGCAAGCTATGGAGAAGTGGTGGAAAATGGTCACCAGGCTTGGTCGTGGGTTATGGTAACTCCAAGGACCTCAGCCCCAAGTGTTTAACAGGAAGGTCTGTTTAAAGGTGGTTATGAAAGGTCGAAAGGGTATAGGGGGACTATACTCATTTGTTTCGGTTATTTTGTATTAATGTTGTGTTAACAAAATGGCTGCTGTGGCCAATACATCCAAGCTACGTCTCTGAGTCGTTATTGGGGGGGATGTGGGTGGTGAATTGGTCCAGCAGAGATAGGCGCTGCACAGGGTAATGTGCCAAAAATGGGCACACGTCCAACATCCTCGATACTTTTTTCCTTGACAATTATTAGGAGGCATGTCGTGGAGTACTAATCCATGCCATTTTCAAAGTGGCGAGGCTGAGACAAAATTTGTCTCAGACACTTCTTGGGTGCACATTTTGGCGCACATTTTTGTCTCACAACAGGACATAGTTATAAAGTGCTGTTAGGCGCTTCAATACATACTGACAAACACTACACTAACCTCCTCAGAAGTAAAACTTTCTAGTCTGTGCCAGTTTTCATACATGTGCCCCAATGTGTGCTGAGCCTAACGGTATGTTCACACGGCATGTTGGATCTGTTTTTAGAAGCGTGTTTGGATCTGCGTTTTGGACCCTAAATGGATCCAAACACGCATCTAACAATGAGCAGTGTGATTTACATTGCTTTCCATGTAAAAACACGCATCAGCGTTAAGACGAATGATCGCCAGTGCATGTTTACTTGCGTCTTTCTGATGCGTCTTTCTGATCCGTTCAAAGAATTATGTCAATTCTTGATCGGAAAGAAGCAGCTGACGCCCTATTTAAAACTATAGGGTGCGTTCCTGCTGCAGCAAAAACACATCCAAACACACACCTGCATGTTGGATGCGTGGTGGATGCATTTTGGATGCAATTTACGCAGCACTTTTGGATGAGTTTTTTGGATCCAAAACGGATCCAACACGCCCTGTGAAAATACCCTAAGTCTTCTACATAAAATCCTCCACAGTTAGGCTATGTTCACACGGCTTAAAATGGTCCGTATTTCGGTCCGTAATTACGCGCCGAAGTGCGCTAATTACGGGCTGAAAACGGCCCATTCATTACGGTACTCCACAGCTCTCATAGAGAACTGTGGATTCCGTCTCCTCTCCACGCCCGGCGAAGCCGCCGGGCGGGGAGATAATTGACATGTCACTTTCTAGGGCGTATACGCGCCGCTAGCAGTGATTGTCTATGGGCCAGCGAAGTGCCGGCTCCCCGCTCGCTCTCCCGCCCCGTCCACACGGCGTAACTGCGGGGCGTAATTACGCCCCGCAGTTAAGCCGTGTGAACATAGCCTTAGATTTCACATTCCCTAAGTGCTGGTACACAAGCTCTAGTTTTAATACTTTCAGATTATCAATTTCGAAATAATTTGCCAATTACAAAAAGCTATTAATGTATAGCACTGTGGGAGGCCCTGGGTCTGCCCTGCCTTCTAGGTGATCTACTGATATCTAAATACCAGGTTAACTATATTCAAATTGGAGCACCATGTAGTTTTAAATATCATATATATGATTGTACAGGTTTGAGGGAAATATTCTGAAAAGGACAAATTTTTAACTGTAGCACTAAAAATTAGCTGAAAATTCAGTGTTTGACCAGCAATGGATAGCCTTCTATGCTCCAGTGCCAAATCTGTATGAGGTCCCATGAGGTGAGATCATTGCATTTATTTATTCCTGCTTCCAAGCAGAAAAGCATTTTTTCTTGTCGAACAGGATTGAAAAGAGCAAATGGAAAGAGCTGAAAAGCCTCTACATTGTAGACGCCACTTTTTTCATGTTACCATTCTCTATGGCATCATGAACAGAGGATGCAATGAATACATTTCCAGATCTCATGGCACATTTGATAAATACATCTTTTAGGAGTGTAGACGCTTCAGGCTACTGACAACACAATACATTACCATGTTTAGGGGGAGAATTAGTAAAGAAATTTTTTTTTAGACGGATACATATAAAAAATATCCAAAGGTCAAGAACAAACTCAAATGGCACTGGCACAGGAACGTATACGAGGTAAGTTAAAAGCTCATATTACAAGAGATCATTGAATCTGTTTGTAACAAATAACTAAAATTATGCTCAAATAAATTCCAACAAAAAAATCAGCAAATCAATTTCAAAAGCTTTTTTGGTCCTAATGTGTTTGCCCCAAATCCTTATGGGTTCATCAGGGGTCAGACAGGACCGGTCTATATACATGAACAGTCAGCGTTATCTCTATATATAGATTTTTTTCTTAACTATCTGACAACTTTAAACGGCCAGCGGCGGTCATATATCTCTGCACAGACATTCTGGAAAGAGAGTGCAGCTATACACTAAGTGTGCTGCTGCCTATGTGGAAAGCCCCCTTCTTAGTGATAGCTGGCTATCCACTAAGAAGACAGAGATGGTTTATTACCATACCTAGCTTCTCAATCCCTGTGTATACAGTGCTTAAAGGGAATCTGTCGGCATTTTTTTTTTTTTACTAATTAAAACAAGATACTGATACATATTCTTTTTTTCTTAGTCGTTTTTATTTTATGATTGTAGATTTATCAATTCAGTTGTCTTTATACAATGTGGGGACATCTTTTAGTCTGCCCTGCTTTTAGCAGCATGTAGAGTGATGCTTTACAGCAGCTTCATGCACATAGGAGCCTGTGAACTGGATCAGTCCTACTGACTTCTATACTATAGGAGAGTTTTCTAGGCATGTTCTATGACCTGGAAAGAAGTCAGTGTGCAGGGAGGGGGAAAGGGTAAACTGTGACCATCTATTGTGACTGGTGTTATCTATACACATTGACCCTGTGTTATCTATTCACATTGATGTTGCCTTTCAGTCTAACCCTGTTTGTGCTGATAATGAGTAGAATGCTGAAAAGCTTTCTGTACAGAACAGGAGGTGTCAGACTATTACTAGGCCTAGTGGCCAAAGTGAAAACTGCAGGAGTTAACAATTTTTTTTAAAAATATTGAAAGTGATAAGGAAAATTAAAAAAAATATATAAACATAAAAACTAGTTAAAAATAAGTCATTTTTTGAGAACACATTCCCTTTAATGAAGCAGGAAGCCGTCCAGGTACTGGCAATCACAGGCTCGGTAGATACCTGAGCTGCTGGGTCTTAAAAGACCCAAATCAGCTCTGTAGTTAGTGCAGGGAATGTATTTCCTCTGTATCTGTGGCTTAATATACCAGCCCCAGTTACAGGGGAAATCGGAAAAAAATAAACATATGTAAAAATAGCCATTCAAAGGTCTTTTTTCTGACATTATAGGGGGCACAATATGTAAAGCAAAATAATAAAAAACACACACAAAATAAAATGTTATTAAAATAAATACTAACAACCCAAACCACATCTTTTAGCCGTACCCCTGACGACCCTAAAACTTTATATTACCTACAGTACACCTAAATGTTTGTGGAAAAGTGACACAATTAACAAAACTTATTTTAGCACAAATTTTGCTGTTAAAAAAATAAATAAAAAATCTGTGAAACAAACAAGAGACTGATTAATGAACTATATTATACAAAAATGACTAAAATGTAATCAAATATATCAAACATATTTGGCCAAAAATAATTTAATAAGAATATTGATGATCAGGTTTTTAGATGATTTTTTGCCTTGGAGCCCTATGATTTCTATGTACTCTCCTAGCCATTAACCCCTTAAGCCCCAGGCCTGAAAAGTAGTTAATGACCAGAACATTTTTTTTTAGTTTTTGCCTCCTTTTGTTTCAACAGTTGTAACTTTTTTAGTTTTTTCAATGATGCAGTTGTATGAGGCCTCATTTTATTCGAGGTGAGTTGTACTTTATGGGGGAATAGTTTAAGTTCACTTATAAATAATTGCAGAATTTTTTTTTTCAATTTTTTAAAATTTTCTTTTTTGTTTTTTTACATTTTTTTTTACACCATTCACATTTCACACTTGTTAATAAATTGTTATATTAATTCTACAGGTAATTACAGTCATGTGGATATCTAATATGTGTAGGTTTTTTGGATGTGTAATGTATGCATAATTATTTTTTTATTAAATATTTATTTTTATTTTATTATTTATTTTTTTAATCTTTTTTTTACACTTTTTATGTGTTTTACTTTTTTTTTTTAATCCCATGAAGGGAGAACTGTGTTACTTTTTGTTTTTTACACACTTAGTAATGTATTAGCATATATGAATATGCTAATACATTGTAATCTGTGTCAGTCTGACACAGGCAGTGATTAGGACAGCACATAGGCTGGCCTGATCACTGGCTTATTACACAGACAGCTCTGGGGCCACTCTAGGTCCCCAGAGCTGACTGAGCAGCCATTCCCAGGGCTCTGTCGGGTCACCGGGCATTCCGATCACCCGACCGAGCAGGGAAACCTTTTGATTGTGCTGCGGTAACGCACCGCCGCCATCAAAGGGTTAAAGCACCGGGGAGCAGAGGTTTCCTGCTCCATAGTGCTCGCAGGAGCTCTGCTGGGATCAGGGCTGTGTAGTACAGTAAAAGACGTCGCTGCAGACGAACGACCTGAAATGCCCGCTGTCTAAAGACGGTGGGCGGTCGTTAAAGAGTTAAAGGAGTTGTCCATGTCACATAAAAAATTAATATAATGGGCCTAAGTAAACCCCAAAAAATTATACTCCCATACCTCTGGTCCCAAGTTCCAATGTCGCATGTCCTCATATGCTGTTACTTCTAAACAGGGTTGGCACCCCTGCAGCTACTGATTGGCTGGTGCCTCTCATTACATCACTGTTTAGAAGTGAACAGCTTTGAACTGTGATGTTAGTAGAGGCAAGTGACCACTGCAGCCAACCAGCATCTGCGGCATTGACGTACCCATTTGAAAGGGATGGTGTGTCAACAGAAGAACAGAAGAGCCAACGCTGGAACTGGGAACCGGAGGTAGGTGAGTAGAATAATTTTGTTTTAATGGGGTCCCTAGAGTGTTATTTTATTTTGTTCTATGACCTGGAGAAACCCTTTAATATAATCAACACCTTATATGTGAGGGTCCTTGGTACATTTTTTAGGGCCAAGAAGCTTTAGGGTACATTCACATGGAGTGTTTATTGGTGCATTTTGGTGTGTTTTTTATGCATTTTTTTGTGCAGAAATGTACAGCATTAATTGCTGTGCCTTTCTGCACAAAAAACACATCCAAAAATGCTCTGTGTGAAAGCACCCTTAGATTACATCACTGAGCACACATTCTTACTTGTGTCTTATCTTTTTATGATTATGCTAGCAGCAGCTTTTCTTAATTGCCAGGACTATATAATGAAATGAATGAACTGTGCTCTTGGTGGTGGGCACTGACTGTATGCTGGCGTTTATTTGACAAAATGATGCTATGTTTTACCCAGATTCTTCCTTAAAATAACGCAACTGTGCCAGGGGATAATACAATTTTCTAAGTGTAGCATTGGAATTTTCAAGCCATTGTGGAAATTGGTCCAGATATCTTAATAACTGCAATTTTCTGTTAAATGGCTATTACAGAATGATGAAGCAGTGCTCCCCATTACTGACTTTACTGGCAGAAATCTACAAGCCAGATGATGAATTGTACCAGTTACATACAAAATTCACATTATTATCGATCTAACACCAAGAAATAGGAGCCACAGGGCAGCCCTGGTATTATGGGGGCTAGAGGCTCTGAAATTGTGACTGTAAAGGGCAGGTGCTGAGAACCAAAGACGAACATAAGTGACACTAGGATAATCTTCTACCATTTATCATGAACTAATACTCTCATTTCGCAATGACACTCAATTAAAGTGATGGAGGCAGATATTTTGTGTTTATGAGCGCTCCTTGACAATGAGTGTGTTTTGAAGCGAATGACACATAAGAGGATTTCTAAATTCCACAGGCACACAATGCTGTAACTATTTCAGCGCTAGTATGTATTATAAAGCCTTGTATAACTGCAAACTTACACATGGCAGCATAAACGTGGGACGAGGACCAGGGAAAGATCTCTTGGCCCTATATTGACTCTTTTTAGAAAATGCAGGACCCTCTGCTCTCTCCACAATGGTAACCCTTGTCAGCTACAGGCTCCTGTGCCTGAGAGGGCCATGGCTGTGAAAGGAACACTATGTCCCCCAGACTGTCAGTGTCTGGTATCTCCACAACACCACATAAGGACAACAAATTTTGGCATCCATCCCATTTCTTCCAATGTTGTGCCCAAAAGGGTAACATCACTACATATCTCCACAGCTTTAAACCTCTTTCCAGGAATGTTTGGCCTCGTCTACACTGCACTGGTTTTTGGTCAGATTTTTAAAGGGAATTTATCACTTCATCAGTTTGTCTGTTTCATTGTACTTTCAGTTTCTCAGCTCCTCAAATCCAGAGGCGTTTCTTCCCCTCCCAGCTGGGTGTTTCTTAACTGAAGGGGGATGACATCATCCCCTCCTTTCACTGTTCATGCTCGCTCCCGAGTCAGTATGTTTGTTTGAGATCAGTGGGAGGGGATAGCATATCCCTGCTCTCCCCCTCCTCTCTGTCTCAGTCTACATGTCACTGTGTTGTTCCTCTCCCTATGCAGTCTTATTTTTTAAGAGCTGTTTGTTTACATACCACAGCCTGTATTCAGTCTAGACAGTATTCTATGAACTCAGAGCACTGATTTCTTCTCCTGTCACAGCTGGAGGTTTATTACAGATGAATCCAGTCTTCTATGAACTCATCCAGAGCAGCACAGATCTGTCTCCCTTCTATGTTTACACGCAACAGGTTTAGGCACTGAGCACAATTCTGCTGTTTTCTGATTGTAGAAGCAGCTGTGGTGTTACTGTGCATAAACTTGCGGGGCAGAATTAAATGTTGCCGGCCCCTTATTCTGAGTGAAAGAGGCAGAAATACATGCTCCCGTGAATATGACCGGGGGGGCGGGGCAGGGGGCAGACAGAATGTAAATTAGTAGAGCCGTCAGCCAATGAAATGAAAGGAGGTGGAATCTAACTGGCACTGGGGAACAGAAAACGAAGATAAGGGATCCTGTGAAAACAAGACAGCTTTGCAAATGACATCCAATTGCAAAGTTGGTTGTTTTCATTGTCCCCTTATTCTGATGACCATTTAATGTAATGATACAACCCCTTTAAGCAGATTCAGCATTTACAAAACTGCTAGCTTAAAAAAAAAAACTTAGAACATGTTCTAAAATCCACTGTATTACCATGGATTTTAATATAGTTCAATGTCAACCCGAAAAACTACCGCAAAATCTGGGCCCAAAACCGCAGTAAACGATGGTAAAATATTGTTGGATTCCTTAGTAGAATCTGACTGTATTTGACAATTGCCATGTAGGCATAGCCTTTTGGGGGCAGAAAGGCCATCCTATATAAAAGGAATATCATGACTAGATAAATGCATCATACGGTAACATCAAAGCAATTACACATAGTACCATGATAAAAATAATGAACTCTTGGGTCTTCCTAAAGAAAGATTAGTAGTGAAACTCTATTGTGTGATTATTAGCTTAATAATCAGTAGCCTATTTACAAAGTTCACTTCCCACAGCAGCTCTTCAATCAGGAAGCCAAGGAAATCGGACAAGGCTGCAATACCAGTCAAAGCCTCTAGACTAGAGGGGCACTAGTTCTAAAAAAATAAAACAGACAGTTTCTCTAATCTAAAAGTCGATCAGCATTTTCACAATTAGCAACCTATGTACTCAAGTTCTATATCCTACATCCCATGAGAGCTCTTCACTCTGGAAGCCAAGTGAATGGGATAGGGCTGCAATGCCAGATGAAGCCTCTAGACTAGTGGGGCACTGTTTCTGAAAAACAGAACCAGATCCTTTAATTGAATATGATAACACTGGATCACCAACTTCACGACCAGCAATACGCTCATGTTCACATCCCACAGAAGCTCCTCTCAGGAAACCAAATGTATGGGACAGAGCTGCAACACAAGACACAACCTTCAGACTAGAGGGGCACTGTTTCTAAAAACAAAAAACAGCCCCTTTTCTTTAATCTGAACAATCAGCTATAAGAGCGACCTATAAGTTTGAGAATAAATGTATGCATAGCAAACTAATATACCGTAACTAAACCTCTAAATGATCAAAAAATGTGGGATTTTATATTTGATAAGGGGTTATAATTCCATTAAAAAATGGAAACTTTTTTTTACAAAATGGTATAAACTGACTCAATTACATTTTATGCATTCTTTAATTGCAAATTTGTTTAGTACATTGTTTCCATTTGCAAAGCAGTCAAATGTAATCCTACCTGACAGGACTAATGGGATGTAGTATATCTATAAAAGGTAACATGAAAGCACAAGGATCAGGTAGGAATAGGTTTAAACGTTCACAGATATTCTGATTGCCTGGTTGATCTTGTTGGATTACCCAAGATTAGTGTTCAGGACAACAACAGCAGCTTTAGAGAGTTGGCAAATGATCATGTTTAAGGGGTGGTGGGTGGGATTCTGTGTGTCTTGTCTGGAAGGAATGTGAAAAGTGTCCCAACAATCAATTGTGGGAATGCATTAGCACTGATCAGCTCCAAGAATATCCACATTATAGGCTAAACCATATCCAGCATTAGTAGGGATTTACATGGGTGTGAGGTGTGTCTACCTGTGAAGGATTTAGCATAGAAAGAGAACAGCAATTGTTTATACATTAGTGGTTACAGAGGGTAGCCAGAAGGATAAGTGAGTTCATGGTGATGAATGTTGACAAAGCGGATTGTTAAAACACTATCCTGACCCCCAACCATAAAGAGTGAAATCTGAGACAGTATGTTGCAAATGCTACTGTCTGGGAATGGTTGAAGAGCTCCCATGTTAATGTGGATTAAAGCAAGTTCTGACTGGTAAAATGAAGGCATGTGCTCTTTGGAATATCATAAGGGCAAGAAAGTTGGTGGTAGCTTACTTATACCAAAAATGCATGGACCAAGGGCATTGTGTGAGGATGGAAAAAACAGGTAGTTGGGTGAACCATGCCTCCTACAATAAATGTAACCTTTTCCGTACAACCAGGGCCGGACTGGGAATAAAAATCAGCCCTGGCACAAAGCCCCCAGCAGCCCACATACAATATCCGCTTACAAAATTCCCCTTGTTCTCGCACCTCGCCACTTTCTAAAATAAACTACACTATAAAGCTGCTTTCACACAGAGTATTTTAGGTGCCTTTTTGATGTTTTTTTGGTGTGGTTTTGTGCAGAAAGGCAGAGTAGTTAATGCTGAACATTTCTGCACAAAAAACACATAAAAAATGCACCAAAACCGCTCTGTGTGAAAGCCCCCTAAGTACAAGCAAGAAAGAAACAGTGGTGCAGAGAAACCCCTCGTCACAGAGTCAGGAGTGCACTTGCTTTACAATCAGGGACAAGCCCACACTGACACTACATAAGCACCAGCATAACCTACAACCCCACCAATCAGATCACCAGTAGTCAGGTCACCATCACATGAATACAGTACTGATTCAACACAGAAGGAAAATGACCCCTGACAGCAGGGACTCACAGAAGACGTCATCTCTGATGGGAGTTGTTCTCTTCTCCTTTCCTTCTGCTTCTGGCCCAAACCTCCATGATGTCTCCCTGATGAGTCGTTACCTTCCATTTCTTTCTCTGTCCAGTACAGCATGCAGTGTCCTCTTCTAGTGGTCACTACTCGTCCCTGTAGAATTTACCACAAATACATCTTCGGCTCCTCTCTTTTCCAGCACTTTCCTATCAATTCCCCAAACAGCGTATGTTAGACCCTAAAAATTAGAAATTTGAAAATGTCAGATAAGTGGCATGTAAATAGGTAGACCCCCATTGGGTAGGTAAAAAGGGCCTTCCTCCATTAATTTGGTAGGTAGACAGGGCCTACCCCTGTAACTAGCCAGGTTAGCTGGGGCTGCCCCCAGTAACTAGCCAGGTAGCTGGGGCTGCCCCCAGTAATTATCCAGTTAGCTAGGGCTGACCTCAGTAATTAGCCAGGTAGGGCCAGTAATTAGCCAGGTAGGGCCAGAGCCAGGGCCAGTAAGTAGCCAGGCTGGGCCATTATGTAGGTAAGCAGGGC
Source organism: Phyllomedusa bahiana (assembly GCA_025379985.1). Classification (NCBI taxonomy): domain Eukaryota; kingdom Metazoa; phylum Chordata; class Amphibia; order Anura; family Hylidae; genus Phyllomedusa; species Phyllomedusa bahiana. Next base: position 77,923 of record JAODAL010002282.1, on the reverse strand, counting down.
CAGTATATAGCCAGGCAGGACCAGAATATAGGCAGGCAGGACCACTATGTAGCGATGCAGGGCCAGTATATAAGCAGGCAAGGCCACTTATAGCTGGCAGGGCCAGTATATAAGTAAGCAGGGCCAGTATATAGGCAGACAGGGCCACTTATAGGTAGGCAGGGCAGTATATAGGCAGGCAGGGCAGTATATAGCCAGGCAGGGCCATTATATGGGCAGGCAGGGCAGTATATAGGTAGGGGCAGTATATAGGTATGCAGGCAGGGCAGTATATAGGTAGGCAGGCAGGGCAGTATATAGCCAGACAGGGCAGTATGGGGCAGTATATAGCCAGGCAGGGCAGTATATAACCAGGCAGGGCAGTATGGGGCAGTATCTAGCCAGGCAGGGCAGTATGGAGCAGTATATATATTCAGGCAGGGCAGTATGGGGCAGTATATAGCCAGGCAGGGCAGTATGGAGTAGTTTATAGCCAGGCAGGGCAGTATGGGGCAGTATATAGCCAGGCAGGGCAGTATGGGGCAGTATATAGGTATGCAGGGCAGTATGGGGCAGTATATAGCCAGGCAGGGCAGTATATAGGTATGCAGGGCAGTATGGGGCAGTATATAGCCAGGCAGGGCAGTATGGGGCAGTATATAGGTATGCAGGGCAGTATGGGGCAGTATATATAGGGGTATGGGGAATGAGGGGGGAGTATGGGGCAGTTTTGGTATGCACTATGGGCAGGGTAGTGGCAGTATGGGGCAGTTATATTTGCCAGGCAGTGTAGTATTTGGCAGTATATAGCTAGGCAGGGCAGTATGGGGCAGTATATAGGTATGCAGGGCAGTATATAGGTATGCGGGGCAGTATGTAGGTATGCAGGCAGGGCTAGTAGTTTAAAAAAAGTAATAAAACCAATACTTACCTGAAGTCTCTGCCTCCTCTTCTCCTCTTCCCTCCTCCGGTGCGGCCGCTCACTCCCGGGTGCGGGCCGCGGAGCAGGCGCGCGATGACGTCATAACAACGCGCGCCTGCCCCGCGGCCTCCTGGGAGCTGAACAGACGGGATCAATAGATCCCAGCTGTTCAGCCTCGGCTGCTGCTTGCACCGCGCGGTGCAGGCGGCGGCCGTGATGGCTGCATGGCTGGGTCGGTGACCCGGCCGTGCAGCGAGGGGGGCCTGTCAGCCCCCTGCCACAGGGGTCCAGTCGCAGATGTGACCATTGCAGCCCTTGTACGTGCGCCAGGCGGCACTCGGGGCCCACCGGGGGGAAACACCGGCCCCCTCGGCGGGCGCACTGAGCCGGCCCTGCGGCCCGGACCCCAGCGGCCCGCCGGGCAAATGCCCGGTTTGCCCTATGGGCAGTCCAGGCCTGCGTACAACACAATGTTTCCTTTATACACACAATAGGAAGAGCTTATTCACACTGGCATTTCATATGCTTAAAACCTAAGACCGCTGCGACAAAGTTTTAAGGCATATCCTTAAAGGGATTCTATTGTCATTTTTTATTTTACTGATTTAAACATGATACTGATACCTATTCTTTTCTTCTTAGCTATTTTTATTTTATAATTGTATAGTTCTCACTTCTGTTTTCTATGTATGATTATTGAGGCAGCCATTTTGCCTGAGCTGCTTTTAACAGCATTTAGAGAGATGCTTTACAGCAGCTTTATTGACCAGAAGCCTGTGAGGAGGAGCAGACCCATAGATGTCTATAGGAGAGTTTTCAAGACATGCTCTGTGACATGGGAAGAAGTCACTATGCAGGAGGTGGGAGAAGGTAAGCTGTAACTTTTCCCTAATATAAATAGTGGATCCTGTGTTATCTATGCACATTAATGTCACCGTTCAGTGTAATCCTGCTTGTGCTAATAATGAGGAGACTGCTGAAAAGTTTTCACTGCAGAACTGAAAGTGTCAAACTATTATTAGGTCTAGTGGCCAAAGTGAAAACTGCAGGATCTTAGTTTGCCCCTCATCAGTGTGGAACAAGGTTCTAGCTAGCTGGGAGAGAGGCCTTTAAAGGGTTTTTCTCATCACAGGCTTTTGCAACTTGAGCTGTTTCTCTGTCTCTTACAGCTTCAAATCCAGGGGCGTGTCTATCCTCCCAGTGGGCATGTCTCCCCTCACTGAAGACTGGTAACATCATCATTCTGTATGAGCACTAGAAGGGAGAGGATGTCACAGCTCTGCAGACCTCCAGCAATGTGCAGTTCTCATGCCTGCAGAGCTGTCAGCTCCCTCCACAAGCTCCTTGTAACCAGAACACCTGCATTTCTGTAAACAGTTATACATACAGCCTGAATTGATGAAACTAATGTGAGAAATGCACTCTGCTCCCCCCTCTTTCAGGCAGGAGGTAGAGGAGGAGCAGACTGTATAACGCTGTGTTATATAAGGGAGAGTGAACCTAGCAGCTAGAGACTCAGTAATTGCCCAGATCCTTTACATAGGGCTGGGAGATGAGCATGGAGGAGCTCAGACAGCTCAGACAGGGGAGTAAGCACAGATTGCAGGCAGCCCATCACAACACAGGAGGTGTGTGTCCCAAGCAGGGGGAATGTCCCAACAGGGCTGAACTAAATATTATGCAGTCAATCACTGCAAAGGGAGAGTGGCCCGACCTCAGGCTGCTGATTTAGCTTTAGACAAACACAGATTTGCTCATATCTGCTATACTAAATGATTTAGGTAATGCAAACCAATTGCAAAAGTGCTTATTTTTACTGTCCCCATCATTACAGGTATGATCTTTGTCGAAAAAAACCCCTTTAATGAAACTCTATGGGGTCAATTTTTCCTTGAAAGCCCCTATCACCTCCCCCCAAAAACATACAAAGATGATAGTAGAAAAAAATTATAAGCTTTTCCTAATACAGTCAGAAAAAAATCAGAGAAATTTCCCCCGAATTTCAGGGAAAAAAGTCAGAAAAACCTTATCTAGTGGGTTACTATATACCAAATGTGCAATGGGGGGCCCCGGGGGCATAGCGCTTAACAGGGTTTAAACGAGTCTCTCAATACATACCCTGCAGGCACAGCACACTGAAGACAGAGTGTGACAGGGTTTAGCTGTTGCTTCGCCCCTTTTTTTCATAGGACCAGGGAAATTTTATTGCACTGTCTAGTGTACACATGATGTAGACGTCAAGGTTCCCCCTTTCACAGTGGACGCTTCCAACTCAGAAGCAGTTAGTTTCACAGAACTGTTAACATAATGATCAATCAAGCTGTCAGGTGTCATCTGGGCCTGACTTCAGTCCTGTCTTAAAGAGCAATGGCCATTTTTAAAACTGAACTACAGGTGAGATGCTTTAATTTTCATAATGAAGCATATTTAAGGAAGTGTTTGTATTTTAGCCTCCTGTTTTTCCTGAGGTTTCCCTGCAGGTAAGAGGTTCTCTTTAAGGAAAGTACCATAAAGGTAATTAATTAATAATAATAGGAAATGGTGATAGATTCCCTTAAAGGTTCAGATTATTTCCACTGCAGAATTTAAGTTCATGACATGGAAAAAAAAAATGTTAATGTCAGATTCTACATAGGGCAGCATAGAGCTCAGATTTCTGCCTTGGAATACATAAAGACTTCTTCACACATTCTTCATCACATTGTTTTTTTTCCTTCCTGCTTTTTCATGACATTTTAACATCCTTTTTTGTCAGTGTTTTTCACATCCAACAGAAAAGCCTAGGGAAAAACACCAGAAAATTCATGCTTTTGAAATAAAAAAATTTTCCGTATAAAAAAAAAAGCCCAAAAGGGGTCAAAAAAGGCCACAAAAAACAACAAGAAAATTGACTGCGAGCTCCAGTTTGGTAGAATGCATGATGAATGATATACTTTCTGGGACAGAACATCTTGCCTTTCTTGTAGACAGGGATTTTACTTTTCGATTTAAAATGGGATTACATAGGGTATGCTTGTCCTATCTCCCCAAATTATCCTAGAAAAAAAGTTCCTTTTTATGTGATGCATACATGTATACATGTATGACACGATGCTCAAAAATGTACTACTGCCCATTAACAGTACAAGCAAACAGACACTTGGGGCCAAAAATGTATTAAAACGTCTAGTTTAAAATTTTCCCTTTTTTGCCCTAGACCAATCAGAGTGACCCTTTTCATTTCATATGGGGCCTGGAAAAATTTAAAGGGGGGGCCCCTTTTGGGTTTCTTTGGGGAACAAAAAAAATTTTAGTTTTCATACATGTGGCCCTTACATTTTTTTTTTTTTCACATGTATTTTGATGCATGAAACAGCACATAAAACACCCACATTATCAAAATATGCCTGAATAAAATATGAAGCCTTAACCCCAAAAGGGGGCCGGCTTTTTTTTTTGGCTGACCTTTGTTTTTTTTTTCCTCCTCGTGTTCCAAGAGCCGTAACTCTTTTATTTTTCCATCTACATAGACATATGAAGGCTTTAATTATGCTGGACAAGATGTACGTTCTAATGGTATCATTCACCGTACCATTGAATATACTTGGAAACTGCAAAAAATTTTTAAATGGGGTAAAATGTGAAAAAAAGTACTTGTGCCTTTTTTGCGTTTTTTTTTTTTTTTCGCCCTTCATTCCTGGTATAAATGATGGTTTCTCTGTATTCTCAGTTGATACATTCCCAAGCAACACAAATATGTGGGGTTTTCGTTTTGTTATAAATTTGCGCCCGCCCCCTTTCTGCAACCAAAGTTTTTGTGCTTCCAGCCATAGACCCGAGAGGGCCCAGCTTTTTTTTTGGCTGAATTTAATTTTTATTGGGATATTTTTTTATAGAGTGACTTTTGTGATCCTTTTTTCATTTTTTAGGGGACCCGAAATAAACCAAAAAAAAACACAATTTTGGCGCTTAAAATTTTTTTCTTATAGGGTGTTCACTTAGGGGGAAAAATTTGATTTTTTTGTAATAGATTAAACTTTTTTTTGGTGCGTCAAATCCCAATTTTTTGAAACCCTTTTTTAATTATTTATTTTTTTTTATTATTTAAAAAAATTCCCAAAAAGGGAGTGATTTAAAACTTTTAAAAAAATTTTTTTTTTTACAAATTTAAAACATTTTTTTTTTTTGGGCATTTAAAACTTGGCAGTTTTATAGTTCCTCCCCTGGGGCAGGGTTGGGCCCCAGTGTCCCCCCCCCCCAGTTGGCCTCTACTACTACTACCAGTAACAAATTTCACTAAGAAACAACTGAATAACATTTTCAGAAATTAGTCAAAAAGTAATGGAAGGATTTAAACCTGGGATTTATTTTATTCTGGGGAAGGAAAAATCAAACAAGTAGATATCTGAAAATTTTTTGAATCCCACATGAAAAAAATTTTTCCGTGGTGTTACATATTTTTTCTCAGGGGGGGAATTTTTTCACTGACTGCTAAGGGTTTTTTTATTTTTTTTAACATCGTTGCTACTTTTGGTTTTTTTTCATGGATTTTAGCAATTTTTAAGTGAACTTATTTTTTCAGAATAAACTTTTTCCCCTAAGCAAAAGGGGTTTCTTTTTTCCCCAGTTAAGAAAAAATTTAAATATGGCCTAAAATGTGGAAAGGGGCATTTTTTTAAAAATAAAACCCCCGGGCATGTCCAGCAGTGACTTGCCTGCTGGCTTCTCAAATAGAGGACAGAGATAAAGGGATAATATCTCGTTTTTTTCCCATCGGTTTGCTGCCCGGGGGGAAAAATGCCAAAAAAAAAAAAAAATTTTTTTAAATCTCCAAGACAAAACTTGATTGCTAATTTGGATACGTATGTGGGGTTGCACAAGATGAAATTTTCAGGACCTTCATCCTTAATGGATACATCCTGTGCCCATACACCAAGAAAAATAAAGGGGCAGTGAGGCAACAAACCATTTTAAACAGTATTATCCGGGATTACGGGCCCCTCAATGGAAATCAGATATAATATAACCCTTACAATTATAGTATTATTGCCTTTTAAAAAAAAAAATGAAAAAAAAATGACAATAAAATTCAGAAAAAGGAAGGGTTTTTACTTTTAAAATGTAAAAATTAAATATAAAAATTATATATAATATAAAAATTTTAAAAAAATATTATATATATAATATATTACCCCTGGGGAAAGGCAGATAAGCGGAAAGCGTTGGATTTTTTCCGGTTTTTAAATTTTTTTTAATTGGCTGAGGCACGCCCTAGCCTTTTTAGAATAATAAAAGTAATTTTTGGGATTTTGCTGCCCCCATCAGGCTTTTTGGGACATACATTCCCCGTTCCAATTTTTTTTCTCACATAAGTAGATAATCTTAAAATCTATACTATATCTATTTTAATATATAAATTTTTAAAATAAAAATTAAATTAATATATATATAAATATATTATTAAAAAATTTATAAAAAGGGATAGATAATAGATTATAGATTTTAAACGATTATAGGGTTTAGTAAAAAAAACTGTTTAAATAACCGCTTTGTTCCCAAAACTATCAGAGCCGTTTTTATTTTCCAAGATATATGAAATGAAAGCTGAGCTCTGATTGGTTGCTTGGGCAGCAAAACATTCTTCTGCTAACATTTCATACATAAGCCCATAGTGTCAAATAATACAGCCAGGGGTCTCATGCCCTTCAAACTTGTACCATTGGAACTTTTTTCCCCCCATCGACGGTTTTTTGGATGTGGAGGGGTCAATTGTTCATGTATATAACTCAACACAATCATTCACTTTATGAATAATACAAATCAATCTATAAACCCCTGGATGTGTGTATTGTGGGATCAATACTCAGGTGCTCACTCATTTGTGCATTTAGCTTAGGAAATTTAATTCTGTATATTTTAAGGGTTTGTCCATTAATGTATGGATTAAATTACTACTGGTCAAAAAGGGTGTATTATGTAAATAAAAGAAAAAGTTTACATTTACCTATGAAACCTGCTCTATTGACCCTGGTGCTCCCCAACAATAACGACATGTGGTCCTACAGCCAATCACAGGCCTCAGCAGCCGTACAGGAAGAGACTGCTGAGTCCACTGATTGGCTGAAACATCAAGGGGTGTCATTAGTGAAGAGGACCAGGAGCAGTGGCAGTGCTGGAACAGACCAGGGTTTCAAAAGTGGGTATACTTTTTTTTCTATTTTAACCCCCCCAAGCACAGAAATTTGTTTTAAGGAAAATATAAAACGGGGAAAACTGGTCCTAAAAAAATGTGGCGCTTTGAATTTGAGTCAAAGTTAAAATCATCCTGTACAGACATTGGATTGGTTTTAAAAAAATTTCCCCCAAAAAAAAATCAAAGTAACTTTTAACCCCCTTTTAAGTTGTGGTAAAGGGAAATTTGAATTGGCTGCAGTTCCTTTCCCAAAGGGCGGTGGGACAGGGCCAAGGGATTTGGGGAAAAATAATTTAAGTCTGTGACCAAAGCTAAAACACTAACCCTGCCCCTTTTAAGTTAATTTTGGTTAAAACTACTGTTAAGAAAAAAAAAAAATGGGTTTAAAACAGCACTACCTTAAAAGGGGAAAGTGTCATCAAAAAAAAAGACTTTTGTTTTTAAATCACATTTTTATTTTAAAAAAACATTTTTGGGGGAAAATTTTTGGGTTGTTTTTTTTAATTTTCCATACCTTTCATATTTTTTTTTTTAATTCTTAAGCCTGCAGTTTTCACTTTGGCCACAAGCCTAATATTTCCCGAACTTCCCCGTTCGTTTAGAGAGTTTTCAGCATGGCTCTTATCAAACAGCAGGACAAAAAAAGGAGACACCAATTGACAGATAACACAGAATCCCCAGTCACAAAGGAGATTCACATCCCCCTCCCCCTCAATTCACAGTGAAAACTCCCCTAACAAGTCAGGGGGACAGAATCTGTCTTAAAATCCTATGTGCATGAAGTGTTTGTAAAGGTATCTCTTCTCTCGTTTCTGTTAAGAAATGAAAGCAAAAATGTTTTTCCCCACAATCAATATAACGCCGAATAGGAATTACAATCAAAAAAAATAAAAACGAGAGGAAAAAAATATGGACCCGGGGGCTTGATTTTAATAGTAAAAAAAAATTTGGGGCGACAGATTCCCTTTAATGGTAAAACCTAATATTATAAACCTAATTCTTGTGCCACAAAACCAGCTCTGAATAATCCAGGCAAAGACTCCACAAGGCTTTTGAAAGTGTTCTGTGGTATCTTACATCAAGATGTTTGCACTGGATCATTTAAGCAAGAGTTTGGACTAGTTTGTAACCACAGGATTGGATAATTTTGATGCCAAGTCAACATCCATTTACCTTTTCCATAGTACATGCCAGTTTGAACGCTATAACACTTTCTCGCACTGTTATTTTACAAATTTTTTCCGTTATACACTAAGCTTTATTTTGATTTAAGATTTGTTTTTTTATAATATAAGGGAAAATGTTAAAAATAAGTACGCTTTTCTCTTTTTGTTATTTGTGGCGCTAAAATAAGTGTTGTATTTTTTTGTTTTTTTTTTCGAGATAATTGTTTATAAAATTTTTAGAGTTGTCAGGTATAGGCCAAAAAAATTCATTTTGGGGTGTCATTATTAATTTAAAGAAAATTTTATTTTTGTTTATGTGTTTTTTTTAATTATTTTATTTTACATGTTGTGCCCCCCATAAGTTCAGAAAAAGACTTTTGGGGCCTATTTTTATAAAATGTTTTTTCCTTTTTTACTGATTTCCCATGTACTTGGGTATATTAGCACCAGTTACAGGTGAAATCCAGGGGGAAAACATCCAGTAACCACTGCAGAACGTCTGGGTCTGATAAACCCCCCCGTTTCACCACGGGGGTGGGCGGGGGGACACGCAATTTGACGGGAAATCAAAAGGGTTTCCCGCCTGTTTATGTATCTAGTTTCCGTTGCGCAAATTTAAAAAGCCAGAAATAAAACAGCCCTGACTTTTCAGGGGGACACGCTATTGTTCCACCAGTCTCCCCTTGCAGGCAAAATTAATGTTTTTAAAACATCTGGGTTTTCAAATTAGTGTTTACCACCGGACATTTAATTTAATGAGCGTCAACCCATTAATTTTCTGAGGTTTTCGAGTGTGGGGTGACATTAAAACCCAAGCGGCCTACAAAATACCATTGCTATAAAGGGGTATACTTGGTCTGCAAAAATGTTTAGGTAGGTGATATGTTTCAAAGCAACATCCACATAAATTCCAGTACCTAAGGTTTCCCAGCAGACCATTCTCCACAGCATCACACTACCTCCCTTGGCTTGCTTTCTTCCCTAGTGATCCGGTGCTAGAATTCTCCCGTAGGGGAGGGAGATTTCCCCGGGGTCCAATGATTTAAAAAAAGTGATTTATCAGACCAATGTTTATACCCGTTGTAGTTGCTTTTGCTAGTGGACAGTAGTCCACTTGGGCACTGTGATTGGCCCACTATCACCAATCACAACAACTACAATGACTGGATTCCGACACCCTTTTTATCATTGCTGCATAAACTTAAAAATTTTTTAGCATTTTTTTTCCCGTTTCATCTGTGGGATGAGTCCAGATAGGCTAGTATTGCTCCCAACATACCACATTGAGGTTAAATACCAACCACTAAAAACATCTCAGAAAACTACAATTTTGGCCCTTGTCAAAGTTGCTCAGATCCTTATGCTTGTCTTGCCCACTTTCCTCCGGCTTTAAGGGAGTTCACTGATGTACGCGGTGGTACAGTATTCCGCAGTCTTGTGTTTTTCGGGAGCTACGCTAATACGCGCGGGGGAGGGGGGGGTGCCTGTCAACCCCATTGACTTCATTACTCTGGCGCGTATTCCCGCAAAAAATTACATTCACTTATCCCCCCGCTCGTTTTTAATCGTCTATTGAAACAGCGGGGGGCTGCCAATCCATAGTTCTCTATTACCATAATTTCGTTCCACATCTCGCACATATTAGAGCGCAACTATGGGGCGAAATGCGCGACAAAATTACGCCGTGTGAACATACCCTAAGACATCAACATCAAGAATTGACTGTTCACATGCTGCCTAGTAAATCCCATCACTTGGCAGGTGCCACTGTCATAGGATAATTACTGTGGTACACTTCATTTGTTTTAATGTTGTGGCTGATTGGTTTATTGCACAATGCTGCCTTTTTTCAAATTAAGGATCCCCTTGAGACAAGCTGAATGTGGAGGGGGAAAAAGGGTCCCAAATAGGAATCAGTGACATAATGATCTTACTGGTTTCCCATTGAATTCAGTAGGTGACCAAAGCTGAGATGCCTGCTTTGCATCTGCTTGTCCCCTTTTTATTTACATCTCCTGCAGGTTCAATTGGGTTTATAGGACTTTAAAAGGGAAATTTGCATTTTGCTTTCTAGTCTTGCATGTGATTAGAGATGTGTACACTCTATGTTTGGTTTCAAGTGGTGACATTGCATTACAAATGTTGTTAAAGGTTGAGAGGGCGTTTATTTCCCCCCAAACCGCCGGGTGAATTTAAAAGATTTCAAAATTTATGACAGTTGGCAAGTCAAGGTACAAAAGATAACAGGCAGACATCTTTATCCTCCACATTCAGACTGCACCTCCTTCATTTATCTTCAGGACCTGTTGGAGATGTGGCCTCCAAGAACCTGTCAAAGACTATAAGGATCAAATAGGCAGTGCAGTGTAGACCCCCCACAAAGTGCTGTGTGCCCTCCAGATAAGCAGTTTCCCCTCCAACCATGTCCTGTCACATTGCATTCGTATGAAATCACTTCTGTATCCCATAGACAAGAGAAAACTGTGTCTTATATTTACTGATCCTGTACAACACTTCATTACATTATTATATGTTGTTATATACACTTCACGGAAAATTACCTGCAGTAATTCAGTTGTAATGTGAGTATGTGCTATGTAATTTTCCCCTTAAAAATTTTCATAGTCTACTAGGTTCTTGTCCCCCCTAGGGCGGGGTTCAAAAAAATGCTTAACTTGTAGTCTAAATACCATGGCCAAGGACTAAGGGAGACATGCATGATCGGGGTTTTCTCCCTTTTCTGGCGTAAAATCGCCAAATGGCCGGCTCGATTGTCTAATGCGGCTAATGAATGTGTTAGGCACATAGTCGGTAAGACTCGACACTTTCTAATGCACCTAACATGAGGGGGCGTTTTGGGGGCGTTCTGGGAGCATGTCACACCACATTCGTAATATTAGACACATATATGAATGTGGTTGGGCAAAACTAAGCGCATTACTGCTCCGACAAGTAGACCTATATCAATGTGGTCTGCCTGAGGCTGAGGAGTCGAAGTGGAGCTAGATTTGCTGTTAGAGCAAAAAATGTCCAGTATTTCTCAACTTATACCAATACATTAATAAGTAATTTCTGATAATTATCAAACGATATAAAATTAAATTATTTAAATTTAATAAAAAATGTTATCATATAAAATTAATTTAATATCTAATATCTCAAAAATATAAAAATATCTCCTATAAAATACATTTAAATTTAATAGAATCTAAAACTAGTTTTACATTAATTAACCCACTGATGTTGTTGTTCAGATTTTACCATATTTTATTTTTACTACATTAAATTTGAAATGTATTTTTGCTGCTCTCACCCTTTATTCTACATACGGCAAGAGCCAGACCAGCAAAGGTCTTGCTGGGACCTGTCGTCCACCAAGCAAGATCAGTACCATAGTTTCCATTCACTGACATGCTATTCTAATGACTTTTCTTTTGTTTCCAGCATATCTATAGACTTTATCTGTTGGCGCATATAAGTTCCATGATGCGCATAACACAAGCATCCTCAAATGCGGCCCCCCGCTGTTGGGAAACTACAACTCCCATCATTCACTGTTAAGATAATATGCTGTGGGCGTTGTAGTTTCCCAACAGCTGGAGGGCCGCAGTTTGAGGATGCCTGCAATAGGCAAGGTGTGTCGAACTTTAGACTCCATTTATGAACGCACAAAAACCACTTTCATACATTCAGGAGCATTATATACTGAAAAGGAGACTCGACAATTCACTTCGAAGCGCTTTCCTTCATACATGTCTTCTTAATAGTTTGTTAACCTCCACTGTTATCGAGCTATCAGGGTGTGTGCCCTGTCAGCCTTCCCCTAGCTAGCCCCTGAGGTGGTTGTACACAGGTTAGTTGTAACAGTACTACAGTACATGTCATTTATTAGGTAAAGCTAAATTCCCCCCCCCCCCTGTTATTCTGTGGTTTTATCTTCTATTATATATGTGCACCATTGTTTTTGTGCTTTGAACATTTTGAATAAAAGTTTTGTATTTCAGAATTGAATTTGTCCCATCTGAGAAGTGGTCAGTTAAACAGTTAATTTTTTTAATAGAAAAGGACTCAATTCATCAATAAGTAATACAGCAGAACGAGAAACAGCTCATCTGCAGACCACAGCACCAGCTCCTGATACTTCCACTAAACTCAAGTCTCCTGCTTTGCGAAACTATTTAGGAAGGTGATTCATGTTAAAGTTACATCCATGTAAATGACAGAACTTGAAGTTTCCCAGCAGAACATTTCTCACAGCATCACACTACCTTCCCTGGCTTGCCCATGGTGTGTGCTGGTGCCATGTCTTCTCCTGATAAGTGATGCACATGTAATACAGATAAAGGTTATGCACACCTGGGGTTAATCAGGAGAAATGGGTGCTATACGTGGAAAAATACGTCTATAGTAAATTGTAAAACCACGGCACACCAAATTGATGCAAATTAGATAGATTTTATTCACACTGAGCAGAAACACGTATTAAAAAATCATGTGAACATACTCAACAAGTGCTCATATATACAAATGGCAGTAGGGGTCAGAGAGATCATAGATGCACCTGGCTGACCATATGATGTAATAGAAAAGGATTCAATAGACCAGGGCTCCTTCTTGAGCAGCAGGCATCCTTCCCTACACACCTACCCATAGGTACTTTGCTGGTACTTTGTACCCATTTGAAAATCAGTATTTGTTCATTTACTTTGACATAAACTGGACATAGAACTGGAATTGTGAGCTGGATCCTTTGTATTTAAATTTTTTAATAAATGTGGTGTTGATTTTTCCTTGTGAAGTGTAACACCCTTTACAACGATTCAAACGTTAATTTGAAAATTTATAGTAATTACAGGGAGTCACTTTCCATTGTTCCCTATCTATTGCTTACGGATAAACGGCTCCACCTTAATCTGTTGAGATACATTCCTAATGCACATACCTTACACCCCAGTCCATCAAAAGATGGGTGCAGTAGCTATTGTGTTATTGGTAAAAAAAAAAACCTGGATTATAGAGCAATTAAATTACATGAAAAGAACAAATCCCAGTTTCATTATTTAAAATTACATGAATTGCATAGACCTGTTCCAGCAGGTTCAAGCAAAACAGATTTGCATGTTTCCAATTTTTAATGTTTGTTATCTATAAAATGTAGCATTATGGAAACAAAACATTCTGTAACAGGCATGTCACCATGTATATCTCTGAGTGGGAGGCAAATGAATACAAGGCTGGTTACAAGATTCAGTCTGGCAGGAAGTTAGTAGATAAATAGACAGACTGAACATCCTTATTACCAATTTCCTTGTAAAACAGGCAATGAAAATATGCAGCAAAGCCGCGCACTTGATAAAAGTTCCTGTTTATTTTATCCATATAATGGAATACATAGAAGTTATCTTTAGAGTGTGGATATCAGATCTCTCACAGTTATCATCAATGGAATCAATATGAATACAGGCCATCATTTACTATCACTGTTTAAAAGTTAGACAGTGTAAACTTAGACAGGCAGTCTAAAAAGGCACCAGATTCTTCAAAGTGGCTCATGCTGCTTGATAAAATTGGTGCAACTTTAGAATTGACTTATTTTTAGATCTGTTTTTTTTTTTTATGTCTGACTTTCTATGCCACAATTTTGGTGCATATTTTAGCACAGCATGTCACATTGTAACCACACACACTTTCCAGTGAAGTCACACCCACTTTTTGGAAAACCACACTCATGTGTCAAGCAGTGTGCTAAAACTGTCTTGAGACAATAATAAATGCTGCCATATGCTGCTCCAAAATGGAGCCACTTTTTGGCGCATTTTAAGACGCTTTTCTGGTGCAACCACATTAGTAAAGGAAAATCTGTGATTATACACAGTCACATGGATACAGAATTGTGGGATTTCAACCTCTCAACAAACTCTGAAAAAATCAATAGAATATGCAAACACACTAACAAACTCTGTAATGTATATTATGAGAGAAAATGCTACTTTCTCCATTTTACAGGCTCATTTTCTTCTTCCCCTCTTCCTGAAATTCTTATTCACTCTGAAATAGTGCTAAAAGTCTGTCTTGATAGAGAAGATAGAAAGTAGTTGGGACTAAGGGTAAATTACGGGTCCCTGTAGAATCATGGTGAGGAGCGGGGGAGGAGGTGGCTGAGAGTGAGACAGTGTAAAAGGGAAGGTTTGGTAGCGTAATGTCCTTCATGCTGCTGCTTCTAGGGGTATGCAATATAGGTAAAGAGAGCAGATCTGTTGGTCATACCTCCCAACTTCCTTCTGGAACGCTTGGTCTACTCTCAACTAATCTGCTAACCCTTGCTAACTCTTTTTTTTGATCCTTACAACCAGGTTTCCGACCCTAATCCATGAAATCTCTTTTTAAAAAGTCTCAAATGATCCCCTATGGCTAAACACAGGGAAACTACTGAGTTGTTTTCTTCGGATCTCTCTGCAGTGCTTTTTAATGCTCACGCCATTGGCCTACGGTTCCACCTACCTCTTGCCCATTTTTCATGTCTCATTTTCGGTTCCCCCCCCTTCCCCTCTCCTTTGCTTTTGGGGGTTCCTCAGGGATCGGTTCAGGTCCTCTCTTTTCTTCCCCAAACCCCCGCCCCTGTTGGACAAACCATCACAGATTTGGCTTCTACCCTCTCATGCTGATACATGAACTTTAACCCTTTTTCCCAAAATATCACCTGTCCGTAAAAAAAACCCCGTGACTGTTGTCTTCGTCTGACATAATGCGTTCTCTATTTTTAAATAAACCACAAAAAACCAAAATTTTTCTTTCTGCCCTTTCTAACCCAAAACTACCCTGCTATTTTGGTTCAGTTGTGGCCCACCATAATCTAGGGAACAGGGTCACTGTTTTGGGTTTATTACTTCTGATCTTCTTTCACCCCCTTTTAACCCCCCCCTTGCCCGATCCTGTCACCCGAATCAGAAATCTCCAAAAAATCCCTTTTTTTCACTGTGGAAAAAACTCAAATCCCTTGTCCTTTATTCCCTTTCTTGACTACTGCATCCTTTATTATTGGTTTTCCCTTTTACAAAACCTCCCTCTCCAATCTGTCCTGAATGCAGCGCAGGTTGTCTTTCTTTTCCGCCCGGGTTTCTGCTGTCGCCCTGTGTAGTCATGCCGGTTGCCCCCCAGTAAGAATACAAATAAAACCCCCCTTCACCAAAGGTTCCACATGCTGCACCCCTACATTCCCCCTTATTTCTTCTACCCCTTACCCCCTTGGATGATTCAATTACAACTAATCTCAAACCCCCATGCCCCTCTCAAGATTTCTACGTGCTGACCCCTTCTCTGAACTGTACAGGGGGAAACAGGTCATCAAACCCCCATATTTTAAGAGGGCCTAGAAAACATCTTCTCGCTGACTTACAAAGTTCCTTTAAATTTCTAACCCATCACACACATCGTCACTCCCAAAAAGCAATAAGGCCTTTTTGTCGGGGGCAGGGCACCCAAAACTTTATATAAACCCCCTCTATTTATGTAACTGGGGAACCTTGTAAACTGAATTCTTAACCCTTTTTTCACCCCTCACCTAATAGATTGTAACTCTCACGAGCAGGGTCTCAACCCTTTTGGCCCCATCTGTAAGTTTTTTTAATGTGTAAAGTTGAGTATCCCTTAAATTGTAAAGGCGTAATATGTTGGCGCTATATAAATAAAGATTATTATTATAAAATTATAACTGTGGTTGCTATGAGCAACAAAGACAGTTTTACACTAAGTTCTGATGAATGAAGCCCAATGTTTTATAATTCTCCTTTTTTTTCCATTACATGTTGCAGAAAAGGGTATTTAAGCTCTGGGGATTATTTACATCTTTCTTGTTTGCCAAGGTGGTACTTAAAGGGGTTTTGACACTTGTAAAGACGTAGTGGTGGCATGACCAAGCACCAGACAAAGGCCTGTTTTATAGGCAATAAACGGCACACCGGTAGGTAATTGGTTGAAAAAAATCTGCTTTCTTATTAGATGAATCCATGTAGCTTCATTTGCACCATCTTTGCAGTATACAGTAATCTCAGAAATGTTTTCATATAGTAAATTAGAAATGGTCGGAAACCCTTTTCTAGGCTTAGCCACTAAATGTAGTATGTACCCCTTTAAATTTAGACCTGCTGCAGCAGCAGTTAGGAAAAGTGAACCTACTGTATCTGATTGTTAGGATGGGCAATTACAAGTCTAGGGTATGATGGTGACAGCTTTGATGTTAAATAGTTTTGGTAAATGAGGCCCAATGTCTAGGTAAAGAGGCAGTGATGACATGATCAAGCACCAGATGGAGGCCTGTTCTATAATTGAGCTGCTTTCTGTCTATGCCTCTTTTCTGCTCTTTAATTTATTAGTCTAAGTAAAGCTTTGATATGATAATATTTTAAATGCCCTGCACTTGTTTCTTTTTAGTTCACGGGACTCAAAAATAGGTAGCAAAAAAATAGATGTTTGAAATTATATTTAAGAAATCCTTTTTTATCAAAATTTCAGTTTTCCCCTTGGAAGACAAAATTCAGGGGTTTAAAAAACCCCAAAATTCATGGATAAAAGGCTAAATAAAAACAGAAACTTTCCCTTATAAATTTTTTTTACTGTGATGTTCCCCCCATTTCTCTCCCAAAAGGATAGAACAAATAAGAACCCCTTAGCTTTCCCTAAAGGGGAAAAAATCGTTTGTTAATTCCCAAGATGCTTTTTTTTGCAGACGATCTGATGGAAGCATAATTCCTGTCCCATAAAAGTAGCTTTTTTGCCCCTCGCCCCTTTACCCCATTTTTTAAATTAGTTTTTAAAAATAACAGGAAAAAACCCGAAAAACCCGGGATGTTTTTTTTTAGGGGAAGGGAGGTTAAAAATGGAAATATATACTCTTTTTTGGGTTTCCATTAGCCCCCTTCTGCATCAGTGAATTAAAAACAAAAGGACCATTTTCCCATTGCGGTAATTTTGGCAAAAATATTATAAAATTGTTTGTAAATACAACAAAAGGGCTTGTTTTAAGGGGCTAGGGTTCCACGGCTTAAAAGGGGGAATATTTCGTCTGAAATTATGCCCCGTGTGCTCATAAAAGGAACTTGGATTTTTCTCCTCTCCAGCCCCGGCAAAACTGCCGCGGGGGGAGTAAGTAAATGTGAATTACCGCGGGGGGTTACGCGTCGTAAAAAATTATAGTTAGGGGCCGGCAAAGGTGCCGGTTCCCCCCCCCCGCCCCCCCCCGCCCAACACGGTGAAATTGGGGGCGTAAAACGCGACGCAAATAGGCCGTTTTAAACCCATTACCCTAACAAATATCATTTTTAAAAAGGGTTTTTTTAAAGTAAATTTGTAAGTTAAGTTGTTTTGAAAATATCCCAATTTATTTAGTAGTAAAAATTAGGGATGGCAAATTAAATTGACGGGGGGAATTTTGGGGGTTTTTCAAATTTAAAGGAAAAAAAAATTGTTTTAAAACCCAAAGCCGAATTTTTTTCAAGGAAACCCGAATTGGGCTAAGATTAGTCATAAAAAGGGAAAGGGGAGAAGTCGCACTTTCCCCCATTGGAAAAAAAACCCGAGTCGGCCCCCATGACCCAATCAGAGAAAGGGGCCCCTTTTCCTTAAAACATAATGGAGATAGTTGTTTAAAGGATTGTTTGGGATCCGCAGACGCCAAAAATTACCATGTAGTTTTTTGTCGTTTCCTTCGGTTGGGGTTTCCCGAATTTACTCACTTTCCTTTCCCCAAAATCAGACAAAAGATCTTTTTTCCCTTTAGAACAAAGAGGCCCAAGTAGCTTAAACCCTGTTTGGGTAAAAAGGGTACCCCATAGATATTACGAGTCTCGGTAGTCATGTTTAAAATTGGGGTGGGAATAGCCAGCCTCCAAAATTCTCCCCAATTCCCAAAAAGTTTTTCTAAGCTATTTGGGGGAAATTTTAACCCCTTTGGGTTTTGATTAGTTATATAGATTTTCATAGAAAAAAATTTTGGTCCCAGGTCACTGAATAGGTTTTGGAGGAAAAACAAATGCCAATAAAGAGCTTAGCCTCAATTATAAATTTACGTTTTTCCCCTTTTTTTTTTAAAACATGTTCCTGATTTTGCCCCGGTCCCGGGCGAAAAAAGTATTGAGTTTTTTTTTGCCAAAATAGGTAAAAAGGTTTTTTGCTCTTTTATTGACATTTTTTTTATTGGAAAAAAAACCTTTTTTAACCCTTACCCACATTTGCCCTACTCTACGGGGAATTTCCCGGGGAGGGGGTTCCCCCAAATTGCCCTATGAGTACGGGCCCAAAGGGGATTTGCATGCTTACAAAAGGGGGACGCAAGATCGGGGGCATGGGAAAAAGGGGGTATAGTTTCCGCTGGCATCATTTCCGCTCCCCCCCGGCCGGGGTGAGCTTCGGGGCGGGGGATTTAAACCCCCCCATGGGCGGGACATCTTGGGGTTTGGGGACAAACGCGGCTGCGGGCGGAGGAGGAGCTCCTGGGGGCCGCCGATTTGGGGGGAGTAAAAGGCATCTGAGCCGTATGATTTCTCTCCAGACAGCCCCGGTTTTTGAAAAAACAGCATCCGGGTTGTCTGGTGACGTCAAGAAGCCCCAAAGCATTGGGGGGCAGCGTGACAGACCCGTTGGGATGGAGGGCCCGCCCTACAGCATATTTAAACTGTATGTGATTCCTATTGAAAAGAACGAAAAACGACGATCGTTCATGCAATTCCCCCTGGGGGGAAGTGTATAAAAAATGTGAAAAAGTAAAAAAAAAAAGGGGAAAAAAGTAAAAACCCCAAACACAAAAAATAAAAAAAAAATAGTAATCGCCCTTTTCCCCTTTTCAAAACCAATCGCCCCAAAAAAATCAAAAATAAAAAAAAGTTCCATATTTGGTATCGCCAAAATGCGTAGGGACCCACCCCATATTTTTTCTTTTTTGTTAAAATTAAACCCTACGGTGAAGGGGTAAAAAAAAAAAAAACAAAAAAAAAAGTCACGGAAATTTCGATTTTTTTACATTTGCAGAAATTAAAAATTTAAAAAAAGCGATCAAAAAAATCTATAAATTGGGCCAAAAATTGTACCAAATTAAAAAGTCAGTTATTCCCCCAAAAAAAAAAAAAAAAAATCCTTTTCACGTTGTATACGGAAAAATTTAAAAGTTCTGGCCCATTTTGAAGTTTGCGATGATTTAAAAATTGTTTTTTACAAAAAAAAAAACTTTTTTTTCCCAAAAAAAAATTTTGCTTTCAAATAAAAAAAAATTTTAAAATTTGGGTTTCACTGTAATGTTCAACCCCAGAGTAAAAACTAAAATTGTCACGGATACTGGGAGGGGGGAAGGGTATTAAAAATAAAAAACATGAGGATTGGCCCGTATTTTTTCACCCGCCTTTCCCAAAAAAAAGGATTTAAAAAACGATCTTAAAATCTTGTCCCCCCCAAAAATGGGTTTCCAATTAAAAAGTCAAAATCATCCCCCAAAAAAAAATCCCTTTACAAACCCCCATAAAAAGAAAAAAAAAAAAAGTTATGGTCTCAGACTGGGGGATGCAAAAAGTTTTTTTTTCCTTTTTTAAATAAAAGTGTTTTTTTTGTGTAAAAAAAAGTAAAAAAATTAAAAAAAAAAAAAATGTGGGTTTTCGTATAATAGTATCAACCTGCTGAGGAAAATTTTATGTATTTTTTTTCCCCCACAGTGACCCCTGTAAAAAATAAAAATAAAAAAAAATTTCCGGATTGCTGTAATTTTTTTTAAAAATTTTCACAAAAAACCCTTTTTTAAAAAATGATCAAAGCATACAAGCCCCCCATAATGGTACCCAAAAAAAAATATCAACTCATTGTAAAAAACAAGGGGACAAGCAGTCCCAATGCAAAAAATTTAAAAAAGTTTTGGGGTGTCAGGGAATTGGGGCAAATAAAAACGCCAAAATTTTTTAAAAACTGCTTTTTTTTGGTGTAATAAAAAATAAAAAAATTTTTTAAAATTTATTTAAATTTTTTGTTCCCAAAGCCCCTTTTTTAAAATTATTCCCCTCATTTATCCCCTATGGGAATTTCCGTAAAAATTTTAAGCCCAAAAAACAATGGCGGAACTGCGTTTCCCCTCCCTTTTTCCCTGGCCCAAGGGGAAAAAAAATTTCAGAACAAATGTGCGCCCCAAAAGAAAAAAACACCCTTTGATGAAGATCCCTGAGGGGGTTTGAATTCCCAAAAAAGGGAACTTCTGGAAGGTTTCACTGTTTTTGTACTTTGGGGGTTTGCGATGCGGACATTTGGGCCCCCCCAATATCTGTGCGCCAAAAACCAAAAAAGGCTCCCCCCTTTTTCCCCGCCCTGTGCCCAAACACCCGTTTCACCAAAATGTTAAAGGGATTGCCGAACTTGGAAGAAATTGCGTAACCAATTTTTGGGGGTTTTTTTCCCCGATTCCCTTTTAAAAATTTTTAAAATTTTTTAGTAAAATTGCGATTATTGGAAAAAATAATTTTTTTTTTTTTTTTCAAAAGCCGAACGCTAAAAAAATTTGGGGAAAAGCCCGTGGGGGTTTTGATTACTTTATACACCTTGGAAAATATTCATTAAGGGGTGTAGTTTCCAAAATGGGGTCCCTTTTTGGGGGGATTTATTAAGTTTTTGGAAAACCCTTTGGGTGTCCCCAAACCCGAAAATTTGGGGGGGGGGGGGGCCCCCAAAAAAAATTGTAATGAAAAGGGCCCAGGTCCCGTAGGTGCTCCTCCTATTCTGGGGCTTTTGGTTGAGCCAAAAAAATGCACTAGGGCCCCAATGGGATATCTCTAAAAATGGCCCCCCCCCCGAATAGGGGAATCAAAATTAATTTTCATTTCCCTTTATCACCAAATTTCCTTTCTTGTCAATAATGTTTTTAGAAATTTTTAAAAACTGCAAAAAAAATGAAATTTTGAAAATTTTTACTTCCACTTTGCTTTAATTTGTGAAAAAATAAGGGGGTTTTTTTAAAATTCCCAAATTCGGTTTTGAATATTTAAGGGGGGTAGTTTTTTAGATGAGGGATTTATGGGGGTATTAAAATACAGGTAAATCAAAGTCACTTTAAAATGGTGGTCCCCAAAATATGTTTTAAAATTGGGAAATTTTCTTTAAAATTTGAAAAATTTCTACTAAATTTATTTAAACCCCTAATGTCGGGGAAAAAAAAAAAAAAACCCTTTAAAAAAAAAAATTTCCAAACTAAACGCATATGGTAGAAAGCTAGTTATAAAAAATTTTTGAGTGGAAAAATTTTCTGTCTTACATGGCCCGGGAAAAGTTTGAAGTTTTAAATTTGGGAAAATTTTTTTTCATTTTTCACGAAAAATTTGATGTTTTCAAATAAACAAGCTTTTTTGAACCAAAAAAAATTTTTATATCTTTTTAAACACAAAGTGTTACGAGAAAAAATCTCTGAATCACATGGATAGGTTTTAAAGTGTCAAAAAATTATTCTCAATAAAGTGGGCACATGGGCAGATTTAAAAAAAGGGGCTTTTGGAGAGAGGCCAAAATGGCTCGGGCGGTAAAGGGGGTTTAAACACCCTTTTCGCTGACTTTAGTTATATTTAAAAGGGGGCGGGGGCCCCCAAACTTTTTTATTTGGGTATTATATAATTTTTTTTAAATTTTTTGTTATATAATTTCTTTTTATTTTTTTATTTATAAAAATTTTTAGATTCATTTTATATGACATAATTTTAGATTCATTTCAATTATTTAATTGTATATATCTTTAGAATTTTCTTTAAAAGGGGTTTTTTCCATGAATTTTTAAAGTTGAGTGGGATCCCCCAAAATGGGTACTTAAACATTTTTAAATTTTAATTTTATTAAAAAAAGTTTTTGCCCGTGGGGAGCTGGGGCCTTGTTAGTTTCTCTTTGGGTTTTCCCGATTTTTTAAAATTAGTTTTTACCCGGGGCTGATCCCGGCCCCGCTTGCATTGTTTGCAATTTTAATCTGATGGGAGGGCACATGGGGAGCTTTTAAGGGGGGGGAAACAAAAGCCCGTGTCTGTGTATAGGAATCTCTGGTTTTTAATGTAATTATTGAGAAAAAATGCAGGGAAAAAACCCCGCTCAAACTTCCCCCCCCCGCAAACGTTCGTGAACTTTGCCCGCTTGGATTTTTTCTTTTTTTTCCTGAGAGTTTAAAAGGGGGGAAAAGGGAAAAAAAGTTAGAAACTTGTGGGACAATACAGTTTCCTCTTTGGTTTAGCCCCAAAAAATGGGTTTGGGGTAAAAACAGAAGGGGCTGATTAAACCCTCCGGAGTGTGCATAAAGGGGGTGGTACGTTGGGAAAAATTGGAAGAGGCACTTGTGTTTTTAAACAGAAAAAAGCCCCTTTTTTTAAGGATCAAGGGGGGACAATTGCCTGTTAGGTGAGGAAATCATTTTGGGGAAAACCCCCTTTTAAATTAGTTTTATATTTTAGTGTAAATTTGTTTGGGGAAAAAATTAGTAAATTTATATTGGGAAATTAAAAGTTTTTTTAGCATCCCTCCCAATGTCAGGGAAAGATGACAAATTTTTTACCATTTTGGGGGCAGGGAAAAAAAGACCCCCTTTTCATGAACTTATATTGAACGGCCCTGCAAAAATTTTATAAAAAGACCCGAAAAAAACTAAGGAAATAGGGCTGTTGATTATTTTCATAGACATCTCCCCTAGTGTCTATGGCCAGTGTTTCAGACAGTATCTTTTGAAAGAAAAAGAAGTCTTCAAACTGCAGTAATCATTTAGATGACTTGTTATAATTTTAGACTACAAAAAAATAATCAAAAACCTGCTTTGTTGTGTTCAGCGAAGTAGATTTCTTTTTACTACTGGTTGTATTTCTACAACTGCAGTATAAAGCATAGAGATAGTAGCAGCCTAATCATTGGAGGTAGATTTCAGATTTCAATAAGCAGTTCTGTAACTTTATTGTTTTGGGCCCAGTACAAAATGTATATTAGGATGCTTACTTACCACTTGTCATTTATATTATTGGTGCCTTCTTATGTGGCAGAGGGGACTCTGCCGCCCTCCAAGCACTAGACACGGGTGTGACTCCTACATGATCTGCACCTGCTCTTAATTAACTAAGCATAGATAATTGAAAAAGCATCAGCATAATTCGTAGTGGTTGTAAGTATTGCACTTAGTATTTCTAAATCAATTTGATTCAAATATAAATATGATTCAATTTGGTTTGGCCCAAAAAATGGACCCTAATTCTAAAATAGTGATTTTTACTATCTTTTAAGGGTTAACTTACTATTCTGACGCCCCTGGTCTTTCCTTGCACCTAATGTGACTTGACTTAGGTCGTTACTGCAAGCATGTCTCTCAAGCTTAACGCCGCTATTTTTAGAAGAACACCACACAAAGTGGTGAGGTGACGTCGCCTGATTGACTACAGGGAGTTGGACCAGAAGTTAGGCCACACCAGGAGTGCAAAGAGGTTGAGTGTGTCAGGGAGTGGTAAGTTAACCCTATAGACCATTAAAACCCCTAACTGTAAACCCAGGGGATGGTGTTAGGGTTGGAGTTATGGCTAGAGAAAAAAATTGGTTTTGGGACATCTCAAACACAACTTTTTTCCAGGCTTGGTTGGGCCAGTTTTGAACTGAAAGTCCTTATTTGAGAATGACTCATGGTCATATAATTGCTATATAGTGTTTGTTGCTTCTGAGTTAAAATATTTTTTGTAGACTTCTGTAGCATTGCATTTATATTACATTTAGTTGTCTTATCTATGTGACTGCTCGTTATGTAGCTCTTCTAACTAAAAGAATTAGAGAGAATATTCAAACAATAATACATTTATCTACAGCAGTAATACACATTATAAATCAAAAGTGACTTGTACATGCTTAGATGTAAAGAAATATGAAACGGGTCTTATAAAGTCTGAATCTTTGCAAATTCTTGCACAGCATGTATCTTTTCATGGGACAACACTGAAGATATGACATTTTGATACAATGTAAAGTGGTCAGTGTACAGCTTGTACAATAGTGTAAATTTGGTGTGTCCTCAAAATAACTTGGCACACAGCCATCAATGTTTCAACCGCTGGCAACAAAAGTGAGTACATCCATAAGTGAAAATGGACAAATTGTCCCAAAGTGTAAATATTTTATGTGGCCACCATTATTTTCCAGCATTGCCTTAACTCTCTCAGCCATGGAGTTCACCAGAGCTTTTGTAAATATTTTATTATATCTTTTCATGGGACAACAATGAAGATATGACACTTTGATACAATATTACGTAGTCAGTGTACAGTTTATATAATAGTTTTTAATCTGGTGTGCCCTCAAAAATAGTCAACACACAGCCTTCAATGTCTACATCACTGGCAACAAAAATGAGTACTCCCCTAAGTGAAAATGGGCAAATTGTGCCAATTTGTCATTTTCTCTCCACGGTGTCAAGTGACTGGTTGGTGTTACAAGGTCTTAGGTGTGAATAGGGAGCATGTGTCACTAGAAATTCAACATGGCTCCTCATGGCAAAGAACTGTCCGAGGGTCTACAAAAAAAGATTATTGCTCTGCATAAAGATGGCCTGGGCTACAAGAAGATTGACAACACACTGACACTGAGCTGCAGCACGGTGGCCAAGACCATACAGTAGTTTAACTAAACAGGTTCCATTCAGAACAGGCCTTGCCATGGTCGACCAAACAAGTTGAGTGCATGTGCTCAGCGTCATATCCAGAGATTGTCTTTTCAAGTCAAGTATGAAGCTGGCTAGCATTGCTTCAAGATGTTAACGGGTGGAGGTTAACCGTCGACTCAGATAATATGCTGCACACTGCATCAAATTGGTCTGCATGGCTGTCATCCCATAAGGAAGCCTCTTCTAAAGATGATGCACAAGAAAGCCTGCAATCCGTTTACCGAAGACAAGCAGATTAAGGACATGGTTTAAGGGCACCATGTCCTGTGGTCTGATAAGACCAAGATAAACTTATTTAGTTCAGATGGTGTCGAGTGTGTGTGGATGCAACCAGGTGAGGAGTACAAAGATGTGTTTCTTGCCTACAGTCAAGCATGGTGGTGGGAGTGTCATGGTTTGGGGCTGCATGAGTACTGCCGGCTGTGGGGAGCTACAGTTCATTGAGGGAACCATGAATGCCGGCACATACTGTGACGTACTGAAGCAGAGCATGATCCCTTCAGAAACTGGACCTCAGGGCAGTATTCCAACATGAATATGACCACAAACACACCTCCAAGAAAATTACTGTCTTGCTAAAGAAAATGAGGGTAAAGGTGCTGGACTGGCCACAAGCATGTCTCCAGACCTAAACCCTATGGAGCATCTGTGGAGTATCCTCAATTAGAGGCTGGAGGAGCACAAGATCTCTAACATCCACCAGCTCCATGATGTCATGGAGGAGTGTAAGAGGATTCCAGTGGTGCAGCTGTAGAAGCACCTGGGAACTCCATGCATAGAGTTAAGGCAATGCTGGAAAATATAAGGTGGCACACATAAAATCTTTACACATTGGGACAAATTTGTCCATTTTCCTTATGGATGTACTCCCTTTGTTTGCAACGTTGAAACATTGATGGCTGTGTGCCAAGTTATTTTGAGGGCACACCAAATTTACACTATTGTACAAGCTGTACACTGACTACTTCACATTGTATCAAAGTGTCATATCTTCAGTGTTGTCCCATGAAAAGATACAATACAATATTATGTACGCCAGAATACAAAAGTCACACATTTTGGTGAATTTGAATTTTTTTTCAAATTCAGGCAGAAATGGATGTGCCCTTTGCTCTGATAGATCTAAGGTATCTGACACTGTCACAGTTACTTTTTTTTTGCAATGCTGATATACATAATCAATCAAAATTAAGAAAACCTTTAACATTTTTTTTGTTGAGTTAGACATTGTATTAGCATTCATCTCATAAAAATGTAGAAGTAACTGGAAGTCAAACCTGTTTGTTTGGGGCTTATTATACATTTTCTGGTGAGAGTCTTCTCTGGAATGTCTTTTAATGGGAGAAGTCATTATAGCTTTATGTCAGGCATTATGTCATCATATTTATGTGTGAAGCATTGAGCCTTGGTCATCAAATCACAGCTTATGCTTTGTCTCCTGAATACAATGTTTTTGACAGGTTGGACCATGACTTTTAGATATGGGATGAACCTTAGCTCCACCTAATACAACCCCCGCTACTGTAAACAAACTTTGGAATAAAAACAAATTAAAAACGTACATAAGAATACAATAAAAAAAATCACATTATTTTTATGTAAAAATGGCCACAGCTTTATTAAAATAACAAGCTTACAGCAATTTTCAAAGGAGTCAGGTGAGATCCCCAACTGTCAGAAATACAGCACCCAGCCAGACAGCAATAACGGGGTGGCATGCAGAACCAGTATACTTTAGGGTCACTAATGATCCTACTGAAGATTCTCATTTCTACACTTAACCCCCTGTTCGCGCCGCTGGATGACTCCCACCCCATCCTTAAGGATGGCTACTTCCAAAGCTCAGACTCTTCATCCCCAATGAGGTTCAACATCCTTTATTAGTTAAAATTAATGTACCATAACTTCCCCTGCAACTTCGACCTGACTCCTCAACCACAACATAAAAGCTGTGACAGTTTATAAAATATGTTATGATACCTAGGACACTTTCTTATATAAATATACTTTAATATTTATATATATACAAGACTATGGGCCACATGGACGAAAACTGTCTAGGTCTAAAATTCACTTAGTTGCCCATAGCAACCAATCAAGCGCCCTCTCCATATCCAGAGCACTCATATGAATGAATGGGCACTCTTACTGGTTAATACTGGCCAACAAAGTGAGTTTTAGACCTAGACAGTTTCAATACATGTTAGCCCCCATATTCCCCCCTTAAAAGGAAAAATTCCCCCCTTGCTTAATGCTCTTTACAGAATAACAATATTCATGCACATAGTTCTTCCCCTTTCCCCAAAAAAAACCTTTCCTTTATAAAGTTTAGATTTTAAAATTTGAAGGGGCATTTAAATGAAGGTTTTTTTTTTCCTAAAAACATTGGAAAAATTGTTTTGTATTTTAGTCATGAGTTAAGATTTTCTTTTTATGTGCCCTTCATCACACAGGTTTCTATGATTACTGGCATACCAGACCATGCTCTGTTATCTGATTAGCCGAGAGAGCAAAGAGCAGGGACTGATGTCATTCCATGGATGAACTGAGCCCTGGAGAAAAACCGATTATCTCTAACAAGATCACCTAAACACCCATCCCCCCTGTAAAACAGGGGGGTTGGGCGGGTCATTTTTGGGGGTTGTTTTGCTGCAAAAAAGGGACGGGTGCATTTCAAAAAATTTTATGGCAGCATGAGAAAAGGGAAGATTAGGGTGGCAATACTAAAAAAAACCCCAAACCTCAAGCACCCACCCAAAAATTTAAAACCCCTTTGGGGCGGAAATGGGTTTCCAATGGACAAGGGCCCCGAAGTATACTCCCAAAACTAGCTACAAAGTGGTTTAAGTTTAAACCCAAAGTTCAGTGTTTTGGGGAGGGCTACCCAAAAAAGCCTGATCCCAATCCTTTTGGAAAATTTAGGGGGAAAACTGAAAAGACAGGCATGAGCAAGGCAACCTAAAAAACAGGGCTCGTTACACCATTTTCTTTAAAGGGGGAATTACCCAAAAATTTCCCTACCAACTATTGGAGAGGCTTGTGGAAGGTAAAAAAAACTTTTGCCCCAAAAAACATACATTTTTAAGGGGAAATTTGCTACCAAATACTAATAAAATGAAATAAAAATTTTTTCACTTTGGCAAAAAGGAAAAAAAAAACCCCTTAAAAAAATTCTCTTCTTATTATTTGGCTTTTGGGGCAAATATAAAAAATTTTTGGGTTCCTAATTGCCCTTTTAAAACGGGTAAGGTTTATTCTGATTTCTGTCAGAGGGGAAAAAACATACATAGGTGCCCTTTTTTTTTATAGTGAAAGCAGGGCCCCTCAAACATACAATGGGGGGGTGTGCGGGCGGGGGGGGGGACGGGTTAACATGAGGCCATGTGAGAAGAAAAACAGCGGGGGCCAGCTTCGGGGGTGGGGGACACTATGGAGCTGATGGGAGGTGCCTGAGGGCAGAAAAGCCTTGCAGTATTTGGGAGGGTCTGTGAGTGAGTGGTAGGGGGCGGGACACTCTGCAATGTAAAAATTGCCAAATGTTGCCGCCCCTACCACTCACTCACAGACACCTCCCATATACTGCAAGTGCCCGCCCTCAGGGACCCCCCATCAGCTCCCTAGTTCCCCCACCCCCAGTCCGCATTTCCCGAAACCAATTTAGGCCCGACCCAGAGCCGGATTTTGAGGTCAGTGCTCAGCATTCCCGCCACAAAAGAGAAGGGGCCCCGAGGAGGGCGGAGCCATGGAGTGCCCCGGGCAGAAGCCTCCCTCCGAGGAACCCCCGGGCCCGGAACCCCCCCTCCCCCGACTCAGGGCAGGGGCCCCCCCCTCCTCCAACCCCGGGCAGGACCCCACCCCTCCCAGATCAGGGGGGAGCCCCCCCCCTCCCCCCAGGGCCCAGGGGGAGGGGGCCCCCCACTCTCCTTCCCGACTCAGGGGGAAAACCCCCAAAATCTCCTCCGCTCAGGGTGGGGGCCCCCCCCTTCCTACGAATAAGGCAGGAGCCCCTCTCTCCTCCAGAACCCCGGGCAGGAGCCCCCACTCTCCTCCAGACTCCCGGGCAGTAGCCCCCACCCCTCCCCCAGGGCTCAGGAAAGTATCCCCCCTCCTCCCCAGACCCAGGGGAGGGGCCCCCACTCTCCCCCAGACTCCCGGACAAGGGGCCCCCCCCCTCTCCTCCAGGGTCAGGGCAGGAGGCCCCCCCCTTTCCCCCAGACTCAAAGGGGAGGAGCCCCCCCCTCTCCTCCAAACAGGGGGCAGGAGCCCTCCACTCTCCCCTAGACTCAGAGCAGGGGCCCCCCTTCTCCTCCAGACCCCAGGGGAGGGGGCCCCTTCCCCTCTCCCCCAACTCAGGGCAGGAGCCCTCCCCCTCTCCTCCGATCAGGGCAGGGGCCCCCAATCCCCCTCCGACTCAGGGGAGGAGCCCCCACTTCCCCCCAATTCCGAGTAAAGGGCAGGAGCCTTGAACAGGAGCCCAAAATTTTCGGACAGAGGTGGGCCCCCCCTTTTTTAGGGAAACCCCAAAAAATTTATTAAAGGATTTTTTAATGTGCTTTTCCCCGTCCCGGCTTTTTTGCTTTTCTGGGGTCTGGGAAAAACTGGGTGGGAAACGTTTGTAGAGCTCACAATTTTCGGGACACATTTGGGGGATAGGGGTTCCACAGTTTTTCCCCCGGTGGGCAAGTTTTCTCGTCTGCAGGTGATCTATTTCCGCCCCCCAAACCCCCGATTATTGCTAAGACACTTGTCATCTGGGGGAGCTGGAAAAATTTTTAAGAAATGGGGGTAAGCATAAGGGAAATTTTACAAATGGGTTTTTCATTGGGGAAATGACCAGTTAAAGCTGCATATTCCGATACAAAACCCCCGTGGCTAAAAGGTGAAAAAAAAAAGTGAAACACAAAAAATAAACACGTACACTGCTCTTTTCCCTTTACAAACACCCATTACCCGAAAAAAGATCCAAAAATAAAGCAAGCATATTTGGTATTGCCACGTATGTAACAACCTGCCCTATAAATCTGTCATGTTATTTAAACTGCAACGGTAAACGCCGTAAAAAAGTAAGAATTGTGATTTTTGTTCATCCCTCAGCATGTAAAATGGAATAAAAAGTGATCAAAAAGCCATATAAATGCCAAGTGACACCAAGTAAAACGTTGGTTCATCCCGCAAAAAAAGTCCTTACACAGCTCCGTATACAGAAAATATAAAAGTTATGGCCATCAGAAGACAGGGATGCATAAATATTGTTTTTACACAATAAAAACTTTTTTTATTTAAAAAGGCGCTTCAACATGAAAAACTATATAAATTGGGTATCGCCGTAATCGTATCGACCCCCAAAGTAAAACTTTTTTTTTTTAACTATATTCCGTGAACCGGCCCCCGGTTTAAAAAGTTTGAGGACCCCTGGTGTATGTAAACTTCTGGTTTCAACTGTATGTGCAGCTCGACTGAGTGCAACGCAGATTATGGTCAGTAGACGTCCTGTACAACTGCATAAAAATGATCAGGATTCTCACAACAAGCTGTGTAGAGCACAGTGGATCAGGGCCCCATGGTAAGGAAACACAGTATTGTACCTGAAACAAATTCATAGAAGAAACACTTATTCTGTTGGTCTTGCAAAGCTTTACACATTATGAGGTATCATTTAAGGCTAACACCATAGTGTTAAATTCTTTCAACTTCAGTTACATCATTTGTTTTACTGACAACTGTTTGGAAGATGCTTGTCCTCTATCTATGGAAGGCTTTAATGATATCCTGAGATCAAAGACATTGATGCAAGTACCATGTGAGATGTATTACACAAGGCTGAAATGGTAGCTCAAAAAATCGTTATAAGAAGTGATAGCTCGAATTAACAAAGAAGTACGAA
Source organism: Phyllomedusa bahiana (assembly GCA_025379985.1). Taxonomy (NCBI): domain Eukaryota; kingdom Metazoa; phylum Chordata; class Amphibia; order Anura; family Hylidae; genus Phyllomedusa; species Phyllomedusa bahiana. The sequence continues at coordinate 47,119 of JAODAL010002282.1, read as the reverse complement.
AAGGGGACTACAGAAGATTGGAAACGGATGATTTGGAGCAATGAGACAAAATTCAATAAACTGAACACTTATGGGATCAAATGGGTCTGGAAGTATCAAGAGGAAAGGAGGCTTACGGATCGAGAAATTGAAGAAACTGTCAAGTTCGGTGGAGAAAGCCAGATGATTTGGGGATGTTGGATTCATGACCAAGATCGGTGTTGATCTAAATGCTGAGCTTTATGTGAGTATCCTACAAGAGGAGTTACAAGAGGAGTACACTCGAGTACTATGGGTATGAAAAGGACGACAGTGTTCCACCAGAACAACGACCTGAAGCATACATTGAGACTGGTGAAGAAATGGTACAATGACAATGAAGTAGAGTTGCTGGATTAGCCTCCACAGTCCCCAGACCTCAACCCAATTGAACCCTTGGGGGTAGAGTTGAAGAAAAGTTGTAGTTGTACTAATAAGGCCAAATATTCACCTTTACCCTCATTGTGCAGGTTTCCAAATTCCTGTTTAACCTGGAAAAATGACACCTGACATCATTCAGATTCAGATTTTGATGCAGGTGCTCAGAGGCATGGTAACAGAATCATCATTACTTCGTATTACAACTAGAAAAATCATTTATTCATAACACAGGACTATTGATTACCCTTTAATAAACAAATCTCTGATTGGTAGGTGGTGATGTTTTGCTACACAACACCGGATGTTCAAATTTGGACATTTCTAGACATTTGCTGAGGTATAGGAAAGCCCTGTTTACTGTTCTTTTGAATACTAGGAAAAGCAGGCTGTTTTGTTAAGAGGGTCTTTTTTAAATTGTTGTGGTTATTAACAATCAAGAGTGGTGTCTTATTAAAATGTTATAGTCTTAGGAATACCAGAAAGTGCTGACATATTAAAACAATTTATCTTCACCGCCATACTAATAAACAATATGTACCAGTTGCGATCAGTGTCCAATAGAAGAATAGGTAATTTCAGCTGAATAATGACATCTGGTTGAGTATTACAAATACTTTACAACAAGACTAGAAAACTAGTCAAATCGTTTAACCCTATAATCCTTGGCCTAGGGGTATTTCCCTATCAGTGCTCAACTGATTCGACAAGTATGCACCAACATTGGGAATGTGTAGAAGAGACCTGCGATTAGATTTTGGTCGAGACATGCTTGAATCTTAAAATTTAAATTTAGATTTTTAGGAGCAAGACAGCAACAATGCAGTTACATCACAATAATCTGTATAACTAAATATGCTAAATAGTTGCAAGTCAAATTTATGTATCAGTTAGCCAAGATGATTGTCTATAAAATGATGACAGTCTTATGTTCAAACCTGTAGTGGATGGTGAGATATGGAGCATAAAAGTCAAAAGTTTGTAAAATTTTTACCATTTTGCTTGTCACTGTATATGTCTTTCTTACTTGGTAGATAAACTCTGCAGTAGACAGGTAGCCCAATAATGTGTGTCTACTGTGAAAGTATTCTTTTGTCAAAGGTTTTCTAAAGCTGGAGCTCAGCATTGGAAGTGAAATAAAAACTTAGGCGCCAAACTTTCCAAGCTTGGTCAGTGATAAGGAGTGTTAATCTTCAAAGAGATAACATACTCAACACAGCTTTCTGTTTCAAAGCCTACAGCCTGTGGATATTTTTGCTCAGTCTGCCCCCATCCCAAAACCACACTGACCTGTCACATTGCTAGCTGGAGTCTTCTGTCCACACCTTTCAGCACCAGCGAGGTGACAACAATGTCCACAATGAGAAGTCAATTATAACCTCTGCTGTCGCTGATGGAGATGCTTCCTTTATATTTAGGCCAGTACATCACATACCACAACAGGCTCATCTAAGACTTTGCAGGTTTTATCTTTAAGATTCTCAGTATATCTACTTTGCTTCAAAAAAATGTTCTCAAATTCTTATCTTAACCTTTCTCGATATATTTAAATTGGGGTCATCTTATTTTGTGGATTTTAACACCAGATGGCCAAGATACGGTTTCAGCAATTAGATAATAGCCTTTATCTCTGCATGTATATGTGACTGAAATTGAACATTGACTGGATGGAATATTATTAGTACACTAGAAGAGACAGCAGAGATAGCAGCTTGTCCCTTTAACGCTATCTGGACTCTATAAAAAGGTTGTCTAACCTAAACAAAAAAAATACAAATGCTATATAATAATATAATGTTATAATACACAGATGTGTTTCAGAATAAGCAATCTTTGAGATAAAGCAGTGATTGCAGGAGATGTGTTTCCTTAAGCACTCCCTTTAAAAAAAAATCTAGTCTGAAATTGCTGATAATAGATTATATATAAAGGTCACTATACACGATAGCTGTCAGTTGAACACTCATTCGGCCAACAGCTAACTGTCTCGACTCCTCTATTAACTATACACCCTTTGCTTAACTCCAGTAGTGAGGGATGAATAAACTACTACCAACCATTTATGGCAGTGGTTTGTTTGTTTTGCAAAAATGGACACCTGGCATGTGGTGGTGGTGGTGGTGAGCGAGGGATGGCGGGGATAGTCCTAGGTTACACATAACACACTTTAGATTGTCAACTCATCCTTCTTAAATTGGTAGGTTTGACCAATGTTGATCTAACGAGTGTAGCCAATGCAACTGAACTGCAAATCTAGGTAAAATACTGTTAGTTTAGTAATTATTTAAGACATAAGGACATGTTTTTGGAGATATTTGGTATCTTATAGATATTGTGGCAGAGCAACCTTAGGTGTACACATGGTTCTGCCACTAGGTGGAGTTCAGCAGGTCACCTGCTAGGGACATGTCACCGAGGGCCTGGTCTCGGTGGGGGAAGCCAGCAACTGTGGGTCAGCAACAGTAGGCTGATGATTTCTGTGCCTAGTATGGCTGTAATACAGCTACGCATGCGCTGGCCTCCCGGAATGGCTGTAGTGCATATGGGAGGCCATTCCCATGTTCCAGGTCCAGGTTTTACCAGGTCTGTAAAAGCCTGGTCCTACAGGAAGACAGGGAGTGTGGTCGGCTGCCTGAATCAGGGAGCGACAGAGGAGCTGAGGAGAGGCTCTTACCCAGCAAGGTTTGAGGGAAGCCTGTGCTGTGACTTACAGTAAGAATGCTATGGTTTTGTGGGGCGGTTGTGCAATAGAGATTTTTTATTTTTGAGACTTTTTGGTAGTTATGGGAGACAGCCAGGGTATATAGTTAAATCAAAAATGCAAGGATTCAGCTCACCTAAACACAGCGAGAGTGCCAGGCAAAGCCGGTGGCTTTTCCTGGGAAGCACCCACTGTGAACTGTGTGGTGCTGCTACCTGAGAGGCAAGAGTGGATGCTGTCTCTTCATCTTGTTGCTGTGTAAGTTTTAACCTATGGATTCAGGGGTCAGGGTCTGTGCATCCTCTCTGATATAACTGTACTGTTGTATCCTGCTTTTTTTGTCTGGAGATCTGGATTGTGTCACTGCAGGGAAAGACAAGAACTGTCATACTGGGACCTGTAGTGCAGCTGAGTTCACGTGCTCCAATGGTTGCTGTATTTCCAGTAGCTTTTACTACAATGGTCACACTACATATACGTTAGTGATGGAAAAGTGAGCTGCTAGACCGAGAAAAAAATATGCTTTGGTCAGGCACTAGTGAGCATATTTGAATCCTCCAATGGTAAGGAGGTGCCTGGTTCTGAGGCAACTGATACATTTTCCCTATGGGTTATGTAGGAAAATATTAATGGTATCACATGGTGTTATGTACTGTGGCTTGTGGAAACCTACAGTTGGGTGCCATTTGCAGGAAGATGTCCGCTGCACCTACCGGTGGTAAAAAAAAAAAAAAAAAAAAAATGCTGGGTTACCTAATGTGAAAACAGGAAGTTTGGTGTCTGACTGGGAGAACCATAAAGATGATGGCCGGGCTGCTATGACTGATGTCCCATTTGTAAATGTGTCTGCCACTGACTCTAGCGCACGGTGTGAACTTGATGGTGTGCAACATACAGGGGTGATCCTGATAGCAGCTGAGAGTTCTCCCTTAGAGAGTTACAGGGGATGTGGAGGAAATATTTCTAGATGGTACTGCAGAAGGTCTACTGCTAAACAGAGCTGGTGAGAGGTGTGCGCAGGGGAATATGCCCCCTGACACTGGTGAGGTACCAGGTAATGTCCTTTTAATGGACAAATTTTCTAAAGAGGAAGCTGAGCGCCAGGGTCAGGAATGGGTCAGTGAGGACCTGAGGCCTGGTGGTGAGGAGAAGTCTGGTTCATGGTGGTGTTGTAGACCCAGAGCTATGAGTCAGTGACAAATATTGGTTGGAAATGCCCCAAGGTTATGGTGGGTGTAGTTGCTGTTTTTTTAGATCTATGAGAGCTGTTGCAGGAAAGGTGGTCACTGGTAATCCTGTGAATATGAGCATGCATTGCAAAGGTGGCAAAGATGGGCATAATGCCAAAGTAGCTGAGGATGCAGTGGATGTTGTAACCCTTGAAGTGGACAGTAAGGTACACATCATAGAGGCTACCAGTAATGAAAAATGTGGTATCCTCCCTGACAAATCAAGAGTCACAGGAATGATGTGAGATAGCTCCCCTGTGTAGGTGTTTTAACCCTGGAGGGTTGATTGCACAGGGTGAAAAAGACCTATTGGTTTTTATCAAAGAGGGGGTGGGGGAATGTGTGGCAGCATGACCTTAGGTGAACGCATGATTCTGCCACTAGGTGGAGTTCAGCAGATCACCTGCTATGGACATGTCACCAAGGGCCTGGTCTCGGTGGTGGAAGGAAGCAATTTTGGGTCAGCAAAGGTAGGTTGGTGATTTTTGCACCTAGCATGTCTGTGATACAGCTATGCATACGCTGGCTTCCCAGAATGGCAATAGTGATGGGTGGGAGGAAATTCCCACGTTCCTGGTCCAGATTTTACCAGGTCTGTAAAAGTCTGGTCCTACAGGAAAACAGGGTGTGGTTGGCTGCCTGGAGCTGGGAGTAACAGAGGAGCTGAGGAGAGGCTCTTACCGTGCAAGGCTTGAGGGAAGCCTGTGCTGTGACTTACAGTAAGAATACTGTGGTTTTGGGGGTGCTGTGCAGTAGGCACAGACCCCTGGTATTAGAGGGAATCTCTAATGTATTTAGTTAGTGGCCAGACAGCCGAGATTTATTTTATTTATGTTTTTCTGTAATCTGTGCCCGTGCCTGTATAAAAATGGTAGAGGCCAGTTGCACTAAACTGTGTGGCCCATGTTATCTGTGTGCCAAAACTATTCTACCAAGGACGGTGATCCCCGAGTTAAGTGTATCGCCCTGGATGGCCCAAGATGGCATCCTAAAGCTAAGCGAATGCTTACAATATGTATCTACAGTTAAACCCAGAAGTTTACATACAATATATAAAAAGACACATATGTATGTTTTTCTCACTATCTGACATGAACTCAATGTGTATTTTTAAATATTGTATGTAAACTTCTGGTTTCAGCTGTATTCTCACAACATTACCCTTGAAAATGGATAAACAAGGATATGGCTTAAAAACAATTTATCCGCTAATATGGGTGAAGAAGCAGTAGGCAACATAGAAAATGTATATTATTTATGTACTGGTAATCCAGAGATATTTCTATATCTATAACTAGATAATGCATCACTAGGGAGCTATGACACATTTATGACTGGGGAGAGGCAGATCTCAGGGGATTTAGACAGATTAGTGAGAATGACACAATATTACTGAGGTATTATTATAATGTGATTTGCCCAGCAGTGTTTCATTATTGCGTTTTAAAAATCCTTTATCTGGCTCCTGCACAGCAATACATGAAAAAGATAATGGTTTTCAGATCTCCTCATTTGTATCTCCTCCAGTGAATCTGAGGTCTGTCAATTCTTCTGTATGCTGCATAATATATACACTTACTGTATATGAGGGCTAGGACCATTGGAGTCAGCACTGAGGGGCTTCTTTTTTGATGGCTGACCTTTATTTGTGCTGACAAGTACTCAAGATTCAAGACTTAGGGACACATGTAGAAACCTATGGGGAAAAAAGTGAATTTTAGACCAAAACCGTTTCACATATGTGGCCCTTAATCTATTCTATAAAATCTAAATTTGCCATTTTGGTCTGAGAACAAGCAAAAACATTGAATAAAATATTCAAATAATTTCAAGGTTGCTTGATTTTTTGCTGAAACATATTTTGGGGATATAGTTTTTTTGACCTAATATTTAACATAAACCTTAGAATAGGATGGAATATATATTGGAAACATTGCTGAACTTTCAGTGCATGTTCATACAATGTATTTTTACCCTGAAAATCCATATCAGAAACACTAGGCATATGCTCAGATTTCTGCCATGGCTTTACAGCTTTTTATTTTTGATTCAGATTCAATAGGTCTATTCCATATCTATGCCTCCTGACATTGAATACAATAAAATTCTTCAACAATGGAGTAACAATCTTCTTTATCCTGTACGGATTTTAAATCTGCACAAAAAACAAAACAAAAAAACTACAGTGAGAACTACAGTGCAAATACAGTGTGGATTGCACATGCTTTTTATGCAGATCTGATGGGAATTCCTCTTTGAAACTCGTGTGGAGATAACTATCTGAACATAGCCTAACTGTGTTTAGTTCATCACCTGCGGTTTCCTGTTGTGGTGGCTAGAAAGTAGTTACCATTTTAGACTGTAAAAATGCTACAGCGTACCATAGCTATATAATTGGTAGGGTAAATAAAAGGACATATATCCATCCTGCTGAATATCATCACTAGAAGGTGGTCAAGGAACAACAACAGCGGGGACGCTGGGGCGTGGATAACTTTACGGCAGAGTTAAGGTTATTTTAATTTTAACAGTTCCAACCCATAAACCATTTTTGTTAAATTTCAGTTTTCCTGAATATTGTTGGCATTGTGATTTAATTTTTCAAAAAATTTCTTGATATAAAGAAAGACATTACTAAGAAAAAATTATTTCCAACATTTCTAGAATAAAATCCATTGTCAATTAATGTAAGTTTCTGAAGATACATTCTCTTCAGTAAAGACACTAATGTATTTGCTAATGTATTTATGGAAGAATCCCAATTATATCTGTCTTATATCTACATTTTGTAAAAGGAGAGAGCGTCACAGTATTGTTATTCCCCAGGTCACTGATGTGTGACACCCTGATAAGTATCATTTGTGATCTGTAACTGTGATACTCTCACAGCAGTAAAATTGCTTGGCTAAGTGAGCTATTAGAGAGAAAACATTCTTCCTGTTAAAACAGTATACCCACCATGGAGACTACAGTACGTTAATGGAAATAAACTATTGACTGGAAATTAAAAGGGTTTTAATAATAACATAGAAGTAATTTAATTGAAAGCCAACAGAACACTCAGAGCAAATGTATTTTGTGAGTAGTAATTAACTGTCTTAGGGAATTTGAGATCTACATTCGCGTAGTTAGGGAAGACAACAGGCCAAATATCACAATTAAAATGGAAATATTCTCAGGTAATTTTTTTATGTTGTATAGAAAGGCTAGAGAGGGAGTTATGAATAGATTGTAAAAATTATAACGTAATTGGGAATAGATTTCATGTGAACAATCAGATCATGTCCAACTATTAGAGGATCACCAAAGTGAAGTGCAGAGTTAAAGAAAGACTCAGAACAGAACTGATGCACTATTTTATATCTTAAGATGACTCAAATCTGTACTAGGCATGTTTCAGTTGGAATCCACTATATTTAGAGAGTAAAGTTGGCCAAAAGCATCTGTTCTTTTAATTTAAGTATTGGTTGTTGGACTACTGATGATTATGATGTCCATGTAAATGGTTAGCAGTAGTGTTTTTTGCACATGTCCCTGTTCGATTTGATAACAGTTCAACCGAACTTGTGAAAATACTTGGTATATTTGGAAATCCACATGCTGACACTAACAATAAATTAAAGGGGTTGTCTCACTACAAGGATTTCTTTTTAAAGATCTTGCAAAAACAAGTCACTTTGCAATATATGTCCATTAACAGTGTCCTATCTATTCCTAGATATCCCCTCTTGTATGCGCTACATCAGCTCCTCAGGTCGCTATAGCTAAAGACCTGTTTGATCTCTCATGATAGGCTGCAAGCACTGATAGGCTGCCAGTGCCGGTCGCTATAGCTACAGACCTGGCTTCCACTGCAGGCTAGTAGAAGTCAGTAAACACTTCCCTGAATTCAAAATGAAACCAAGAAAAAAGGCCTGAGGTAAGATGAATCAATGTAGTGAGACAACCCCTTTAAGTATTGTCAAATATAAATAACGAAAAAAAGGTTAAAATATAACCTTACTTAACCCAGATGGCAAACACTGTAAAAAATACCAAACAGCAGAATATTTTTGTTGTCGTCTTGCCTCCGAAAAAATATAAGAATATGGAAAATAGGGTGATCAAGAAGTTGTTTGCACCTCAAAGTGATACCAATTAAAAGTACAATCCATCCCACAAAAAACAAGCCCTTACAGATTTCAAATGATGGAAAAGTAAAATTGACCCCAGAAGAGGCAAATAAAAAAATAAATAAATAACATATATAAATTTGATATTGTTGGAAACATACCGACATGCTGAAAAATTTACTACATGTTTTATAACACACAGTGAATTCCAACAGAACAAACCTAAAAACCTATGACACAATAGTTTTTTTTTTTCCCTTTTTCACCCCAGGTATGAATTTATACTACAAAAAATAAAATACAAAATGAAAATTAAATAAATTAATAATTAAATAAAGTACAAATATTTTTGTTAACTAACATAATATAAGGTAAATTAAATGGTACCATAAAAATGGAACTTGTCCTGCAAAAACAAGCATTATGGGGCTATAATGACATAAAAAAAAGAAGTTGGGCCTTGAAAGGTGGGGATTAAAAGAATAAATACTCGAGTAACCAAAAAATCACTGCACTAAGAACAGTTAAAAAATCTTGTCACATCTAGGATGTCTTTTAAAGGTCCTATGGTTGCCTAATTGGGACATAACCACAGTGATTCAAACATGCCCTAAAGTTACTAGCAATGGTTAGAACTATCTAAAGGGTTTTTACCCCAAAGTAGAGAAACATTGCCAATAACTGTCCCTTCTAGTAAATACCCTTCACAAAAGCGCTAACATGTTTTATTCAGCTATGATATCCAGACTCATTAAGGAATGCACAGGGGATATGAGGCAATTCATAGTATGGTTCAAAGTCAGTACATTATGTTAGGAATACAGCCTAATGAATAGGGGCTAATACACACTTTGTAATGGAATACCTGCAGTAGTGATGTACAGTGATATCTCATCTGAGTTGATCAACTCCATGCAATGTCTCCTACTGCTGCTAAGAGTCAATCAGCCTTGAGCTCAAACAACATATTGTGTCATAGAGGGGCAAACAGCATGTAATGTATCCCCAGCACCAGTGAACTACAACAATTTCATTTTGATTAAATGCCATAAAAGATTATGTAAAAGTAAGCCTATGGAATTTGTGCAATTTATCAGCAGTGGAACAATCAAATATCAGATTTCATGCTTTCTTCTACAATGTAGCATTGTATTGTGTTACAATATTATAAACATATTTTACTTTTCTTGTCTTTTCTTTAACGTCTCAAAGGTGTTGTCCAGTGAAATAAAAATGTGTTTTATTGTGTATAATATGTATTATGTAGAAATTGCACTTACAAAAGAAAACTTTGTAGCTAAAATTTTTGAGCATCTACAGTAATTACTTGAGACCCGTTCTCCTGATCCCAGCAATTCTACTTGGACCTGACACAGGAATGGAGCTGCTTTCCCTCCCTGTATTAACATTGTAACATAGTAGAAAAGATTGGAAAAAGGTCAAAGGTCCATTGAGTCCAGCCTATAGCCCTATAGTGTTGATCCAGTGAAAGACAAAAACCCCTATGAGCTCAGGCAAGGGGAAACATTCCTTCCCGACTTTAAATATTGCAATCAATCCACAATCACAACGGTGGTATCAAGTCCTATAGTCTCACTGCTCTTAGGGTATGGTCACATGACAGGATTGGGCGCTGATTCTGGTCGCGGATTCCACACCCAGAATCAACATCCAAACCGAGTGTAAAGTGCTGAGTGTAAAATTTTGCACAAGTAATTGTTGCAGTGTTATGTCTGTGCTGTGAAAGAATTGAGATGTCAATTATTTGTCGCGTGTTGCTCACCATTCATAATAAAGTGCCCAAGGCAGAAATCCGCCTTGGCATTCCAGTTTGTTTGCTCATTGAAATTTTCAACAATGAATAGTGTCAGCGCTGAAAAAGGCATTGTGTGAACCTACCCTTATAGTAAAGAATCCTCATCTGTAATGATGCCACCTTGTCATTGTTACAGGGTTAGATGTAGATTGATCATACAAGAGATCTATATATTTGTTTTGAGCATGTCGGGTCGCGGGCGCATTCTTCTCCTGCCTCGGACACGAGTGGCGCCGTGACCCGCTAGAAAGGCTGCAGGTGCACTCACAATGGTCAGTCCCTGCACCTGTACTCACCTCTCCTCTCTCCCCGCTGTTCTCCTGATGGCCGGCTCATGCGTTCCTGCTCACTAGGGTGTGCACGCCAACTCAGTAAAATTAAAGGAGCCAGCGCACCGTTGATTTGTTAATCACTGGCCACTGACCCTATTTAGTTCAGCCCCTTCCATCCAGTCCTTGCTGGATTTTTGTGCCCTTGTTGCCTTAATGAAAGTGTTTATTGTGTGTTAGTCTCTACCATGTTCCTCTATCCTTTGACTACGCCTTGCCTGCCCTGAGCTCTCAACCTGTTCCTGATTATGAGCCTGTCATACGATTCTGTACCTTGCTCCACTTCGTTCGTCACTGCAGACAGGTCGTGTCAGGGGTAGCGACCTGGAGGTCACCTGCTGAAGCAAGCCTATCCCGCCTTGCAACAGGCTCTGGTGAAAGCCAGTGACCCCTTAGATACCACCCTTTGATGTGGCTTACAACACCACTTACAGTGGTCCAGTGGATCCACTAACCACAACCGTTACAATACTGTCCTTTCATTTTTTTTGTATATGGTAATTAAAACACCCTTAAGCTGTCTTTTTTCCAACCTGAATAACCCAAAGTTTGATAGTCTGTCTTAGTATTGTAATAAACCCATTCCCTTGACCAACTTGGCTGCCGTCCCTGGTACCCACTTTAGCTAAGTCATGTCCTTGGTGTATTGGTGATACGCCTTCTCCATCTTTATATCAGTTGTGACAAAGAAGGGGATCAGTTATGGAACTGAGGCAGCCTGCCAGCCCCCCCTTCAGCTTATTACCAACTATCAGGGGGCTCCCTTCTTGTGTCGGGACCTACACAGAAGGAAAGATGTCAGGAGCAGGAAAGCGGGTCAAAACTAGAAAAATGCATGATTTCAGCTACAGCTAAATGGCATACTATACACAATAAAACACATTCGATTTTCCTAGACAACTCCTTGAATTTGCCCCTTGTTTTTTGACACTGTAAATACTGTGATATTCTATTGTATAATGTACCAGATATTATCATAAAACAATTGAGCTTTAGGTGTCATGTGCATGTAATTAACCAATAAATTAGAAGCACAATGCTAATGAATACAATACAAAACTGTAAAAGGAGCATTAATGATAAGAATTCCACAGTGAGCCAATTACATTCACAGTATATTTCTTTTCTAGCATGGGTAAAAAAAAAAAAATCACTATACAGCAATCTTAGGCATTTCTGTGTAAAAGCATAATGACTATATCCCATTGTGCTGAGGACTCTTGCCTTATGTTCATGTTACTTCTATATCACTTAAGGCAGCACTGAAGTAAACATTCACATAAACATAACATTTGTAGAATCAGCTTTGAAAAATATCTGTCGCCTAAAGGGTCAATTGTAATGGGATCAGTCTATTAGAAACATTCATTTAATTTGAACTATAGTTTCAATAAATTATGAGAAACACAGATGAGTTCAGAAAGCTGCACGTTTGACTATTACCAATGCAAGAAGCCAATGGCATGAAGTGCCCCTAGAGCTAGTGGATGTTCTGCGATGGGCTACTTTATATTATGTATATATGTATCTATATATTTACAACATCCATAAAACCTAAATTATGAACTTGACAGAAAACAAAGTCCGCAGTGTCCACAGGCTCTTCATATCAATAGATAGATATTACATAGAAAGTATTAATATATTGCTAAGCTGAATAACATTGATTATAATAACATACAGTGCCAAGGGTAATGCCAAAAGGGTATGATGTTTTGAAATTTTGAGTTTCAGGATCCATATCTTACCATCCATTACAGCTTTGAATGTGAGACTACCATCATTTTATAGACAATCACCTTGGCTATCTCACATTTCAATTTGACTTGCAACTATTTAGCACATGCTTAGTTATGCAGATTCTTGTCATATAACTGTTTTGCTGCTGGTATACATTTTCTTCTTGTATACTACAAATAACAACCTGTTTTCACATTCCCTAAGAGCTCAGTGTATTATTAGGTTGATTCCCAAGCAAAAGGTCACTAGTTCAAAATGAGGAGCAGACATGAATAAGATTTCCCAAGAAAAGAGAAACAACACTATACAGCTCATCGAAAGCAGCCTCTTGGTGAGTGTCATGACAGCCGCAAGAATATGAAATGAAGTCCATCCATTCATTTCGAAGCCAAAAGGTGGACTTCCAGGCAAAAATATCAGAGTCAACAAGTCGGCTCATCCTAATGTCTATCAGTTATGGTGCTACAAACACGACAGTGGAGGTGGCTCATATGCTTTGTAATAGTGATGTCCATGCAAACACCATGTAACCTGCATTACACAAGTCTGGAATGGTGGCCCAAAAAAAGGTAAAGAAGCCTTCAATATCATCATAGGAAGCATCAGCTTTAGTTTACAAAAAAGTAAGAAAAGTGGACAATAGAAGCTTGGAAATGGGTAATTTGAAGCAATGAGATGAAAGTCAATAGACTGGGCTCTGGTGGGTGCAAATGGGTCTGGAAGAACCAAGGGAAAAGGTGGCTTATGGATCAAGAAATTAAAGGAAGTGTCAAGTTCAGTGGAGGAAGCCTGATATGGGGTGGTTTCACAGCCAAGGGTGTTGGATAAAATACCAGGATCAATGGTTGTTCCAATGCTGAGCTATATGTGTACAACATGGGTACTATGGGTATTAAAAGAAATACAAAGGGCCACATGTATGAAACTATTTAGGTCTAAAACTAATTTTTTTGCCCATAGTAACCTATGGGCAAAAAAGTAAGTTTTAGACCCAAATAGTTTTCATACATGTGGCCCAAAGTGTTCCAGAAGAACAATGACCTGATGCATATGTCAAGACTGGCGAAGAAATGGTCTATTAACAATAAAGTAGAGTTGCTGGATTAGCCCCCACAGTCCTCAGGCCTCAACACAAACACGTGTGTGTATAGTTGAAGAAAAATCTGTATTCGTACCCATGTGAGTCGACCAGTATGCATCAACATTGGGAACGTGTAGAAGAGACCTGGGATCAGATTTTGGTTGAGACATGCTTGAATCTGATAGAGAGCCAAGAAGGAATTAGGCAGTGTTGAAAGCCAAAGGTGAATTTATAAAATACTAATAAAATAATAAAATTTGAACTTTAGATTTTTAGGAACAATACAGTAACAATGCAGTTACATGAGAACAATCTGCATAACTAAGCACATGCTAAATAGTTGCAAGTCAAATTGATGTATGAGATGATTGTATATAAAATGAAGGTAGTCTCACATTTAAAGCTTTAGTGGATTGTGAAATATGGAGCCCAAAAGTCAAAGGTTCAAAACATTGTTACTCTTTTGTTTACCACTGTATAATGACTGATGTCATGCAAGTAAACAGCCAAGTCTTGAAGTAAATGTGGAAGAAGCAGGAAAGTGGGCAAGTTAAAAGATCTGAGCATCTTTGACCAGGGCTAAACTGTAATGACTAGATGCAGACACAGACACAAAGGCCAAACCTACAGCTCAATGGCTGGATAATGAGCCATTCCCATTGGGAGGCAATACAAGACCAAGTGGTACCTTGTAAAAATTCAGCATGTGCAGCTCACCAATGAATAGTTGCCAATGCACCAATCCACCAAGGGGGCTGCTGCCTAGTAAAAAAAAAAACCTGCACCTTGGATAAGAACCAGTTCACAGCAGTATGCAGAAAAGGCATGGCACCATACAGGGGAGATTGCACAAAAAATACTGATAAACAACTACTCACATGCCTACTATCCATGATGGGGGTGATTACTAGTAGTTCAACTGCATATAGATAAGCTTAATAAAGGGTGCCAATTATATGGTTATGTGTGGTGCACCATGCTGACTTACAACACAAAATACTGACACCCTCTGCTCACCAGTATTACAGCGCAAATCTACATACTGGAAAAATATCATATATGAGGTATGAGTTGATACAGTGGTCACTATATTCGCAAACTCACAGCCCACGTTAAGGGTTCTCATTGTCTTGCCAGTCCCTACACTAGCCTTACCAGCAATTAACAGGAAAAAATCACAGAAAAAAATGGGACATTATTTCCTTAATAACACAGACACTAGGCCATAATAACAGCTGAAAGGCTGAACAACCATTCCCAGTAGAAGTAGAGAAAAGAAACAAAGGGGAGGGAAAATGGCGCTCTATAGTGAAGATACGTCTGGAAGTGAATAAAAAGCAAATATCGGTAATCCTCTCACCTGCAGGTGTTGTGCTGGTATTTTAGAGGCACAACGCTCATAGGAATTTGGTCGGCTATATTAAGCCACAAGGATAGCAGCCGTGTGGTCCAAACCCCTGTAGTATAATCCTCGGGGAACAATCGTGGAACAAAAATATAGAAAAAAAATAGAACCGGGCGCTCGTCCACAAACGAATTCCTCGTGCAGGCAGTGGCGTAGATATAAAAGAGATTTATTTAAATAAGAACAATAAAATGCATAACGCGTTTCGTGTCATAAAGACGCTTCCTCAGATGCTGGGTTATTACACACGGTACAAGGGAAACAATACCTGTTTATATACTTAGTAACACAGCATGTGATTGGTGTTTCCTATTCAGACCAATCACCTTTATTGTTAAAGGAAGGTATCAAAGTTGGGAAAACCTATAACATTGTTTCAAAGAAATAGTTAAAATAGAAATAGATCCCATTGGTCTGTAGATTCGTACTGACCAATGAAAGTAAAAGCTGCTTGGTTACACTGATGCTTTGTGAAAACCTCTAAGTCAATCCGGAAAGAAACAATTTGCAGAACAAAAATAGGTGCGTCTGAAAGGGAAAAAAAAAAAAAAAAACACAAAGAGCAAACCAAAAATTCTAATCTATGCAGCAGTCCAAAATGAAAACATCCAAATAGATGTGCGAAGTTACAGGCACCTCTGTACATGCAGAAACTATAAATGTCATAAGGACTAGAAGTGGTGATAAAAGTAGGAAACCTGGTGTGATGATGGATCATATATATGGAGCGCTGATCATCATGGGCCGCTCGTGTTACACAGAGGCATTTCTGCAAAGCAGATAGAGTGTATCCGATAGGAAAATGGATGGGCCAATAACAAGGAGCGGTACAAAATTTTGTCCAACAGGAGAAAAGAAAACCAGGTGGACTAGTAATATAATATATCGCGCTGCCTAATCAAATAGATGGAAGCGCTGTTGAAACGGCCCATTTTGGGTGTATCATTTGATAATAATAGGCTTATATAGATGTAACATCATACTCATATAAAAACATATTAAACGATTATCGAATATATATAAAATACAAAATACAGATAGAATGAAAGTATATACAATTATGGTATACCATATAATACTAGTTACTTGTAGTAGTGGGACCTTTGATGTTGGAGACTAAGATGTAAACTAAGTGAAGTAAAAGTTAAAAATTAGAAAACGAGTTCAACCGCTTCATTTAACCCTTTGGGATTCACCGTTTGCAGAGTGAACATCCAGAACACTTCTCGTTTTTGCAGTATACGAAATCTATCGTAGGTATCATTTGTTATATGATCTATTGGTTGTATAGTTAATTTAGTTGGATCTTGTTGGTGAATATCTCTGAAGTGTCTAAATACACTGTGTTTGGGGTCACCCTTATTGATTTGTGATCTGTGTCCATTGAGACGTAAATGCAAAGGACGTGTGGTACGGCCCACATATTGGAGGCCACAATCACATTGGATTAAATAGATCACGAAGGAGCTTTTACAATTTAAAGCATGTTTCATTTTATGGGTAACTTTTGTAGTGGTAGAGAAAAAAGAAGACGCTTTTACGATAGATCTGCAACATAGGCAAGAGGTGATGCCGCAGGGGGTACTGCTCGAACCGATATTGTCCTTAGAATCTATTTCGTCAGGACCACAGATTCGGCTCGGGGCAATTAGGTTTTTAATATTCGGTGCCCTTTTAAAGATTATGCCAGGATGTTCCGGTAATGATGGTAGTAAATAAGGATCACTTCGGACAATGTGCCAATGTTTCCGAAGTATCTTTTTAATTTGTGCATGACCTGTATTGTATTGCGTGACCAAGGAAAATTTTCTCCTCAATTCACTTATTTGTTTGTTTTGTACAGATTCTGTGGTTTTTTGATCTTTTCTATATGGAAGGCAATCTTTTTGTTGTAAAGAAGCTACTTTTTTTCAAATATAATGGGGTCTTTTATCATCAAATGGACACAGATCACGAATCAATAAGGGTGACCCCAAACACAGTGTATCTAGACACTTTAGAGATTTTCACCAACAAGATCCAACTAAATTAACTAAACAACCAATAGATCATATAACAAATGATACCTACGATAGATTCCGTATACTGCAAAAACGAGAAGTGTTCTGGATGTTCACTCTGCAAACGGTGAATCCCAAAGGGTTAAATGAAGCGGTTGAACTCGTTTTCTAATTTTTAACTTTTACTTCACTTAGTTTACATCTTAGTCTCCAACATCAAAGGTCCCACTACTACAAGTAACTAGGATTATATGGTATACCATAATTGTATATACTTTCATTCTATCTGTATTCTGTATTTTATATATATATTCGATAATCGTTTAATATGTTTTTATATGAGTATGATGTTACATCTATATAAGCCTATTATTATCAAATGATACACCCAATATGGGCCGTTTCAACAGCGCATTTCCCTCTATTTGATTAGGCAGCGCGATATATTATATTACTAGTCCACCTGGTTTTCTTCTCTCCTATTGGACAAAATTTTGTACCGCTCCTTGTTATTGGCCCATCCATTTTCCTATCGGATGCACTCTATCTGCTTTGCAGAAATGCCTCTGTGTAACACGAGCGGCCCATGATGATCAGCGCTCCACATATATGAGCCATCATCACACCAGGTTTCCTACTTTTATCACCACTTCTAGTCCTTATGACATTTATAGTTTTCTGCATGTACAGATGTGCCTGTAACTTCGCACATCTATTTGGATGTTTTCATTTTGGAATGCTGCATAGATTAGAATTTTTGGTTTGCTCTATGTGATTTTTTTTTTTTTTTCCATTTCATACGCACCTATTTTTGGTCTGCAAATTATTTCTTTCAGGATTGACTTTGAGGTTTTAAAAAAGCATCAGTGTAACCAAGCAGCTTTTTCTTTCATTGGTCAGTACGAATCTACAGACCAATGGGATCTATTTCTATTTTAACGTATACTTTGAAACAATGTTATAGGTTTTCCCAACTTTGATACCTTCCTTTAACAATAAAGGTGATTGGTCTGAATAGGAAACACCAATCACATGCTGTGTTACTAAGTATATAAACAGGTATTGTTTCCCTTGTACCGTGTGTAATAACCCAGCATCTGAGGAAGTGTCTTTATGACACGAAACGAATTATGCATTTCATTGTTCTTATTTAAATAAATCTCTTTTATATCTACGCCACTGCCTGCACGAGGAATTCGTTTGTGGACGAGCGCCCGGTTCTATTTTTTTCTATATTTTTGTTCCATTCCCAGTAGAAGGCAATACAAGTCATAATGCTACCTAGGAGAATTCTAGCAGGTGCAGCTCACTAACGAACAGTTCCCAACACACCCAGTTAAAAGCCTAGTAAAAAAAACTGCACATTGTATAAGTACCAGTTCACACCAGTACTTATACAATGTTATGTTGATATTTTTCAGTATGTGGTTTAAAGTAAATAATGTCCTGTTGCTGTTACAGGCAAGTCATATAGCAGTATACTCTACATCATTGTTATTCGTTGGGAAACCACAAAAAAGGCACCCTTAAGGCATGTTCACACGGCTTAAAATGGGCCGTATTTCGGTCCATAATTACGCGCCAAAGTGCGCCAATTACGGGCCGAAAACGGCCCGTTCATTACGGTAATTCACAGTTCTCATAGAGAACTATGGATTACGTCTCCTCTCCCCGCCCGGGACGATAATTCACATGTCACTTTCTAGCGGCGTATACGCGCCGCTCGCAGTGATAGTCTATGGGCCGGCGAAGTGCCGGCCCCCTGCTTACTCCCCCGCTCCCGCCCCGCCCCCGTCCACACGGCGTAATTACGGGGCGTAATTACGTCACGCAATTAAGCCGTGTGAACATAGCCTTACAGATACCATGTTGGACTTGTATTGAGCCCATAGAGAAAAGAACAAACGTACTCTCTTGGATAATGTTTGCTCTATTTTCTGGCAAATTGTCATTTGAGCATACCCTTGTAACATAATAAAATGAAAAAACACATCTTAACACATTCTACCCTTAATTGTTTTCTTCTTATACACATGTAAACACAAACACACACATACACATATATACCAAACTTAAATGCATTTTATTGATATTTTAGTAGCAAGTGTTTGTGAAGTGTAAAGAAAATGATACATGCTTTTCCAAATTTTTGGAAATACAGGAGTGTGAAAATAAAGTTTGGCATGCATATGTATTCAGGACCCCCATCCATATGTAATTTGTTCGTAGCATAACAACAGCTATTTTGTAAAGGCCTCAGATATTTGTTAGTGAACATTAGTGAACAAACAGTATCATGAAGATGAAGGAACACAACATAGCTCAGGAATAAGGTTGTGGCAAAGTGTATTGCAGGGTTAGGTTTTAAAAAATTGCTTAAGTGCTGAACATTTCATGGCGCACTGTGCAGTCCATCATCCATAAATGAAAAGGAGTATGGCACGACAGCTAACCTGCCAAGAGATGGCTGTTCACCAAAACAATAAAGACAGGGAGAGCACTAATTAGAGAAGCAAGCAAGAGGCCCATAGTCACTCTAGAAGAGCTGCAGAAATCCACAGCTCAGGTGGGATAATCTGTGTTTAAAACAATTATTAGTCATGTTCTCCACAAATCTGGCCTTTATTAAAGAGTGATAAAAAGAAAGCCCTTTTTGAAAAAGGTGCTCTGGTTAGATGTGACCAAAACTTATTTTCTTGGCCTAAATGTCAAACATTACGTGTGGAGGAAAGCCAACACTGCACATCACTCTGAACCCATCATCACCATGCTTTGTATCAGCAGGTACTAGAAAGCTGATAAGAGTTGATGTAAAGATGGAGCTAAATCCAGGGCAATCCTGGAGGGAAACCTGTTAGAGGCTGCAAAAGACTTGAGAATGGAGTATAGGTTCCTCATCCAGCAAGACAAACAACCCTAAACATACAGCCAATGCTACAATGGAATGGTTTAAAATAAAGCATATTAATGTATTCAAGTGGCTTAGTCACAGCCCAGATGTAAATCCCAATGAGAATCTCTGGCAGGACTTGAAAATTGTTGTTCACAAATGTTTGGCAGCCAGTCTGACTGAGCTAGAGCTATTTTGCATAGAAGAATGAGCAAAAATCCCAGCCTTTAGATATGCATAGCTGGGAGAGACATCCCCCAACAGAATGCAGCTGTCATTGCAGCCAAAGGTGGTCATGCAAAGTATTGACTCTGGGTGGGCTGAATACATATATACACCACATTTTCAGTTTTTTTATTTGCACAAATTTGGAAAAACAAGTTTTATTTTCTTTACGCTTCACAAAAACATGCTACTTTTTGTTGCTGTATCACATAAAAATTAGCAGAAAATTTTCTAGCAGAACATTGTTCTGAGAATCACACTCCACCCGTTGGCTTTCCATTTTTCCATGGTGCCTTTTCTCCCCACTCACATCAAGAAGCCTTGAGCACCAATGACTCTATCACCGGTTCTCCAGTTGTCCTTTCGTACACCACCATTGGTATCTACTACTACCCACTGCACACCAGGAACACTCCATAAGACCTGCTATTTTGTAGATGCTCTGGTCCAGTCATCTAGCCATGTTGATTTGTCAAAGTCTCTCACATCTCTACACTTGCCCATTTCAACTGTTTCCAGCACATCACCTTCAGAAACTTACTGCTTATATATTCCACCTCTTGACAGGTGCCACAATAATGAGTCAAATAACATTATCCACTACATCTGTCAGTGCTAGCTCAATGTGAAAAGGCTTTTTTTCAGCAATATTTTCATATCTTTCTTATGAAAGATGGATCATCTATCTCTTTAAGAATTGATGGTGTAGACAGGCTAAATCCCTATTATTTTCCCCTTAGAAAGTATGAACACTGAAGACAGCAACCAGGCAGACAGAGGGCTGAAGCAACAAGTCTAAAAGCAGATGGTAAATGTGTTACTTATCGTGACCCTGTGTATCAAGAGCTCTAACTGTTGTCCTGGAATCTACCCTTTACTGGACCGCTAAATTTATTTATTTTTTGTTAGAGATCTGAACACAAACATGGGTCTGTAAGCTATCAGCAAGGGAGCCGCTATCAGCTGGACATTAGACAAATGGCACTGGTGCACCAAACACCCTAGCAAGAGACTGGGCTACAACAATGGGATACGAGGGATGACATACACAACTACTTAAGAGACATTAGGAAGCCTGCAATACCTGGAAAAAACTGTCTCTGCTTTGAAAAGAGTGGAACACTGTCTCTAAATTGTGACAAAACTCAATACACATGTATACTGCTTTAATTTTTGTACAAAATAAAGGACTAACTAAGGTCTTCGAATAAAGTTACATCAACTTTTATGGATTTTGGATAAAACTCTTCTCCATGGGATATGTTTTTCATTTATTTTATTGATTATCTTTAGAGATTTTTAAAACAAAATATTCAGGTCCAGAAATCTTGTTGTACAACCTACAGTGGATATGAGGAATATTAATGTTACTCATGCTGCATTCTTTACATGGTGTCTGGTCTAAGATTACAGCTGTTTAAAGGTCCTCATAAACATTAGACACATTAGATTGGCTGAAGCACCTAAAATCATTTCTCAAATCTATTCTTTTCTTAACTTTGACTGTACAAAATGCTGATAAATGCCCTTGGCATCTCTAGACTACTGTATTATTCTTCTTTGTGGCATTCAATCTAAGACTAGCTCCCCATCAATATAGCCTTAACATTGTGGCCTAGATAATTCACCTCTCTCCTCCTTACTCCTTTGCCAGTTCCTTCACTAGTTACCTATTCTCCAAATTAAATTCAAATTATTGACCATAATATTCAAGGCTCTCCATAACCTGCCCCTCCGTCGTTCATCTCTGCCTTAAAGGGAATCTATCAGGCTGAAAATGCGGTCTTATCTTCAGGCTGCATGATATAGAGCAAGAAGAGCTGAGCAGATTGGTATATAATTCTGTGGAGAAAGAACCAGTATAACTTGGAGTTATCTGATTTAGCTTACTGCTTGTACTGCGTTAAGGTGTCCAGTAGGCGGTCCTATCAGAGATTGACAGCCTTCCTTGTATGAGTATCCATACAGATATATCTGTCAGTCACTGATCAGACTGCCTACTGGACTCCTTTACCCAGAATAAACAGTAAGTTAATATTTCCCCACAGAACTATATATCAGTCTGTTCTGCTCTGCTTACTCTATAACATGCCGCCTGTAGATCAGATTTCAGGTTCAACATGACAAGTTTCGTTTAATTTCTCAATACCTTCCCTTAAACAATCTCCATTCCCTTACAGAACCTTCTTCTCTTTTCTTTTCTGTTCCTTACATAAATGTCTTTAAGATTTCTCCCATACATCCCCCATAACTCACTACCCCAACACATCACACTCTTCACCACCTTTACAACTTTCAAAAGTGACCTGAAAACCCATCTCTTCAGGATAGATTACAACCTACAACAACCCTATTGCCACTGCACCATAATACAAATATCTCCACCGATCACCTTCTATCTCACACCCCTTCCCTCGCAAGAAAGGCCCTTTCTTCCTTTGTACCAGGTTGTTGACTTTATGTTATGTTTTTCAACCCTTTTTTAAATGTACAGTGCACTCTTTTGTATATGACCTCCCCCACTCCCTCGTTAAAAAAGATAAAGTCAGGGAAAAGGGATCGGACATGCTGAGCTTTAGCACCTCATTTTTTTGGTTTTCCGTGGAGGAAAACAACTACCAGAAGTGTCTGAAAGTAACTTTTTTGCTCTATTCTCTACTACTGTTATAGTATCCCTCATTTTACCCCCTTTTCATGTGTAATTGATGAAATATTTACAATGCATTTGCAAAGATACTGAATATGAAGCTGCATTCTTGAAAGTGATAATCTAAGCATAATTACTCTTGACTGAAGAAATACCATGTGAGGATATTGGCCTATGTTGACCTATTAGCTGCCGTGGATTTGCATGGGATGTTAAAGTCTGGCCTACTCCTTAGACAGAGTATCCTTGTGGAGAACATAGCATCAGTCAGGAATTCTAACCCGGAGTAATGTTGAATAATTCTAAAAGTAAGAATTCTGAGAACTTTTAGCATGTTGGCTGATATTTATCAACTTTTTTTTGATAAAGAACCCTTTTAAAAGAAGTTGTCCAACTTAGACAAAAAAATTCAAAGAGCAGCCATTAGGATAACATAAATGTACTCACCTCTTTAATCTATCTAAGAACCTTCCGAAATTGCACTGGTCATTTTTTACTAGGGAATGGAACATTACCGCTGTAGCCAATTAGTGGTCTTAGCAATCATGTGCCTATCATTGCCTCATGGCTCCCATCAATAAAAGCATTAGTGTAGCACCCAGGCTCCATCTGCAGCCAGCTACTTGTATACAAAAATTGGAGCACACAAGGGACCTGTTAAGCTGCATCATTAGTGGATTAAAGACATGAGTATATCATATTTTCTTATCTTATCCTATTGGCTGTTATATTTTTTTTTACCTGTCTGACTGCCAGCATCACTCCTGCCTCTCTGCAAATAACTCTCTGGGTATGTTCACATGGTGTATTATACTATACGCACTGCAATACGCCGGGTGTTTTGGAATCACGCGCTGATCAGCGCGTATTTCCAAAGGACGGGAGGGTCGACAGCCCACCGGCCCCATTAACGTGCATTGTTTGCGCCGCGTAAAATTGACATATCAATTCTCCCCTCGTGTATACAATATGATCGTATTGTATGTGCGGGTGGACGACACGTAACCCATAGCTCTCTATTAGAGCTATGAATTACCGTAATTGCGGTGTGTATTGCGGTGCATATAAAGCGCAATACGTGGTGAAATACGCTGCAAATTAGCCGTGTGAACATACCCTCTGGAAGCAGTCCTTGTGCTGCTTAAAGGGGTTGTCTCACTACATTGATTCCTCTTACCTCAGTCCTGTTTACTTGGTTTCATTTTGAATTCAGGGGCGTGTTACTGGCTTCTACTAGACTGCAGTAGAAGCCAGGTCTGTAGCTATAGCAACCAGTGCTGGCAGCCTATCATGAGAGATTAAACAGGTCTGTAGCTATAGCGACCTGAGGAGCTGTTGCAGCCCATACAAGAGGGGATATCTAGGAATAGGTAGGACACTGTTAATGGACATATATTGCAAAATGACTTGTTTTTGCAAGATCTTTAACATAAAATGCAATCCTTGTAGTGAGACAACCCCTTTAAGCCTCTGAACATGTAGGCCACCGGCTTTGTCCTCAACTAATAATTATATTTATACTGTGCTACTACCATATCACTCCACCCACAGTGTTCCCACTACAATTCCATTCTTATCTCTGATCCCTATATGTGTCCTGTATGACTAATGTCGCCAAGCGACAGAAACAGGACATCAATTCATGATCACTAGATCTTCCTTTACCAACATTAACAAATACTTGAATTATATGGACTGTAAATTTGTTCACACTGTAAATTATAATTCACTTGAAATGCAAAGCTGGTGTGTGCTTTGGATCTTGCATTAATTGATAATTTTTTACCAGTTGGACAGCCCCTTTACTGTCAAATGAGATTTATCTGGATCTCAATGTGGGATCACGATAAGGCCTATGCATAAAGCTGTAATATGACAACTTTATATTTTGTTGAAATTATAAACTAAAATCAAAATAATACTCTTCATTGTTATCACTGATATCACCAGATGTTCACTGTCAGCTTCTAGCTCCTTTGTTTTGCTTAGTAATATGATTCCATTTCTAGTCATTTCCGTGTCATTTTTGGTTTATCTTCTTATGACCCCTCCAATTACATTTTATTTCTCTATTGTCATATATTTCACTTGGTAAGAAAACATTGAGAAGTGAAAAGTACCCTTCTATTACAGATTACATTTTCGCTGCTTCTTTTTTTGTTTTTCTATACATCAGGAAGGGATATGATAGGAATTGTAATCACACAGGAAACGAGTGACTGATTAACAGTTGCCGATGATCCATTGTGAATAAGGAAGACAAAAATGGGTAGGAAGCCCAATTACTTACTGCAGCCCTAAAACCATATGGACTGGGGAAATTCAATACACACTTGTGTTAATGAAAGTTAAAGTGGAAATCAGGATGGATGTAGTGTCATGATAAGGTCAAAACGTATTCAGTGGAGAAACTGGA
Source organism: Phyllomedusa bahiana (assembly GCA_025379985.1). Lineage (NCBI taxonomy): Eukaryota > Metazoa > Chordata > Amphibia > Anura > Hylidae > Phyllomedusa > Phyllomedusa bahiana. Next base: position 22,132 of record JAODAL010002282.1, on the reverse strand, counting down.
TGAAAAAAATGCTGGTGCCAGATAAGAGCACAATAAAGGGTCACATACTTAATCTGTTGGAAAGCCTTCTACCTTTCCAAGCATCATTCCTAAAGTACTCTCAAAATACTTCAACTGTGAGCACTAAAATGTTCGATGAAAAAAATTCTCACAAGGCTATGGTGTTATAGTACAGCTATTAGTCTCATGTATGGAGGCACATGGGTGTGCGAAGGAACTACAAGCACAAAATTCTAGTTGATTTTTTTCAAAAATGTTTCATTTTGATTGTACAAAAGGGTTGTAGAAGTGGACACAGCAAAAACTCTTCCAGAAAATGACAGCAAGAATCTGCTGTGGGTGACACAACTATTTTTCTTTCTTCTACGTTTTGAAGATCCTTCCTAAATTTATTGGTTCAGTGACTGGGAAATGTTATATACAGGCGATCTAGGTCAATTAGTTCAATAAACTGGAAGCAGCATCTGCAAATGATCAGGACGTACTAAATTATTATTAAGGGCGAACAGAATAACATCACTAGGAGCAAAAATATTTATGTCAGACTTTATTAAAGACAGACGGCAACATTTATCAGAAAGGTTGTTGATCTTCAGGATGCAATGCAACATCGAAGACACGAGTTGTACATGTATGTTGTATACATTGTACTAGCACTCAATCCAAGCATCATGCAATTTAACTAGTCTATGAATACAAACTGATTTGTCATTACCATGAGCTAATGAAACTAAGAATGTTCATGTAATCAGATCTCGTGGATTGCTGCTAGGCAGAGGGTTTTGAGTATAAACTAGAGCTGTGCAAAATATATTACCCTTTAATACTAAGGTTAAAGTGGCTGCCTATTTTCAATAAAATACATGGGAATAAGTTAGCACTAAAAGCTACACTAATGGGTAATATACTTTTAATAAAGTTTTTGTTTTCACCTCCATGATCAGCTTTTAACATGTAGGGAAAGGTAAATGAATACTGTTAACAAATACTTTGCTGTTTTGATTTTGTTTTGTTCCAGGGGATAAAGAAGATTTTATCTCTGCTATGTGCACTCAAGTTTTTCTTGGTTACCGACCACCTCTCCCTGCTCTGTTTTTTATCGGATTGATCCAAGCTGTCAGTCAATTCAACTGTGGCGAGTCACTTTCTGCTGAGTCTCATGCCTAGTACAAAAGCTTTGTTTATCTTATCAAATGACAATTTTTAAAGTTTAGAGCTCTGTAGCCTTTTGCACTACATATGATTCTCCAGCACTCATCTCATAGTAACAGTATCAGTTAGAAATTGCAAAGCTGTTATGCCAATAACTCCAACAAAAACACCCATGCCCTTGACCAGGAAGTGTGAGTTTGAAGCAGCCTGTGACTCTGTGAAATAGCATGGTCAGAAAACCCCTTTAAACTTAGCATACCATATGTAAGAGAATTTTAGTAAAAATACCAATCCGCATTATAAACTATTGCTGATCTAGTGTTGATGGAATTGTTCCCTTTTTGGTTTGACACTGATTTGGCCAAACCTTTGAAAACTCTCAGGCTTGCACACCCTAAACCCTTTTCCTTTCCACTAACCCTAATCCTATCCCTAACCCTACAGGCTAAGTTCTTGTTTCATTGCGGTGTCACTTCCAGTCCGATGTCATTTCCAGTTACCATAAGATAGGGATAACCCCTATGTTAGACTAAGTCTACACAGCATTGGACAGAAAATGACCTGAAAACCAAATCCTAGAAACGTTCATAAAACTGAGTTTTTTGAGTGTTTTTCTTTGCAGAGATGCACAGCAGTAGATTTGCTATGTATTTCTGCTTATAAAAATTTAGGGCATGTCCCCACGGAACCGGTTTGCGGATGGTTTTTCAGACGGTTTGCGGTTTTGCAGACCATCTGAAAAACCAGCCGCAGACTAACACACCGGGCCACTATGGAAAACCCATGCAGAAGCCCTCACTGCACGGGTTTTCCGCCCGGCGGTTTGAAAAACATTGAACATGTTCATTCTTCCGTTCAGTTCTCGGAAGGAATATGAACATATCAATGGGAAGAGGGAGGGCTTTTCTCCGCTCATTCACAGAGAAAAGCCATCCCCCGGCGGCCGTGGGGACGGCACTAAAGCAGGATAAAGCGACCGGTATTTGTCCTTTGCCGTGGGAATGAGCCCTTAAAGCCACCAGAGAACCCACTATAATTGTGCTTTATGGTTTATAATGGTGCCATAAAAATGCCTTATTTTACATTTTCATCAAAATGTCCTTTGAAAAGTATCAGCAAGTGTCCCATAACAACTAAGTTTCCCAATTGCTAGGTATAACATTGGTCTGTAGTATTAACTACAACCCAGGCAGGGGTCTACTTGGCACCAATGTAATGTACTTGGGATCTACTTGTTGTAAAATATGTAAGTGTTCACTTAATAATGTGCATTTATTAGTGTGAAAGAACACACCGGGCATCATTTATTCAAACTGTCTAACAGTAAGACTGTTTTTGTTGCCCATAGCAACCAATCACAGCTCGGCTTTTATTTTTTTTTCAGCGCTGTATAAGAAAAGAAAGCTGAGCTCTGACTGGTTGCTATGACAACAAAGACAGTCTTAGGGTATGTTCACATGGCTTATCACGGCGCGTGTAGTACGCGCCGCAATAAGCCGTGTGTTTTGGAACCACGTGCTGATCAGCATGTAATTCCGAAGCATGGGGGGGTGGCAGCCGCCTGGCCCCGAGACAAGCATAGTTCGCAGCGTGTATGCACCGCAAAAAATTCACATGTCAGTTCTCCTTCTGCGTGTACAATACCATCGTATTGTATGCGCGGGGACACAACGCGTAATCCATAGCTCTCTATGGGAGCTATGAATTACCGTAATTGCGGCGCTCATTTAGCCACGTATAAAGCACAATATGTGGTGATTTAAGCCGTGTGAACATAGCCTTACTGTTAGACAGTTTTGATACATGAGGCTCACAGTGTCCATTCACTGCTAAGACAATAGCATACAGCAGAATGGAAACAATCTCAGCGCTGGATTACATAAAGCGATTTATTGAATCCAGATATACACATTTTATGTCTATGTATTTATTAGTAGTGGGCTTTGAAGGAATATCCAATAATCTAAATAACCCTATATCAGTAAAATGAACACATAGCAGCTCTACCTTGGATTGATATAGAAAGTTTTAGTTCTCCATTGTGGTTCTGTACAAAAGATATTCTGTGCTTCATTAGATTCCCTATAAAGGTTCTTAGAGACTAATGCAATGTGGCGGGTGTTGAACATGTGTCATTAGTGAATTTTTAACAACAGTTAAATAAAATTTATTGATTTTTCCACATTAAATGAATTTTGGACTGTGTTGTAGAGGATCTTACTGATTTGTTCACCAGAGCTGTAATCGTTAATCACAAAGGGACTGTAAGTGAGATATATTGAAGTGCCTGAAACTCTATATACTCCTAAAAGTGCCAACAATTCGACAGTTTTATTTCCATGCTTCTCATTAGCTATAAGTGAATAGTCAGAAAATCATAAAAAAATAATTATGTCTTTAAGGGCCTCTAAACAAAGGTTTCCTGTATCATTCTACCTACAACAGAAATATAGTTCTTGTAACAAGAAAACAGCATGCTTAAATCCTAGGTCTACAACAGACTGTGGGTGTATCATGGAGCATTTACCAACATTGAAGATCTTCTTAATTGTAATAAGGTAACTTGACCACTTGGGCCAATTTCATCCTATTGGGCAAGCAAGGCTTTTCAGTCACTAAGTCTAAGAACTTATTTAATGATCTTGTGCATGTTGTAATAACTGCAGGAACACTTATTTTGGTTATGAACCAGGCAAACTTTTGGACAACTAGCCTGTAAAGTACTTGATCTCCAGCGTATCTTTAAAACCACTCAGCTCTATTTTAGAAAAATAGATATACAGAAGGTAAAACAAAGTGCGTGCATATAGTTACATAGTACGGTTGGAAAAAGACACGTGTCCATCAAGTTCAACCAAGGGTGGGTTAAATGTGAGTGAAGGGAGGGAGCCAAGGATTTCAAGCCCAGCCTCCCCACTGGTGAATACCCTAAAACCCACAAAGCAAGAACCAATCTGCTCCAGGGGAGACCCCATTTTTCACCCAGAGCTGCCACAGGCCAGGATCCAGAATTTTACATAGCTACGTATGCATTAATATTCTTTTGTTTCAGGTAGTTATCTAAGCCTTTCTTGAAACTCCCAACTGTTCCTGCTGTGACCAGCTCCTCAGGCAGGCTATTCCACAGATTTACAGTTCTCGTAGTGAAGAAGGCTTTTCTTCTCTGGAGATTGAATATTTTTTTCTCTAGCTGAAGGGAATGTCCCCTTGTCTTTTGAGGGGGCTTTAAATAAAATAATTTATACCATCGTCCATAGATTGCACTACCCTGCATAGCTTGGTGTCATCTGCAAAAATCTAAACCGTGCTATTGATCCCTTCCACTATATCGTTAATAAATACATTAAATAAGATAGGACCTAATACTGAGCCCTGCGGCACACCACTCACAACCGGGGACCACTCAGAGTAGGAGTCATTTACTACCACTCTCTGAGTACGATCCAGCAGCCAGTTTTTAATCCAATTACACACTGTTATTTGTAACCCAAGCGATTCTAATTTACCCAAAAAACGCTTATGAGGGACAGTGTCAAACGCTTTTGCAGTCTAAAAACACAATATCCACAGCTGCCCCGCTATCCAGACTTCTACTCCCCTCTTCATAAAAACAGATCAGGTTGGTCTGACAACTTGTGTCCTTAGTAAAACCATGCTGGTAATGACTTATGATATTGTATTTGTCCCCATATTCCTGTATATAGTCCCTTATGAGCCCCTCAAACATTTTCCCCACAACAAGTGTTAAACTTACTGGTCTATAATTACCTGGGCAAGACTTGAAGCCTTTTTTGAAGATGGGAAATACATTTTCCTTGCACCAGTCTCCTGGCACTATGCCAGTCACCAGAGAATCTCTAAATATCATATACAGAGGCACACCGACAACCGAGCTGAGCTCTTTAAGAATTCTTGGGTGTATGCTATCAGGGCCTGGAGCCTTGTTCACATCCAGTTTATTTAACTTGGCTTGGACCATTTCTACACTGAGCCAATTAATTATCGCAGATGATGTATTAACAGTACTGGCACCACCTACATCCACACTGGGTCCACCCCCATCAACTGCTTTCTCATCGTTAGTATATACTGAGCTGAAAAACCTATTTAGTACTTCGGCCTTCTCCTGGTCCCCAGTGACCAGCTCCCCGTTACAGTTTTTTAAGGGTCCTACATACTCCGACTTTGGCTTCTTGGCATTTGTATGCTTAAAGAATTTCTTGGGGTTTGCTGTCCTTGGCCATCTGCCTTTCATTTAGAATTTTAGCTGCTTTTATCACTTATTTACAGTTTTTGAACTCCAGGTGGTGAACGATCCATTATTTTTTGCACATTTTATTCTTTTGATTAACTAGCTTATGACTTTTAATATTTAGAAAAAGTAATCTACTAATCTGATTTTCAGTACAACATCATTAAAAGAAATCTGTCATCAGAACATCACTTATTGTTTAATTCATGTTTTTATGTTAAACACGTTTTTTAAGAATTTTTTGTTGCATTTTTTTAATTTTCTGCATCACTTAATATTTTTTTTAAATCCTGAGATACTGCAGTTTTCAGTTTGGCCACTCAAACTAATAATAGTCTGACCCTTCCAATTTTGTAGAGAAAAGTTTTCAGCAGTCTCCTCATTATCAGCACAGGTAGGAATTACACTGAATGAGGACATTAATGTGTATCTTTCTGTCACTAGGTGAAGTAAAGCAAAGCAGCATACCTGCAAGCAACATGTCACCAAGCTTACCTGGCTTTGGTGGGCTAAGAGCTGTTCATGTATGTTGTCAGCCACAGTAAGCGGTTTGCATCCTTTTATAGTTAATATGGCTATGTTAGTCGATCTTGGACTACTCTTACCTGGCATAGGCAAGGTGTGTGATGGTCCTCCATGTTCTAGGACAGGCTTTTGGCAGGTCCCTGAAGGCCTATAAAAAGCTTGGTACTCCAGGTGATCAGGGGCATGGTTGCTACCTGGAGTGGGAGTAGCAGAAGAGCTATAGAGAAGGCAGTAAGACAATAAGAATACTGTTATTTTGTGGTGCTGTGCGATGGGCACAGACCATTGGTCAGAGAGGGACTTTGATGTTTAGTCAGTGGCGAGATGGCCTAGGGTTTGAATTTGTTTGTTACTGTATTCTGTTTGTTCCTCTGCCTGATAATAAAGCTAGTAAGGCCAGTTCAAAGTACAGCCTGGTGCTGCAGTGACATATGTTGGGGTGCTGTTTACCATTCTACTAAGGATGGCAATCATGAGAACTAAGCGTGACCCCCAGGATGGTCCAGGTTGACATCCTAATGCAAGTGGAGCATTACAATTGGGGGAGGTATGTAATGGGCAAGACTGTTGCATCAACTGCAAGATTGGCACGTTAACAGAATTGGCATAATGATGCAGGAACTGGCATGGGAGTTGGCACTAACAAGTGGCTTTTCCATGGAGTGGTGCAGAAGAACTGGTGAACATTGCAAAGTGTAGGTGCTACAGTGGAATTTAAAGGAAATCTGTCAGCTACTTTATACTGCCCGAATTATGGGCAGCATGAAATAACTGCAGGTTACTCTGTCCTAACCATGTGGGTTTTACCCCCCAAAACGCTTTGACTTTCCTGGGTAAAACATCCAGTGAAGTTGGGCTGGGTACAGGGAGAAGCTGCTGTGCGCAGGAGAGATGAGTCCGATGTGCGTTTTTCTACATATACAGACAACATTATTATAAAAATCTACAAACAGAAAATAAAATAGAAAATAATGTGTCAGTATCTTGTTATAATTAGTTTAAAAAATGGAAGTAAAGTTATCCTCAGAAGGCTGGATAAAAGACTTTGTGGGCATGAAAAATATGTTTCTTTCTTGTGACCTCAGATTTCACTCCTGCATACATGGAGAGTCAATAGTTCATCAGTTTTTACTGACATATTGAGAGCTAGACCTCTGCTCCTTTCTGAGAAAAAAAGTCACTGTAGCGATATGATAGGGGACCTAGTCTTATCTCCCCTATCCCCCTTTCTTCATCTGTAACACTTACGGGAGGAGCAGGCCCACTGTTAGATGTGTGCATTGACATGTTTAAAGACAATGGTGACACACTGGACAACTGTTTATAGGTAGCTTTACTTGTAAATCAGTAGTAAACAGCAAGGGAGACAAGAATGAAAGGGTTTTTCACCCTTTTCTGGCGTAAAATGCACCAAAAAGTAAGCAGGCTGTGATGCACCAAAAGAATGTGTTAATTGTATTGTTTTCGAAGACTCAACATTTTTAATGTGCTGACATGAAGGGGCATTCTGGGAACATTATGGAGGTGCATCGCACCACATTCAAACACATTTCTGAATAAGGGCTTGTTCACACGACGTTTTTGATCCTTTTTACGGATCCGTTTTTGATGAAAAACGCAGTTTTGGTGAAAAACGCATCCCGAAAGCGGATCCGAAAAACGCAACAGTTGATACTTTATTTGGATCCGTATTGCATGCTTTTTAACTTGCGTTTTCAGAATGAATAAGAAAAAAAAAATTCTCTCCCTCTCTCTCCCCTCCACCTCCCCGTAAAATGGATCCGTAAACGGATCGCAAAAACGTCGTGTGAACGAGCCCCAAGGGTCGGAAAAAATAGGCGCATTATTGTTTGAACAGGCAAATCTATATCAATGTGGTCTGCCTGAGTCTGAGGAGTCGAAGTGGAGCCAGATTTACTATTAGGGCAAAAAAAGTCCAATATTTCTCAGCTTACACCAGTACAATAATAAAAAGTAATTAATGATAATTATTAAACTATATAAAAATATACTATTAAACTATTAAAACCTACACTCACCGGCCACTTTATTAGGTACACCATGCTAGTAACGGGTTGGACCCCCTTTTGCCTTCAGAACTGCCTCAATTCTTCGTGGCATAGATTCAACAAGGTGTTGCAACGATGCTCAATTGGTACCAAGGGGCCCAAAGAGTGCCAAGAAAATTTTCCCCACACCATGAACCACCACCACCAGCCTGAACCCGTTGATACAAGGCAGGATGGGATCCATGCTTTCATGTTGTTGACGCCAAATTCTGACCAACCATCCAAATGTCGCTGCAGAATCGAGACTCATCAGACCAGGCAATGTTTTTCCAATCTTCTACTGTCCAATTTCGATGAGCTTGGGCAAATTGGAGCCTCAGTTTCCTGTTCTTAGCTGAAAGGAGTGGCACCCGGTGTGGTCTTCTGCTGCTGTAGCCCATCTGCCTCAAAGTTCGCCATACTGTGCGTTCAGAGACGCTCTTCTGCCTACCTTGGTTGTAACGGGTGGCTATTTGAGTCACTGTTGCCTTTCTAATAGCTCGAACCAGTCTGCCCATTCTCCTTTGACCTCTGGCATCAACAAGGCATTTCCGCCCACAGGACTGCCGCTCACTGGATGTTTTTTTTTTCGGACCATTCTCTGTAAACCTAGAGATGGTTGTGCGTGAAAATCCCAGGAGATCAGCAGTTTCAGAAATACTCAGACCAGCCCTTCTGGCACCAACAACCATGCCACGTTTAAATCACCTTTCTTCCCCATACTGATGCTCGGTTTGAACTGCAGGAGATTGTCTTGACCATGTCTACATGCCTAAATGCACTGAGTTGCCGCCATGTGATTGGCCGATTAGAAATTAAGTGTTAACGAGCAGTTGGAAAGGTGTACCTAATAAAGTGGCCGGCGAGTGTATATACACACTAGTCCTCGACTCTCGGGCCCGGGCATTCTGAGACAGGATATGGCGGCCGGGCCCCAGGTAGCACTACCTCCAGCGCCCACAGGAGCTCGGGGCCCATCGTGGGATCCACCGATTTCCCGGCGGGCCAGTACGAGCCTGCTCACATATCCAACAGATATGACATAAATATATTTAATGGAAATAACCTATATACTAAATCTTGCGTTGCATTAACCTAAATTGTATGTGGGCAACAAAGAATGTTTTTCAGGGGGTTTTGGTGGCTGAGTTCAAAGTAATGTTTGAAAAGTTTTCTCTTTTCCTATGTAAAACTCACTTGTATTGCCAAATGTAAATGTTACCTTAATTAAACTCCCTGTGGCATGTAACACACAAAAACATAATATAGAAAAAAAAGAAATGAGCATTGGCTTAAGAGAACTCAAATATTATGAATAAATTATAGCTAGCTGAGTTGTGAAAGTGAGAGTTAGATAACAGGATAATCAAAGTGTCAGCAGGGAGCCAGCAATACTGTTTCCTGCAAATACAATAATATGTGTTCCTAATTATACTGCAGATTGTCAGAGATGGAACACAAAATCACTCAAATGTTACTGAGCTATTGTGCTACGGCAGAAATGAAGAGAATGCTGCATTACAAAAAGGATTCAGATCTGCCTTCAGAAACTAAAAAGCATACTTTAGATTATGGAAGTGTTAGTATTTGTTTATAAATAAGTTTTGCATTTTGTTAACAAAACAAAATTGATAAAAAAATCCTGGAATCTTTTAAAAGACCATGAATCTTTGTAAGCATGTTCTTCTTTCTGTTTTATATTATCTTTTAAAGTGAATTTGCCTTTTTATTGTAAGGGATGGGGGGTGGGGGGGCATTATGTTTCATAAATTTGGGGTATCAGAAGTTAGGCCCCATTGTGCTTTCTAAGACTACACACACACGCCATACGGCGTACACCAGCGACCGATCCCGATAGGGGGGAGTCCAGTCATAAAAAATATATATATAAAAAAACCTTTATTTTGGAAATGATTAAAACATGAAAATTACCCTCAACATGAGGTATGGAATTGCGATGGTATTTCATTCAAAGGATTACCATACCCACGTCGACGTGTTTCGAGAGAAAGCTCTCTTACTCATGTCTTCTCAGGTAGTGTTGTGCTTTCTAGTTACAAAATTTAAAAAAGAAAAAAGCACAAGAAACGCTCCCTCCTGTAATATTGTTTGTTAAATCTTATTTATATGCAATTGTAGTACCAGCAACCATCCTGCACATGAATTGAGGGTATGTAAATGGTTGTTTTATTGGTATTTTGCATTTGTGCAATCTCCCCATGCATTATGCTGTGGTTTTTCTGAATGCTGGTGTGAACAAGTATTAACTTAATGTGCAGTTTTTTTATCATTTAATTGTTCCCCTAGTAGTGGGGTGTGTGAGCTGGTGCTCAGCAATCAGCTGCACCTGTTAATTTTTCCCAGGTAGCATGGGCCAGAGTCATCTGCTACTGGGTTCAGTCAAGTCCAGTCACTGAGCTGTGAATATGTCCCAATTGTAGTGTTTTTAAACTTTTCTCCCAACAAAATGTCTTTCATCAGTTGTGCATCAGGTTGGCACAACTCTCCTTTTCCAGACTTATCCACCCAGCTGTTTGCTGATCACTTAAAAGCTGCTAAAAGGCAGTTTAGTTGCAATGCAGTCAAAACCACACCAAACCTGCACTGTGTGAAAGCACCCTTAGTTAATATCCGTCAAGTATTTAATCATGGTATTAGTGGCCAAACCGGGCAATCTCAACAATTCATGCAACAGAAAAAATGTTCTCTAGTTGCAATATCTGCCAAATTTTGTAACTAATCTCAAAAATCGTTCTATGTTGAATCTCCAACACAGATGTCTGGTTATGGCTACAAAAGAACACTTCATCAGGGCAAACCTGATGAAGTGTTTTTAAAATGTTGGTCGCTGCTTTTAGATATTAAAATTATTTTTTAAATATAAAAAGAGGGCCTGTAGGGTTCCAAGTATTCGCCGGAGTCTTAAGTATATAGCCGAACCAGATGTCGTGTTTGGAAGGATTCAAACAGAGAACGATTTTTGAGATTAGTTAGAATATTTGGCAGATGTAGCAACTAGAGAACATTTTTTTCTGTTGCTTGAATTGTTGAGATTGTCTGGTTTGGCCACTAATACCATAATTAAATACATGATCATTGACGGATATTAACTAAGGGTGCTTTCACATAGAGCAGATTTGGTGCAGTTTTAACTGAGCTCCAATTAAACTGCCTTTATTAACCAGCAACTTCTCCCAGTTATCTAAACAGTTTGGAAAGAGAGTATTCAATTACTGTTGTTAAACCTGCCCAAACTTCAAACACAGTAGTATGTTTAACTCACCTTGTAACACCTTTCGAACAATATTAGACAACGAAAGAAGCTTTGCTGGTAATAAAGGCAGTTTAATTGGAGCTCAGTTAAAACTGCACCAAAACTGCGCTGTGTGAAAAAAAACCTAATAATGGTTACGCATTTTAGTATGAAAACTCCAGGAATATTGGGTTTTAGAGGAAGACTACTTCCACTGTGTGTTTTTCAAGTACTTAAACCTCAGAAACCAAATGCATAAACAACAGTCAAGGTGTATTCACATGACACAGTTTTGCAGTGTTTTTTTGTATTCTTGTTTTGAGAACTAAAACCCAAAGCAAAAAAAACATGCATTTTTAACACAATTTGCCATGGTCTGACAGGCAGAATGTATTTACGGCAAAACATATAACATCGCAGAAATGTGGTTCTTTGCAGTACACTATGCACTGCGGCAAAAAAAAAAAAGCATGATACAACCACACTGTATTATACCCCTTAAATGTATACTCTCTGTTTATAAAAACTTTTGAAAAACATGCAGGCTTGTATGTCAGTGCAGTTTTATGCTGCATTACAATCAAATCTCATCTCATCCATCCAATATACTTAGAAACCAAAAAAAACATATTTGAAGTATTTGGGGTAGTATAGAAAAAACTCAATATCATCATTGTTTTTTAATATCAAGCTATGATTCACACGAGCTTAAGTGGGACGCTGTATTCTCGCCCCCATATTTTTCTGCGCTCGTACTGCGCTAAATACGGGTGTGAGAATATACCCCAGTCATATCATCCACAGATCTTTAGAGAACTATGGATTATACGACTCCTCCTCCCCTTCTCCCACAATACTCCGAGCGGGGATAGAAGATATGTACATGTCAATTATTCACGCCGCGTACTTACGCGCCGTTGATAATGAATGTCCAGTGGGCCGAGACGGTTTGTCGGCTCCCCTGGCCGCCGCCCTCCGCTCCCAAGCACAAGGCGTAATAGCGGGCCAAAATACGTCCCTCACATTATGGGCCGTGTGAACATTAGGCAAGCAACATTAAAATGTAAAAAATATATGTTATTACTTTATTACTTTTTAAAAAATATATTTTTTTTTTACATTAATTGCTTGGTATTAGCATATTCTCAGACCAATAACTCATTTGATGGAGCTGTGTGAGTGCTATTTAGTGGGGTAACCATTAGTTCTTGTAAGTGGTACAATTTTGAAGTATGTACACCCTTTTTTGTCACTTTTTGACACAGTCCTGCCATTTTTCTTAACATTAGTGTATAGTAATCCAAGGAAATAAATTAATCCTTTGATTTAATTAATTATCAATCATGTATTTATTTAATGGCTATATTGATAATAGTTATTTTATTAGCTCAGATTTTTACAGGTCCATTGATTTCAATTATATAATTTTTTTTTTCTTTTTTAATGATAAATGGGAAAAGGATATTTTGCAAAAAGCCTCTTTCTCCACTCATGACATGAGCCACATTTTCGTACCTACCTCCAGTTCTGATCTTCACTTTTATTTCCTTGCTAAATCTGTTTCTGGAGATGAGATGGATTACCAGTTCAATGCGAAATCAAATTATATTGCATGCTGCAAAAGTCTACAGAGAGGGGAAGGAGAAAGAGGAGGTGGCACAGTGGAAGATGAAGGACTAGAAAGGAAACCTGCAAAGGGGCAACCTGGTAAAAAAAAATAGCAGATCAGATACAAGTTGTACTGTATCCTAAAAGGCTCATGGGAATGGAGATAGGGCTCTACAGCACCACATTTTGTATGTAGCATTTCTCAATTCACATCCGATTTACTGATCTTTGCAATGCAAATGAGACTAGAGCCAACCAGATAGTCATCTGCAGACAGCTCTTTTGAGATATTTGCCCCTCATCAGTACAGACCAGAATACTGGTTGACTCTACCAATAGGTGGTTCTGCAGAGCCCAAGCTCTTTGCCCATTAGCCTTTTAGAAAATATTTCAATTAAAATGAAGTGACTTATGATGTGTAAGTCTTCATTCACCTATTTGGTGCCTCTCCCTAATGAGGATGCTTGAAAAAGGGGAGGACCCCGAAACGTAGCGGAAGGCTGCACACACCTGTTCGAGCCGAAGGAGTTATGAACAATGAGATTGGTATGAGAAACAACATGGACTGATCACACACTCCAAATGAAAGGAGGATATGGCAGGTTTACTTTTATTAACTGTCTATAAGTGTTTGTTTTTGGATATATACATATATTCTTCAGCCTACGCCATGTTGGAGGAATAAAATAAAAAATAAATAAAAAAATACTAAAGTGCCTCTCCCTAATGAAGAACATTATTCCTTTCAAGCTACACCTGGAGCCCCTCACCTAGCCAACCAGTATTCTGCTTTGTATTGATGAGGGGTGAACACATGAAACAATTGTCTGCAGATAAATATTTGGTTGGTTCTAACCCCATATATGAATTGCAAGACTCAGTGATTTTAATGTGAATTGAGGAATGCTCCCAGAGTCCTAGCTCTTTTCCCATGAGTCTTTTAGAATATTTTTAGATTTCAGTGAAGCAACTAATGGTGTATAAGTCTCCACATAGCTGCATGGTATTTCTCCCCAATGAGGATTGTTACTTGTTACTGCATGATGGCCAGAAATGTTACTCCTCCTCATGTACACACAGGACATTTTATTCTGAAAAGGCACGTTACCAGTCATATTCGAGGTGCAACTAAACCTCGTTTTTGTGTCAAAATCTATATTTTTGTGCATGATTTTGGCAACCATGTTACCATATCTGAAGAGTAGTACATAGGGACATATTTCAACAAAGTAAATTATTAGCCATAGATTAGCCATAGATTATGTATGATATGTGCAGTGTTCTTACAAATTGACATAACATAATGGAGAAGGTTCGGGTAGCCATTTGTTTTTAAATCTTTACAATGTGTTCATTTTATTTTCATTGTTAAAGCACCATATAAGGTTTGATTCACAGCATTTTCCATGTTTCGCAGAATAAAAAACGACTTGCGGGTTTAGTATTTTTTCATTGTTCTTTTAGTGCTGTTTTTTGTAATTATTTATCATATATGCCTCCTGCTTTCCCACTTTATGTTATTGAAGGACATTTTTGCCAGCAGGATGGCATATCTGCACAGGTGACTTGCCATTTTATTATATTAGATGTATTTATGTTTTAATATATTTTCAATAAGTACATTTACTTTATTTGTAATCTTTGTTTTGGGTGTGCTGTTTGGTAGGTGAAATGATCTTAACTGAAACAAATACATTTTTAAAAAACATGTTCTAATCTCACTCTCACTAACGATGATGATTATACAGAACTGGATTATTCTGCATTCAGTTATCGTGAAAGGACCCTGCGAAGATCTTAGATACATTGAAATGTTTATACGTTATGGCAGTTACAAGCTGTAGACATTAAAGCACCATCCATTTTGGGATTATAAAAGTAATAAAAACTTTTTCTAAAGGCCCTCAAATAAAAAAAAAGCTTAAAAAGACCCCAGTCAAGGGGGTTTTCACACGGTGCGTTTCGTGCTTTTTTGATGCATTTTTTCAATGCGTTTTTTGGCGGGAAAGGGCAAATCAATTAATGCGGTACATTGCTGCACAAAAATCATGGTAAATTTGCGGAAAAATCATGGTGTTTACTGCAATTTTGCAGTGATTTTTTGTGCAGCAATGTACAGCATTAATTTGCTTTCCCTTCTGAAAAAAATAAACCATTAAAAAAACGCATCAAAAATCCCCAAAAAAACGCACTCAAAAAAGCCCCCTAATTAAAGGGTTAAAAGAAAAAAAAAGAAAGAGAGCAATTCAATAGTGGGCTTTATTAATCAGCTACTAGTTCAACTACCTCATATGCAAAAATTCAGTTTCTTCCATTCTGGTGTGAGCTAATTGTGTCATAAATTCACACAAATGTGGGGTCAATGTGAGCATGACCAAGCATTAGATCTTTTGTTGTTTCACCCTTATTACAGCGGTGTCAAGTTTTCTTTTAAATTTCACACTTCATAAAACTTTTGTTTTACAATGAAGGGATCATCCTTCTATGCGGCCCCAGCTTCTGTAGCATAACTTTCTTCGTTGGTTCATTTAAAGTGGCCTACGGCACTGAAACACTGCAGCCTCTACATTGTGGCTTAACATTATCAAAAAGGGAATCTCATAACATTATCTACTCAAATCAATATATCGGATTTTAGGAGCTGCCAAATCACAGACAATCCCTTTAATTCTTTGTGGACACCCACCAAGATAGAGATTTTTTGGGTTACGATGCCATTGGCTGCTCAATTAACCTTTTGGCAGCTACTACAGAAAAATGTAGCGTGACATGTAGCCAAACGAATGGCCTTCTATGTAGTAAATAACCCCCGATATACAAAGGAAAGAACCATTCCCGAAAGGTACTTGCACGGGACATGGGGGTTTGGAATAGCATTTTTAAACACTAATTTTATATTTTCTATAACATTTACTGCATATAAAGGACATTTTTATAATAGAAATAGGTCGAGTAAGGCGAAAACCCCATGGCATAGGACAAATCCCGGCCCGGGTTTGGGGCCGTTATTTGTCCGTTTTGCGCCCGTTCCCCCGCGGGGGCGACGGTTTTTCCCCCGCGATGAAGGGGAGAAACCCCTTTCCCCCCCTCCATTGAAAAAGCCAGTTCTGTCCAAAATGGACGGAAGAGGTGGGCTTGCTAAATGTTTTGCCGCCGGAACCGCCGGTGGTTCAAAACCTCGGGCGAAAACCCGTGCAGGGGGGGACTGTGCACGGGTTTTCCATAGAGCACAATTGTGCTCATTTTCGGCCGTTTTTTCAGGCGGTCTGAAAAACCGCAAACCGGCTGAAAAACCGGCCGAAAACCCGTGCCGTGTGGACATGCCCTAATGAGGGGCCTAGTGGTGAATGAAGAGATGGGCACGCACATTTCACGTTTCAAACACAGTTCCTTTACTCAGACGCACTTAACTTCACCTTGGTTAAAATTTTATGGAATCTCTCTTTTTTTTTTTACCCTACTATGTATTTAACGTGATTACAGTTATCATATGTACAAGTTCAGCATGCTTGGTGGTTGTCACAGAGGCATAGGCTGTATTAGAATTACAGTTGTTGCTATTGGTTCTGATATGGTAATTTTTACAAACTGTAATAAATCTCTTCCCCTAAACAATTTCTAGTTCTGACCCCTTAACCAAAGATACAATGTCACATTCTCAACACTTTGCCCTTGCACCAAAGGCATGTTATTACACATTCTCTGGCCTGTATACTCACCCTGATGACACACTTTCCCCCAGGAGTCTTTTGACCAATAGCTGTCTGTCACCAGTTGCTCTCATACTTGCTCTCTCTGATGTCTTGTCTCCTGATTTTGTGCTACCATTTATCTCCTTGGGGGGATGTTCATTCTGTCAACTTTTACACACAAGTCACCTGTCTCTAGGAATCATGAGACACCACCTATCTTCACAGTCCAGCTAGCAGTCCCAGAGCCGTCTTAACAGAATTATGGTCCCCTGAGAAATTGAGAATAGCGCTGCAGTGGGCCTTGCCCAAATACATGACATCACACTTGGCCATACCTCGAGCCCCCCCTCCCAAGCACACCCTACTATCACCCCACTTATTCTGGACCCGGGGCCCCTGTACCCTACGAGATTTTTTTGGCGGGCGGACCCCCCTTCTTCACCATGTTTTTTAACTGTTTCCCAAAAATCCTAAAAACACCAAAATTTTTAAATAAACAAACCCCCAAGGGCCCCGGGGTATGGGGGAATACAACCCCACTTTATCCCCCAACTTTTTTGGCCCCCCGGGCAACTCCCTAGTGTCCCATGGAAAAGATGTTGGAAACCCCAAGGCCGGGGTTATACCCTCACCACAGTCACTTTCCATACTTTTTGGGGCCCCCAGCACTTTTTATGGTTTCCCACCCTTCTAACCCTGGCCAGTTGAAGTCAGACACAATGAGGAATGCTACAAGTTGTTATTCCCTCCCCCTAACACTTGATTATGTAGATGACCCCTGGCCCTTCCTAACAACTTAAAGACACAACCATCGTCTACCTGCCCTTTTTTCTAAAGGGCTGCTATACTAGTTTATCTGACACCTTCGGCAGCCATGACACACAAGGGTGGACCCACCCTATAGCCAAACTACACAGAACCCACAGCAAACAGTACAATAACATAACACAAGTGCACTTTTACAATTACTTTAAACACCAAAAGTGGGTATCTCCAAAATAAAAAGTATGGTTTGCATCAAACACGATATTTTAAAAACTTTTCCCTATTTTTGCAATCCTTTAAAGGGAACTTATTTTTTTTTATTAAAGAAAGCACTGATCATATTTTTTTTCTTTGTAGCCTTTTTTTATTTTCTGATTTTAGATTTTTTAATTCTGTTGTCTGTTATTGAATATGGGGGCAGCCATCTGGTCTGAGCTGCTTTTAACAGCAATTAGAGAGATGCTTTAAGGCAGCTTCATGGAGTCTGTGAACAGGAGCAGACACATTGACTTTTATAGGAGACTTTTCTAGGCACACTAATGCCCGGGAAAGAAGTAAATAGCAGGGAAGAGAGCCTGGACTATCTGAAACATTTTGGTGTCACCTTTCAGTGTAAGCCTGCCTATGCTGATAATGAGAAGACCTCAGAGAAGTGAAGCACAGAGGCACAGAGACAAAAGAGTGAAATAAGATGAAAGCAAAACAAGGTTTTGTAATAAAACACCCAAGTAACCTAAAGGTTAAGAAAAAAATGTTTTCAGAAACTTTCACGCGGGGGGGGGATGCCCAAAACACGTGGGCGTTCCCAATAGGAGAACTAAATTAGACCGCCAATAACAGAAAAGGGGGGAGTGGCCCGACCCAAGGTTTCAGATTTAACTCTAGACACTTACAGATTAGCAAATAGTCTATACTAAATGATTTGGGTAATACAAACCAATTTGAAAGTGCTTTTTTTTATTGCCCGTCATTACAATATGATCTTTGTAAGGGAAAAAACCCTTTAAGTCGTTTTTCGGCCCCATAAAAACCCTCTTTTTCCCTGTAAGTAATATCTAGTAATAGAAGGCTGGAGTCTGCCTGAGATACTACATTTGGGGTGTATGGAGTGGGGTCACTCGCTAAGCTAACACCACGTGCTGTGTGCTTTCAGTTATGGCCAGTAATGCAGCATTATCAAAGCTGTCTTAGAATAAGTTCCTGTGGTCTGGCCAGGATAGTGCAAACACGGGAACAGACAAAAAAATGTGTGTATGCTTTTTAACCTATTACCCCCTAAGCCTTTAAATAGGAAAAGGGACGTCCCCTTTGGAAAAGTACCCTCGGGGGCCCTAATAGAAATAAGAAAAATAAAAAAAAATATTAAGAGGAACATGTATAAAAACTGACTACGTCTACGACTTTCTTTGTTGCCCATAGCATCTAATCAGAGCTCCCCTTTCGTTTTTTTCGGAGCATTATATGAAATGAAAAGGGGGGCTCTATTGGTTATGTGGGAAAAAAAAGAAGCTTTAGACCCAAATTCTCATACATGTCACCCTAAATGTTTAAATCATCCCCTTTTTGCCATTTTACAAATAAAAAATGTAATTGTTATCACTGTGTTCATAAATTCCAACCTGTTAATAAATTACATCATTTATCCCGTATGTTGAACATCGCAGCAGAAAAAAACATTCCAAAAGCCAAAATTGTGGGTTTTTTGGGGATTTCATTTCCCCCAAAAAAAAATTTGGGAAAAAAAGTGACCAAACGTTTTCTCATCCCCAAAGTGGTATCATTAAAGAACTTAACTTTAGCCCAAAGTCTAATTTTTTTCTATTTTCCTCCTCTTAAACCTAGGTGTATCTTATAGTCTGAAAAATACGGTATGCTGTGTCACATTTTTATCCTTTAATTCTTGAGGTTACTTGGTTGTTTCATTACAACTCCTCATTTGGGTATTTTTCTATCTAGTTTCATGTTGAAAAAATGTCTAGGCCCCCAGACTTTTGTTGCCCATAGCAACCAATTAGCATCCCCCTTTCATTTCACATTGTGCTCTGATAAAATGAAAACGGAGCTCTTTGGTTTCTACGGCAAAAAGAAAGTTTAGACCTGGACAGTTTTCATATATGTCCCCCATAGAGTACAATTCAGACCATTGTGGTGGGCAAAATTACAAGGTAGGTTACATTTATATAAAAAAAAAGTGGATAAACATATACTGAGCATCCTTAGTATTTTGTAGGACCAAAAAAGCTAATATTTTTTTGAAATGGTAAAACACAAAATGCTTCAAGTGGATGGACAAAAATGGATTGAACCCCACAAGGTTTTTCCCGGACAACATTTTGTGCTAAAGGATATTTGATCACGAAGCAAAATCACACTTTTTAATTTAGGCCCCTTTTTTTCAGATTTTAACTCGCTCTTTGTCTCCCCTGGTTTTAGACCCACCTCTTGTTCTTTCAGTTATGACCAGTAATGCAGCATTATCAATGCTGTCTTAGAATAAGTTCCTGTGGTCTGCCCAGGATAGTAGAGACACACATTTCACTTATGTGTGCTCCTCCTCCCTGTCCCTGGCCCCCCCAAGCCCAGGAACTTTCTAAAGGAGCTTTGATAGTGCTGCATTAAGGCAAAAACGCAAGCAACCGTGGTGGTGGGTTACCATGGAGACATTAAAGGGAAAAAACCTGTATTAGGAAACATACATATTTTTAAAAATATATTTTGTAAAATTGTTACTTTACTAATTGGCCTTTTTTTTGTATTTGATATTTTTTTGGGGGGGTTTATTTTACTTGTACCATAATATGAAAACACCTTGGTGGTTACCATAGAATGTAGTAGCTGATTTGGCATTACTTATCAGGTTTTCAGTGGTTGGCTCGCTTTCACAGTCATACTTAAAATAAACGATAACTCTATTTCCCAGTACAACACCTAATAAACTATTTCAGTGTCAAGCTCTGCCAATAAGATACAGCTATCAGAGCCAAAATGCCCCAAAACATTACTATCACTCTATTCACCTACTTTCTAAGATCATAGTCTTGCTGAGCTGTGCTAGGTATGTTTATTGCCCAGATATATGATGAATGCCAAAACCCTTTTTTGTTTTTGTCGCACAAGCTTTTATAGTTCTAATACAACTTTTTAAAGATTTTTTAGACATGTTCAATAACAAAAAATATTTTTGAAAATGTATGGAAAAAAGTGTTTGTATCTACCATTACAATACAAAAATCATAGAAACTATATACATTACTGTGCAAAGGTTTTATGCCCTTACATTATACCCCCATTTTTCTTCAAAACAGCATCAAGTCTTCTGTGTACAACTGTACACTGCTTTTGGCAGAGAGGTTGTTCCAAATATCTTGGAGAAGTAACCACAGATCTTCTTTGGATGTAGGCTGCTCAGATCCTTCTGTCTCGTCCTATTATCCCACACAGAATTGAAGACTATTGGCTCGGGGCTTTGTGGGAACCATGTCATCACTTCCAGAACTCCAAAGGGTGATCACACCAGATATTGATTTGATTCTGATTCCTCTTTTATTCATTGACTTTGTATTTTGTTAATTGATAAAAATAAACTATTAACACTTCTATTTCCAAGCTATTTGAATTTGCAGCATTGTTTACCCCATATTCCTAAAATTTTTGTGCAGTACTGTAGAAGTAAGGCTCTGTTGACATTATGAGGCTATATTCAGTGCATACAGTGGAGATATCTCCTGACATATGCCAGGGCATATAAATTATACAATACATCATTCAAGGCCCATCATGTGTATAGTTGGACATTGCAAAATACACATACTCTACAACTGTACTGTAGGATATAGTTAACAAAGATATAGCAAAGAATATCATCATGTCAGAGGCCAAAAGGAGTCCAAATGGGGAAAATCTACTAGTCAATTTTTGAAAAGGATTATTAAAAAGCCAAATATTTTTACTTACTGTAAGGTAGTATTCATACTTTTTATTTTTTATTTTAGCTTTGATTTTTTTTTTGGGGTCAAGAAAAAGAGGGGAGGAAAAAAAAAAAGAAGTAAAAAATGTTCCTGTATACTTTTCCCTTTGTTATTAAATTTTTTCCTTAGCTTTGGCAAAAAAAAAAAAAAAAAACCTTTTTTTAAAACCCTGTTTTTAGCTTTGGGGCCCTAAAGGAAAAACCCCAAATTCCTAAATCCCAATTTTAAAACATGTGATTAATCAGATTGCAGGTACTATGTTTTAAAGGTGTTTTTTTTTTCCATTTTAAAAACCTCAGTGGCTAAACATCTTTTTGGTTATCCTTAAATAAAATTTTTGGGAGACTTTTTGAAAAAGCGGCGCGGGTTTGACAAATTTTTAACCTTTTTGTAATTAAGGTAGCTTTCTTTAAATTATGAAGGGAAAGTGCCCTCACAGCACTTTAAAAAATTGTTCCGCGTGGACCTTTTATGCATAAAAAAAGTGGTGGAAATTAAGTGAAAGCCCCCAAAAAAAATGTCTCGCCCCCCGCCACTATAAATTGGTGTTTTGTTTACCCCGACACTTTTTTCACGGCCCCATCAGGGGAGCTCCCCATTCAAAAAAATGTATTAATTGTACAAATTTTGGGAGGGGAAACGCCCCTTTAAAAGGGAAATGTTCAACCGGGGTAATTTCACGCGCTTTTTCGCTTCATATTTGCGCGGAAATCCCGAGCGAGATGCAAGCGGGAAAATTACGGTAAATCCCAAAATTTCTCAAAGGGGAAACTAGGGATTAGGGCCTACTCCCCCCGGGCCAATAAAAATTTAAGTTTTGTTTTTAAACCCCCGGGGATTAAAAAGGGCCATTTCATGAAATTTGTAAT
>JAODAL010002281.1:0-200679 GCA_025379985.1 Phyllomedusa bahiana | reverse complement strand
CTTTACAGCCAGTTTCGGGCTCCCATTCCCTGTTCAGGCTTGGCTTTCACGCTCGGGCCCCCCATTCATTTCGGCTGCGGGGGGTTTAATGTCAGGCCCCTTCAGTTAAAGTGGGGCAGTTCATAGCTTCATTTTAATTCCTTTCAGTTCTAAGCTCAGACCCCCATTCCAAATAGGCTGTGGGCGTTCTCTTTCGGGTTCCCCATTTTCCTTTTCAAGTTG
The DNA here is from genome assembly GCA_025379985.1 of Phyllomedusa bahiana. Classification (NCBI taxonomy): domain Eukaryota; kingdom Metazoa; phylum Chordata; class Amphibia; order Anura; family Hylidae; genus Phyllomedusa; species Phyllomedusa bahiana. The sequence goes on along the minus strand of JAODAL010002281.1, from coordinate 200,457 downwards.
TTGGGGGTCCTAAGCTTCAGGCCCCACTTCTGTTCACTGTGGGCAATTCTCCCCTTCAGGCTCTCACTTCCTGTTCGGGGTGCGGGGGTTTTACACATAACCCCCACTTCATGTTCGGCTGGGGCAATTCACAGTTTCAGGCTCCATTCCGTTCAGGCTGGGGGTGGTTCTACAGCGTCGGGCTCCCACTTCATTTTTAGGTGGGCGTTCTTTTAGTGCGTCTTATTCCGGGGTCAGTTCTAACAGCTTCAGACCCCCAAATTCCTGTTCGGGGTGGGGGTTTACAGTTCCGGGTTTTCCCGCTTCCCTATAAAGTGGGGCGGTTTACAGCTTCAGGCTACTTCAGGCTGTGGGCAATTTACAGCTTCAGGCTTCATTCCCTGTTCGGGCAGGGGGTTTAAGGTCAGGGGCTCCCCACTTCATTTTTAACTTGGGCAGTTTTTATGTGCAGTTTTCCTATTCCTTTTCATTTACAGTTTCAGACCCCATTCTTCAGGCTGTGGGCATTTACCCTTGTTCCTACCCCCTTTAGGTGGGGGGGCTTTAAAGCTTCGGGCCCCGATCTCTGTTCGGGTGGGGATGGTTCTAAAAACCCTTCTGCAATTCCCCTTTTTAGGCCGTGGGTGGTTCTATAGCTTTAGGCTCCCGTTTCTTGTCTAGGGTTAATTCAGATAGGACGAGATTTTGTTGCAGAATAACATCCATGATAAATCATGTCTTTAATAACCCTTGAACTTTTAAAAAAAACTATTTTCGGGTTTCCCCCAAGCTTCAATGCACCGTTCCCGATTTTAAAAAAAACCAAAAATAAAAAAGAAGGGGATGTTTTGCGGCCTCCCCGATAAAATCTGTTGTTCTCCTTGTGAATTGCTTGTCTGTTCTTGGCTGTACTTGGAGCTTATCAGTGAACAGTCCCCGTCAAAGCCCACAAAAAAAAACAACACTGCAAACCCCGCCGTGGGGAGATACGGGCGAGCCGTTAACTTTTCAGGAACCCAAACCACATCCTTCATAACCGCTACGGGGATCCCCTCATTGACTTTAAAAAAACCACATGTCGCCCCGGGAACAGGGATGAGCAACTTGTTTATAAAAAAACATTGTTCAATTATGTTTTGGCCCCCTTTTTCTTAACATTTTCTTCTTTTCACTCTTGACTTAGCTAGAACTTTTCTATTTTCCCCCCAAGGTTTACGGGGCTTGTTTTTGAAGGGCCCCATAAAATAATGGAAAACAAAAATGAATTTTTTTGGGGGAAAATATAATAAGTTGCATCATTTTTTGTTGGGTTTTATTTGTACGGAATTCACGGTAGGGTGTAAATGACGGAAGTCACTTTGTCGAGAAACCTCAACAAGGAACGAAGACCAAGATCCATTGTCAAATAAATAATATAACTTTTAATAAAATCTAATTGACAAAATCCAGTAAACAGAGAATCTCAGTTAACTATCCTAAAAAGGGGTAAGTAAAAGGGGGCCCTGCCTTCAAAACAAATAAGGGGGGACATTTTGTATTCTTTAGGACTCAATCCAAGATGATTGTGAACTACTGTAATACCCCCAAATTTTTTTATTTTAGAGAGGAGTGACAGAAGAAGCTTTGGGGTAAGGTATTATTTTAAAAAATAGGGGGTGCCCGTTCTTTAAAGGGGGTTTTTTTTACAAGGCATTTATGGGTGGTTTTTTTCTGTTTGGCTTGGGGGTGCTCAAGGGGGGGTACAATTTGTTTAAATACATCATGTACCCCGCAGGGTTGACATTTCCCTGCCTTTCGCCACAGTGTGCTCTTACATTAAAAAAGGTTTTTTGTTAAAAGTTTTAGTGCTACTTTAATTTTCTTTTTCATAATTACTCGTTAAACCTAAGGGCCCCACTTTATTTTTTTCTCATGAATATGATTTTTTTGCACGTTTTTTAATTAAAGGGTACAGAGGATGGGGGTAAATGGAGCATGGGTTTTCACTCCCCTCAGCATTTAAGTGGGGGATTATTAAGGAGTTCAAGGCAGGAGTGGAATACACATGGGGTTGAACCTTTCAGATGAGTGTGTTGGGGTTACTAAGTAGTACAAAGGAGGCTGTAGAATAAAACACCTGGGGGATCACTCATTCAGCCATGAGTGTGTGTATTACTAAGAGAAAAAGGGCGGGTTAGATAAAGCACCCGGGGTTGATCATCATTCACAGTGAGTGGTGTGTTACTAAGCGGGGAAAAGACTGACAGTAGAGCCTGAGTAGGTGAAAGTCGATCAGAGACAGACAGGAGCTCCATCACTGTTTATCTCCTAATATAACTTTAAACATTTGGGTAATAAGGGAGCACTAAATAAAAATGGTTAAAAATATTAATTTGAAGTAAAAAGCCTTTAAATTAATCACACCTTGTCCATGCCTCTTCCCCCCAAACAAAAAAGCCTATAACCACCTTCCTCCAGTCCCTGATTCCAGAATTACATCTTCTGCGGTCTTCTCTGGTCTCCTGCAGTCTCTCTGGTCTTCTGCAGTCTTCTCTGGTCTTCTGCAGTCTTCTCTGGTCTTCTGCAGTCTTCTCTGGTCTTCTACAGTCTTCTCTGGTCTTCTGCAGTCTTCTCCGGTCATCTGCGGTCTTCTCTAGTCTTCATTCTACTTCTCTTCGCTCAGATACATTCTATTCTCATGTTTTAAATGTTGATTGACATTTTATGATGTTAAGCGTATTTGCCATAAATGTGGATGAAACTTGTTGAGTACTATAAATACTATAATAAGCTTTGCTTTGTGATCATTATAGAATAGAGTCATCTTGTCGAACCTTATGAAAGATGCCCCGATGACAAGAAAAATGATCACTGAATGCTCATTTAATACCAACTGGGAATATCAGATTTACTAAGATTTAGCGACTCTTCTGGAGATTTGTATCCCTTATAGGCTCGCAACAGCGAAATGAATATGATTTAATAATAAGCTAATCTTAGGAAAACATAGTCTCATTAAAATATGCTATTTTAGACACTAATTCAAGAACAATACACGTCCGCGTACTAGAACATAGCCTCAATTAGCTTGGAAAAGAATCAGCGGCAGAAGTATGATTACAGTTTTATTTTGCTTTTAATTTATTAAAGTTATTTTTATGCGAATGTGAAGTAGTTATAGAGGAATGCGTAAAATAAACAGGGTGTTGTACAATTTATGCTTATCCTCTGCTTTATTGTATTTGTATTGGCAAAGAAATATAAGAATACACTCTCAGAAATGATGGCTGCTGACGAGATTTTGGAGCCAATCTAAAGTAGAAAATGATGAAATAAATCTATATAATGTCCGACCATTATTTTTTGCACGTTTTCTATATGACTATGAATTTAAAATTTAATGGTGTGAGCGATAGTTAAAAAAATATGCAATGCGCCAATGCTAAGTCAGGGCAGGAGGGCTCGCGAGGGTTTATAGATCCTTCAACAACACTGGTGCCATGATATACTGAAAGAATTGGCAGTGACTTTGCTATTTATTCTCTAATTTGCTGCTTAACCCCTTAAGCCGAACGCCTGAAAAGTAATTAATGACCAGAACATTTTTTTTCATTTTTGCCTCGTGGTCCACCAGTTGTAACTAGTTTAGTTTTTCAATGATGCAGTTGTACGAGGTCTCGTTTTATTCGCGAACAGTTGTACGTTATGGGGGAATAGTTTAAGATCACTTATAAATAATTGCAGAATTTTTTTTTCAATTTTTTCTTGGTTTTTTTTATATTTTTTTTTACACCATTTACATTTCACACTTAAAGGGAATGTGTCATCAAAAATTACTTATTGTTTAACTCACATTTTTATGTTAAACACATTTTGTAGGAATTTTTGGTTGTTTTTTTTAAATTTTCCATATCACTTTCAATATTTTTTTAATAATTCATAAGTCCTGCAGTTTTCACTTTGGCCAAAAGGCTTAATAATCGTCTGACACTTCCTGTTCTTTTTTAGAGAGCTTTTCAGCAGTGTCTCTCATTATCATAAAACAGGGTCAAACTGAAAGGAACACCAATATGTCCAGATAAAAGAATCCACCAGTCACAAGAGGAGATGGTCACAGCTCCCCCTCCCTTCACAGTGAAAACTCTCCTATTGAAGTCTATGGGACAGAAACTGTCTTAAGAATCCTATGGGTATGAAGCTGCTGTAAAGCATCTGTCTGACGCTTTTAAACCCATGAAAAGCAAGAATGTCTTCCCCACAATCCTATATAGACGACTGAATAGAGAAATCTACAATCAGGAAATAAAAACGACTGAGCGGAAAAGAATGTGGATCAGGGGCTTGATTTAATAAGTAAAAAAAAAAAAAAATTGGCGACATATTCCCTTTAATAACTTGTTAGATTAATTCTATGTTAGATTAATTCTACAGGTTATTACGGTCGTGTGGATACCTAATATGTGTAGGTTTATTTATGTGTGTAATGTATGCACAATTATTTTTTATTAAATATTTATTTTTATTTTCTTATTTAGTTTTTTATTCTTTTTTTTTACACTTTTTATGTTTTGTTTGTTTTTTTTTAAATCCCATGGAGAGAGAACTGTTTTTTGTTGCCTAAAGGGGAAAATATTTAGGATTTAGGTTATGTTCACACAGCGTATACATTTGCGTACCACAAAATGCGTTGTTCGAATTACGTGCTTCCTAGCACCCCATTTCAGTGAGAAAATTACGTGAAGTGCCCGAGGCGGATTTCTACCTCCTACACTATTATTTCAAGGAGCAAATACACCTGAAAGAACTGACATGTTAATTTTTTTCAGATGCGCCCAAAATTGCGAGAGTAAAATATGCGTTGTGTGAATATTGGCACATATTTTATAAGGCAGTCTATGAGAAGTGGCCATATTTCAGCACATATGTTGAAGCAAAATACATGCCAAAATACGCTGTGTGAACATACCCTTAACATTTAGGGAAAGATAAATGAAGACTATTACCAAATACATTGCCCTTTGAATTTTGTTTTGTTCAGGAGATAAAGAAAATATTTCTACTGCTAGTGGGCGCAAGTTTCTTTTGATTTTCAATCAGCATTCCCTGCTCTTTCTCTTATCTGATTGCTGCAAGTGCCCTGTCCAACCATTGTGATTCACTCCCTGCTAAGTCTTATCTCTAGCACAGGAGCTTGTTTATTTAAATCAATGACAAGTTATAACCTTTTGAGCTCTGTAGCCTTTTCAGCTCTGTAGTCTTATGCATTAATTACTCAGCATTAAGCTTCACTTGTTAATTTTTCCCAGGTAGGATATAGGCCAGAGCTGCCTGCTACTGGGTTCAGTCTAGTCCAGCCATTGAGCTGTGAATTTGGCCCAAAAATTGCAGTGTCTGAGTAAGTAATGTCCCTTTTTTTGTATGTGCTTTTTCTGTAAATTGTTAGTGTAGGGACTCGAAAGACATGAGGACTGTTGACGCCGGTTGTGAGCTTGCGTAATGTGGTCCCTGTACCAACTAATACCTCATATTTAACATTTTTCCAGTTTGTCATATTTTTTATCTGCACCAGAATGCTGGGAAGCAGAGGGCGTCTGTATTTTGTGTTGGACACCCAGAAAATGCTGAGCAGCCTGCCTAATCTAATAGTATGGGTGTCACTAATAGGTTGTAAGCCAACATGGTGCACCACACGTATCTGTATTTATGGCACTCGTCTGTATCGCCTTATTTATATGCAACTGTAGTACCAGCAACCTCCCTCCTCATGCATTGAGTGTGTGGGAGTGGTTGTTTTATTGGTATTTTTGCATTTGTGCAATCTCCCTATGCATTATACTGTGGTTTTTCTGCATGCTGGTATGAACAGGTATTAAATTAATGTGCAGTTTTTTATCATCTAATTGTTCCCCAAGCAGTGGGGTGTGTGAGCTGCTGCTCAGCAATTAGCTGCACCTGATAATTTTTCCCAGGTAGCATATAGGCCAGAGTTGTCTGCTACTGGGTGTGACGGCTGGGTAGTGGATCCGGACCACCGCAAGCGATGATAGTTAAGCCACGCCAGGGAACAGAATCTAAGTAGCCCCCGGTCTTCACCAGAGCCCGCCGCAAAGCGGGATGGACTTGCTGCGGCATGAGGCTACCAGGTCGTCTCCCCTGACGTGACTTGCTTGCGATGGCGGCCGAGGTGCAGCGCGGTACAGAAACGTAGTCCGAGAATCGTAGTTGTGGGCAGGCAGAAGGTCAGGACAGGCGGCAAAGGTTCGTGGTCGTGGACAGGCAGAAGGTCAGGGCAGGCGGCAGAGGTTCGTGGTCGTGGACAGGCAGAAGGTCAGGGCAGGCGACAATGGTTCGTGGTCGTGGACAGGCAGAAGGTCAGGACAGGCGGCAGAGGTTCGGAGTCGGGAAACGTAGCGAGAGGTCTGGTACATGGTAAAGCAGGAATACACTTTAAGGAACACTTTCTCTAAGGCTCGGGGCAACATAGATCCAGCATGGAAGTGACATGGGTGAAATACTTATATAGGACCAGCGCCCGGTAATTACCCAATTACCGGCGCACTGTCCCTTTAAATTCACAAGGACGAGCGCCGCCCAGCGCTAGGGGCGCGCATGCGAATTCGGCCGGCAGGGGACGAGGACCGGACGGGAGCGAGGCCAGGTGAGTTGGAATGGAACGGTGGCGCCGCGCCGGCGTGCGGCCCGCGGCGCCCACCCGTCCCGCCGGGGACCCGTTATGGGGAACACGGGTGCGACCGCGGTCAGTGGCCCGGACCACGGCGCAACCCGTTACACTGGGTTTAGTCTAGTCCAGCCAATGAGCTGTGAATATGAGTAAGTAATGTCCCATTTTTGTATGTGTTTTTTTTCCTGTAAATTACAGATAATAAACCACTTGAACTCATATCATGATAATAAAAATAGATTTGAGTAGCAGAGCTGAAATGCCCAATCACTGCTCTTGAACCATTCACAGCCTGACCAGGATGGGTGAGTCTGAAGCTGCCTGTGGCTTTGTGAAACAGCATGGTGAGACAACCGCTTATAGGATAATTCGTTTTTTAATGGGTCTTGTGTCTTTAGTGAGCTCTTTAAAACTGATTCCCATTTGTTAGAGATTTTTTTTTAATTCACAGTGACTTCCATCATTGACACCACAGCGTCAATTCCATACAAATAAAACCCAACAAAAAGGATGCAATTTACTCATATTCCATCCACAAAGAAAGTTCTTTATCCTCTCCAATATATTTTATAGTACCATTCAAAATACAAACACAATCCAATGTCAGCAGCACACTACTAGCACTACCCTGTTTCCACGAAAATAAGACACCCCCGAAAATAAGACCTAGTGCATTTTTTTTGATGCAATTCAGAGTTTGGCTGCTTCTGCTGATGATTGTGATGAAATCACTGCAGGATATTAATACATGTTGCTTTTTTGTTCAATAATAAATGTGAATTCTTGTTCATGGAAAAATAAGACATCCCCTAAAAAAGAAGTCTTAGCTCATCTTTAGGAGCAAAAATTAATATAAAACACTGTCATATTTTCGGGGAAACTGGGTAAAAACAAATAAAAAGAACTTAGGAAGAACAAAGAACATAGGAAGTTTTGGAAGTTAAATACATTAAAAAATTTTTGATGTCCTTAGTTTACATATTTGATCAAAACTATGTAAGCCCACCTACCATCGGCAAGGCGACCTCCAAAACAAGCCCTCATATGCCTGTGCATAGGAGAATAAAAAAAGTTCTAGCTAAGGCAGGAATGGAGAGAAGAAAAGGTAAAAGGAAATATTTGGGTCCATCCTTTGGGGTTAGAATATAATCATGAATTCTATTTATTAGAACCACAACCTATTTTACCGTCATCAAATAATTATTTTAAGGCCAATGTGAAATCCGTCCATGTAATACATTAGTCAGATCCATATCACAGCATAAACGAAATATCACTGCACGCGGTTCTCTATAGCATCCTCTGAATATGATAAATACAACAGGGTCAATACAGGAAAGTGAGCCCTTTGTGTGGTTTGTTTGGTGGGAAGACATTTAAGTCAAACAAATTCATGGCGCCAGAAGCTTCGGTAAAGAGAACGAGGTGTTGATTGGGGATGAAATTACAACACTGTCAGCGATTGAGTGTTCAGGAATAAGCTGTGGTTCAGAAATGCAGATGAAAATTAGATGCAGTATATTCTAATATCCATAAAATAATATATGTTTGTGTGTATATAATCTATAGTAAACTATACTAAAAGTCAAATAGAAATGTATAAAAAAAGTTTTTATGTGGTATATTTTAAAAGTAAAATTTTCTATATGAAACCAACTAAAAGACAAATAAAAAATTTTAAAGGGTATGTTATATTTTAAATATGTAAAATCAAATTAAACAAACTAAAAGTAAAATAGAAATGATAGAAAAATTTTGTATGTGTGTATATATATATAAAATTTTTTAATAAATTATAGAAAACCTTACTAAAAGTCAAATAGAAATGTATAGTAAAAGGTGAATGTGGTATATAAATGTAAAAAATCTATGGGAAAAACAATACTAAAATCAAAAAGAAATGTATATTTTAATGTGTGTATATATAAAATGAAAAAACTATAGAAACTTTTACTAAAAGTAAAATTTAGAAATGTATAAAATATGTGTGGATGTGTGTATAAAGTAAAAATGTAAAAGAAAACCGTTTGTAAACTATACAAAAAAGCCCAAAAGAAATGTAAAAATATATTTTGGGGATTTTGTGTAATAAATGTTTTAATCTATAGTAAACTATCCCTAAAACCCAAATAGAAATGTAAGTGAAAAGTGGGGTGGGGGGGTAAAAAATTTTGTATGTATAATCTATAGTAAACTATTGTAAACTATACTAAAAATCAAATAAAAAGAATAGAAAAAAAAAAAAAAATATGTTTTTGGTATGTGTGAAAAAACAGTAAAATCTTAGTAAACTATACTAAAAGTCAAATAGAAATGTATAGTATATGTGTGTATGTGTGTGTATAAAAATATGTATAATCTATAGTAAACTATTGTAAACTATACTAAAAATCAAATAAAAATTACACTCACCCCCCATTATTAGGTACCCCTTCCCAAAACTGCTTTTTTAACACAAAATTTTCTAATCAGCCAATCACATGGGGGCCAACTCAGTGCTTTTGGGCAGGGTAACAGGGGAAAGGGAAAAAACCCCTTTCCAGTTCAAACCGACCATCAGTAGGGGGAAGAAAGGTTTTTTTGAGTGCCTTTAAAACGGGGCAGGGTTTGTTGGTCCAAAAGGGGCCCTGGTCTGGTATTTCGGGAAACTGCGAATTTCCCTTTGGGATTTTCACGCACAACCATCTCCAGGGTTTACAAGAATGGTCCGAAAAAGAAAAAACATCATAGCTTCAGTCCTGGGGCTGAAAAGCCTGTTGATGCCAGAGGTCAAAGGAGAATGGGGCAGTACTGGTTCAAGTTGATAGAAAGGCAACGTGACTCAAATAGCTTACCCCGTTACAACCAAAGGTAGGCAGAAGAGCATCACAGTGAACGCACAGTAGTCCAACTTAGAGCAGATGGGACGCTTACAGCAGCAGAAGACCACACCGGGTGCCACTCCTTTCAGCTAAGAACATGAAACTGAGGCTCCAATTTGCCCAAGCTCATCGAAATGGACATTAGAAGATTGGATAAAAACGTTAGCCTGTCTGATGATTCCTCAATTTCTGCTGCGACCTCGGAATGGTATTGTCAGAATTTTGCGTCAACAACATGAAGCATGGATCCATCCTGCCTTGTAACAACGTTCTGCTGTTGGTGTGTGTCATGGTGTGGGAATATTTTCTTAGCACTCTATGGGCCCCTTGGTACCCAATTGAGTCATCGTTGGCAACACCTTGTTGAATCTATGCCAACGAAGAATTGAGGCAGTTCTGAAGGCAAAAGGGGGTCCAACCCGTTAATATCAAGGTGTACCTAATAAAGTTGCCTGTGAGTGTATAGTGTGTGTATGTGTGTGTGTGTAAAATATAATATAAATAATATATATATATATATATATAAAAATGAATACTATACTATATATATGTATACTCGATAGTAAACTAATTGTAAACTATACTAAAAGTCCAAAAAGAAATGTAAGAGTGAGTGTATGTGTGTGGTGTGTTGTAAATATAAATATATATATATAAATATATATATATTTTAAAAATTTTTTTAAAAATCATAGTAATTATTTAAACTATACAAAAATCAAATAATTGTATGTATAGTCGTGGTATAACGAGTGCAATGGGCATACTCATATTCTGCCCGGGGCCCTTCAAAAGGGCCCCTATATTAAAAAATAGAAACAGAAGGGGTGGGGCTCCATTTATTTGGCTGTAGGGGGCCCTAAACGATGAATAGAGACTGATGGAAGCCCTAAAAAAAAAAAAATAAAAAATTTATAAAAAAATTTATAAAAATATAAAAATATATATATAATATTAATTATATATAAAATTTTTAATATAAAAATAAAATATATATATATATATAAATAAAAAAAAATATGAAAAAAGCATAGAAACTATATTAAAGAAAATAAAAAAAAACCGGGGGAAGCTTAAAAATGTGTACAACAAAATTTTAAAGGGGGTTTTCTCACTACAGGATGCTGCTTTTTATTAAAGTTCTCGAAAAAAACAATCATTTTGAAATTGTCCATTTAACATGTCCACCTATCCAGTTTCCCCCTTTGAGGCGCCCCCGCTCCTCGGGTCGCTAAGCACAGACCTTTTTCAATCTCTCCTGAAAAGCTGCAGCACTGGTCGCTATAGCTACAACCTGTTTGATGCCCTCTGATAGGCTACCAGCACTGGCTGCTATAGCTACAGACCTGTTCAGTCTCTCCTGATAGGCTGCCAGCACTGGTTGCTATAGCTACAGACCTGTTCTGTCTCTCCTGATAGGCTGTCAGCACTGGTTGCTAGAGCTACAGACCTATTTGATCTCTCCTGATAGGCTGCCAGCACTGGTTGCTATAGCTACAGACCTGTTCAATCTCTCCTGATAGGCTGGCAGCACTGGTCGCTATAGCTACAGACCTGTTTGATCTCTCCTGATAGGCTGCCAGCACTGGTTGCTATAGCTACAGACCTGTTCAATCTCTCCTGATAGGCTGCCAGCACTGGTCACTATAGCTACAGACCTGTTCAGTCTCTCCTGATAGGCTGTCAGCACTGGTTGCTATAGCTACAGACCTGTTCCATCTCTCCTGATAGGCTGCCAGTGCTGGTCACTATAGCTACACACCTGTTTTCTCTCTCCTGATAGGCTGCCTGCACTGGTTGCTATCTAATAAATAGATGGTCACGCACACCTAAGTGGTAGGGGAAAAAGGTGGCTGCTAAACGTGGAAAATAAATCCAGTAAATAGAATAGTAACCACGGCACACCAAAAAGTACATACAAATATTATACAAATTTATTAGTCATTCCAAAATAGTGTCAAAAAACATACTGAACAAGTGCTCTTAACAAATGAGATCCTAGTAGTAGTAGTGGTTGCTATAGCTACAGACCTGGCTTCTACTGCAGCCTAGTGGAAGCCAGTAAACACACCCCCTAAGTTCAAAATGAAACCAAGAAAACAGGAGGTGAGATGAGTCAATGTAGTGAGACGACCCCTTTAAAGACGTTGTAAAAGTAAGAGGTGGATACATATATATATATATTTGCTTTCAATGCCAGCACTGAAGATGATGACAGTGTCCCCTGTCTCCGTTTATTTCCTCTTCAGTGGTTGGCAAATGACAACTGCAGCCAATAGGCAGCTCTAGTGGACATGCGCCATGACATCACCATCAAACCGCTTGAGTTTTTTTCTCCTTAGCTTACTAGAAATTGCTTATAGGTGTTCAGCATTGCCAGTAATGTCGCTTACCTGCAGCTGTATACAGGATTTCTGGCTGATAGGCACTGGGCTTTTGATGCTGACAGGAAGTTTGTCTCTTTGTGCATTCTTATGAGACGGACTTTGAACCTCCCATAGGAATGCATAGAGCGATTCACTTCTGACTCCCACAATCATCTTTCAGCAACTTAGAGTGCAGGTCACATGACCCAGTGGCAGCAGTGAGAAATTCTGTATTCAGCTGCAGGTCACATGACCCAGTGGCAGCAGTGAGGAATCCTGTATTCACCTGCAGGTCACATGACCCAGGGGCAGCAGTGAGAAATCCTGTATTCAGCTGCAGGTCACATGACCCTGTGGCAGCAGTGAGGAATCCTGTATTCAGCTGCAGGTCACATGACCCAGGGGCAGCAGTGAGGAATCCTGTAGTAAGCTGCAGGTCACAGAACCCAGTGGCAGCTGTGAGAAATCCTGTATTCAGCTGCAGGTCACATGATCCAGTGGCAGCAGTGAGGAATCCTGTATTCATCTGCAAGTCACATGATGCAGGGCAGCAGTGAGAAATCCTGTATTCAGCTGCAGGTCACATGACCCAGGGGCAGCAGTGAGGAATCCTATATTCAGCTGCAGGTCACATGACCCAGTGGCAGCAGTGAGGAATCCTGTATTCAGCTGCAGGTCACATGGCCCAGTGGCAGCAGTGAGAAATCCTGTATTCAGCTGCAGGTCACATGACCCAGTGGAACCAGTGAGAAATCCTGTATTCAGCTGCAGGTCACATGACCCAGTGGCAGCAGTGAGGAATCCTGTATTCAGCTGCAGGTCACATGACCCAGTGGCAGCAGTGAGTTATCCTGTATTCAGCTGCAGGTCACATGACCCAGTGGCAGCAGTGAGGAATCCTGTATTCAGCTGCAGGTCACATGACCCAGTGGCAGCAGTGAGAAATCCTGTATACAGCTGCAGGTCACATGACCCGGGGCAGCAGTGAGAAATCCTGTATTCAACTGCAGATCACATGACCCAGGGCAGCAGTGAGAAATCCTGTATTCATCTGCAGGTCACATGACCCATTGGTAGCAGTGAGAAAACTTGTATTCAGCTGCAGGTCACATGCCCCAGTGGCAGCAGTGAGAAATCCTGTATTCAGCTGCAGGTCACATGACCCAGTGGCAGCAGTGAGAAATCCTGTATTCAGCTGCAGGTCACATGACCCAGGGGCCGCAGTGAGGAATCCTGTATTCAGCTGCAGGTCACATGACCCAGGGGCAGCAGTGAGAAATCCTGTATACAGCCTCAGGTCACATGCCCCAGTGGAAGCAGTGAGAAATCCTGTATTCAGCTGCAGGTCACATGACCCAGTGGCAGCAGTGAGAGATCCTGTATTCAGCTGCAGGTCTCACGACCCAGGGGCAGCAGTGAGAAATCCTGTATTCAGCCTCAGGTCAAAGGACCCAGTGGCTGCAGTGAGAAATCCTGTATTCAGCTGCAGGTCACATGACCCAGGGGCAGCAGTGAGAAATCCTGTATTCAGCTGCAGGTCACATGACCCAGGGGCACAGGTGAAAAATCCTGTATTCAGCTGCAGGTCACATGACCCAGGGGCAGCAGTGAGAAATTCTGTATTCAGCTGCAGGTCACATGACCCAGTGGCAGCAGTGAGTAATCCTGTATTCAGCTGCAGGTCACATGACCCAGGGGCAGCAGTGAGAAATCCTGTATTCAGCTGCAGGTCACATGACCCAGTGGCAGCAGTGAGAAATCCTGTATTCAGCTGCAGGTCACATGACCCAGTGGCAGCAGTGAGGAATCCTGTATTCAGCTGCAGGTCACATGGCCCAGTGGCAGCAGTGAGAAATCCTGTATTCAGCTGCAGGTCACATGACCCAGTGGCAGCAGTGAGAAATCCTGTATTCAGCTGCAGGTCACATGACCCAGTGGCAGCAGTGAGGAATCCTGTATTCAGCTGCAGGTCACATGACCCAGTGGCAGCAGTGAGGAATCCTGTATTCAGCTGCAGGTCACATGATCTAGGGGCAGCAGTGAGAAATCCTGTATTCAGCTGCAGGTCACATGACCCAGTGGCAGCAGTGAGAACTCCTGTATTCAGCTGCAGGTCACATGACCCAGTGGCAGCAGTGAGTAATCCTGTATTCATCCGCAGGTCACATGACCCAGGGACAGCAGTGAGGAATCCTGTATTCAGCTGCAGGTCACATGACCCAGTGGAAGCAGGAAGAAGTCCTGTATTCAGCTGCAGGTCACATGACCCAAGGGCAGCAGTGAGGAATCCTGTATTCAGCTGCAGGTCACATGACCCAGGGGCAGCAGTGAGAAATCCTGTATTCAGCTGCAGATCACATGACCCAGTGGCAGCAGTGAGAAATCCTGTATTCAGCTGCAGGTCACATGACCCAGTGGCAGCAGTGAGAAATCCTGTATTCAGCTGCAGGTCACATGACCCAGTGACAGCAGTGAGAAATCCTGTATTCAGCTGCAGGTCACATGACCCAGTGGCATCAGTGAGGAATCCTGTATTCAGCTGCAGGTCACCTGACCCAGTGGCAGCAGTGAGAAATCCTGTATTCAGCTGCAGGTCACATGACCCAGTGGAAGCAGTGAGAAATCCTGTATTCAGTTGCAGGTCACATGACCAGGGCAGCAGTGAGAAATCCTGTATTCAGCTGCAGGTCACATGACCCAGTGGCAGCAGTGAGACATCCTGTATTCAGCTGCAGGTCACATGACCCAGTGGCAGCAGTGAGAAATCCTGTATTCAGCTGCAGGTCACATGACCCAGTGGCAGCAGTGAGAAATCCTGTATTCAGCTGCAGGTCACATGACCCAGTGGCAGCAGTGAGGAATCCTGTATTCAGCTGCAGGTCACATGACCCAGTGGCAGCAGTGAGGAATCCTGTATTCAGCTGCAGGTCACATGACCCAGTGGCAGCAGTGAGAAATCCTGTATTCAGCTGCAGGTCACATGACCCAGTGGCAGCAGTGAGAAATCCTGTATTCAGCTGCAGGTCACATGACCCAGTGGCAGCAGTGAGAAATCCTGTATTCAGCCTCAGGTCACATGACCCAGTGGCAGCAGTGAGAAATCCTGTATCCAGCTGCAGGTCACACGACCCAGTGGCACCAGTGAGAAATCCTGTATTCAGCTGCAGGTCACATGAGCCAGTGGCAGCAGTGAGGAATCCTGTATTCAGCTGCAGGTCACATGAACTAGTAGCAGCAGTGAGAAATCTTGTATTCAGCTGCAGGTCACATGACCAGGGGCAGCACTGAGAAATCCTGTATTCAGCTGCAGGTCACATGACCCGGTGGCAGCAGTGAGGAATCCTGTATTCAGCCACAGGTCAAATGACCCAGCAGCAGTCTGAAACCCTGTATTCAGCTGCAGGTCACATGACCAAGTTGCAGCATTGAAACATCCTGTATTCAGTTGCAGGTCACATGACCTAGTGGCAGCAGTTAGTTATCCTGTATTAAGCTGGAGGTCACATGACCCAGTGGAAGCAGTGAGAAATCCTGTATTCAGCTGCAGGTCACATGACCCAGTGGCAGCAGTGAGAAATCCTGTATTCAGCTGCAGGTCACATGACCCACTGGCAGCAGTGAGAAATCCTGTATACAGCCTCAGGTCACATGCCCCAGGGGCAGCAGTGAGAAATCCTGTATTCAGCTGCAGGTCACATGAACCTGGGGAACCAGTGAGAAATCCTGTATTCAGTTGCAGATCACATGAGCCAGTGGCAGCAGTGAGGAATCCTGTATTCAGCTGCAGGTCACATGAACTAGTAGCAGCAGTGAGAAATCTTGTATTCAGCTGCAGGTCACATGACCAGGGGCAGCAGTGAGAAATCCTGTATTCAGCTGCAGGTCACATGAGCCAATGGCAACAGTGAGGAATCCTGTATTCAGCTGCAGGTCACATGACCCAGGGGCAGCAGTGAGAAATCCTGTATTCAGCTGCAGGTCACATGAACCAGTGGCAGCAGTAATAAATCCTGTATTCAGCTGCAGGTCACATTACCCAGTGGCAGCAGTGAGAAATCCTGTATTCAGCTGCAGGTCACATGAGCCAGTGGCAGCAGTGAGAAATCCTGTATTCAGCTGCAGGTCACATGACCCAGTGGCAGCAGTGAGAAATCTTGTATTCAGCTGCAGGTCACATTACCTGGGGCAACAGTGAGGAATCCTGTATTCAGCTGCAGGACATATGACCCGGTGGCAGCAGTGAGGAATCCTGTATACAGCCAAAGGACACATCAACAAGGGGCAGCAGTGAGAAAACCAGTATTCAGCTGCAGGTCACATGATCCAGGGGCAGCAGTGAGAAATCCTGTATTCAGCTGCAGGTCACATGACCCAGTGGAAGCAGTGAGAAATCCTGTATTCAGCTGCAGGTCATGTGACCCAGGGGCAGCAGTGAGACATCCTGTATTCAGCTGCAGGTCACATGACCCAGTGGCAGCAGTGAGAAATCCTGTATTCAGCTGCAGGTCACATGACCCAGTGGCAGCAGTGAGAAATCCTGTATTCAGCTGCAGGTCACATGACCCAGGGGCAGCAGTGAGGAATCCTGTATTCAGCTGCAGGTCACATGAGCCAGTGGCAGCAGTGAGAAATCCTGTATTCAGCTGCAGGTCACATGACCCAGGGGCAGCAGTGAGAAATCCTGTATTCAGCTGCAGGTCACATGACCCAGTGGCAGCAGTGAGAAATCCTGTATTCAGCTGCAGGTCATATGATCCAGTGGCAGCAGTGAGGAATCCTGTATTCAGCTGCAGGTCACATGACCCAGGGGCAGCAGTGAGAAATCCTGTATTCAGCTGCAGGTCACATGACCCAGGGGCAGCAGTGAGAAATCCTGTATTCAGCTGCAGGTCACATGACCCAGGGGCAGCAGTGAGAAATCCTTTGTTTAGCTGCAGGTCACATGATCCAGGGGCAGCAGTGAGAAATCCTGTATTCAGCTGCAGGTCACATGACCCAGAGGCAGCAGTGAGAGATCCTGTATTCAGCTGCAGGTCACATGAACCAGTGGAACCAGTGAGAAATCATGTATTCAGTTGCAGATCACATGACCAGTGGCAGCATTGAGAAATCCTGTATTCAGCTACAGGTCACATGAACTAGTAGCAGCAGTGTGAAATCCTTTATTCAGCTGCAGGTCACATGACCCAGGGGCAGCAGTGGGGAATCCTGTATTCAGCTACAGGTCACAGAACCCAGTGGCAGCAGTGAGTTATCCTGTATTCAGCTGCAGGTCACATGACCCAGTGGCAGCAGTGAGAAATCCTGTATTCAGCTGCAGGTCACATGACCCAGTGGCAGCAGTGAGAAATCATGTATTCAGCTGCATGTCACGTGACCCAGTGGAGGCAGTGAGAAATCCTGTATTCAGCTGCAGGTCACATGACCCAGGAGCAGCACTGAGAAATTCTGTATTCAACTGCAGGTCACATGACCCAGGGGCAGCAGTGAGAAATTCTGTATTCAACTGCAGGTCACATGACCCAGTGGAGGCAGTGAGAAATCCTGCATTCAGCTGCAGGTCACATGACCCAGTGGCAGCAGTGAGAAATCCTGCATTCAGCTGCAGGTCACATGACCCAGCCGCAGCAGTGAGAAATCCTGTATTCAGCTGCAGGTCACATCACCCAGGAGCAGCAGTGAGAAATCCTGTTTTCAGCTGCAGGTCACATGACCCAGGGGCAGCAGTGAGAAATCCTGTATTCTGCTGCAGGTCACATGACCCAGGGGCAGCAGTGAGAAATCCTGTATTCAGCTGCAGGTGAGCAAAAATAAAGGCAGTGCTGAGCACCCAAACCATTACAATAACTGTCTAATGATCTAATGAGGAAAAAAACAGGGTGGTCTGTTAAAGAAGTGAAAAAGACTATTGAACTGGAGTTATAGTAGTAGTGGTAAATTAGAAATAGCAGCATCATGTCTGCCTCTCTGAATCTAGATTTACGCCAGTGAATTGAGAGTAAATGATCACTGTAGGAGTCAAAGGGGGAGAAGGAAAGTTCTCTGATATAAGGAGAAAGTGGCATAATCAGATATATTAGAAAGTTGCTGATCACTGCTTGCACTGTTGATTTATAAGAAAGAATTGTAAAGAATAGCTCTTTAAAGGGGTTTTGCCACGATCTCATATCATCCCTCCTGCATCCAGCTCTACAGCTCTGCGTGCTCAGAAGGGGGCGTGTGTGATTTGTTTGAATTATCTATCATGTAACCGAGCAGAAAGACATCACCAGGCCTTTCCTCTCTCTAGTCAAAGAAAGGTCTGTTTATGTATAGAGCTGACAGTAGCTACACTGTAGCTCAGAGGTAACATTTTTGCTTTACAGCACAAGGGTCCTTGGTTCAAATCCCTGCAGGAACTCAAACTGTGGATTTTTTTTCCTCTTTAATGATGCACAGACCTCATTGAGGTTTCTTTTTTATTTGCACTGTTTGACTTATTATTAACTAGTCGAAGGACAGGAGTAGAGTGACAGCACCTGGGGTTTGAACACTCGGTAGCTGCCTGAGAGGAGAGGTGATGTCTGAGCATGTGCGACCAGGACTGAGGAGCTCTCATCCCTGGTCGTATCTCCTGGAGACGAGCTGTAAACAATGGATCACTAAAGGAGCAGCTAAAACAAAAACGGTCCATAATTTTTAATAATAATGAATGGTGAAAATGTTTATTATTTAATTTTCAAATTTCCCACCTCAATTTTACTTCATGGCAAAACCCCTTTAAGCCATTGTTGTCTGTCCATAACACATATTTTAGCCACTTCATAATGTCTATCACAAGATATTTCTTACATGTTCTCACCTTCAAAAATGTCAAGAACTAAGTGCTAGGTAATTGTACTAAGGAAAATCAAAGTGCCAGAAAAGTAGTAGCCACGTTGCTCCCATATTGCTTTTTGAATCAAGCACCTCGCTCTCATTCTGAACTCATTGAATTAATTCACAGTAAATGTGTCAGGGCTGGAAGGATATGTTAAACCCTTGGAGATCTATTCCGCTGTGCACTGCACTATATCCCATGCTTCTTCTAGCGCTCGGAGAACATCCCATGTTGCCATTCCTTTCGATTACTTCCATGTGAGGGTAGATTAGTATGCGGTTTTTGTAGTGGTACAAATCATGGAAATTAAATACTGTCACGTTGTATTTCCGCCGTCCTGAATGGAAGCTGTTTAGTAGATGTGTCTCTGGGTGAACATATAAAGCTGCCACATTTGTTTGCTAACCTTGCCTTCCTTTCAAAGCATTTATGTCCCAGTCTACCAAATATATTGATATCTATTGAAATTGGAGCTGGTTCCTTCCTCCCTCATTGATTTTACCGTTGGAATACACTCCACAGATTTCAAATTGTTTTAATAATACACAAAACCTTGTAACCTTGAAGCCTATGCAATGGCGTTAATGATTGATCTAGCACAGTGGTCTTCAAACTGCGGTCCTCCAGCTCTTGGGAAACTACAACTCCCATCATGCATTTATATCATCCATAACAGTGGGTATGATGGGAGTTGTAGTTTCCCAACAGCTGGAGGGCCACAGTTTGCAGACTACTATATGTGATGAACAAATGAATATCGGGTCATTGATAGAACATAGTGTCTATACCATGAAGCGTTGTTACGAATGGCAGGAATTCTCCCTCATATTAGATTTCTTATGCAACCACCTTAAACAGCTGATCAGTGCACCAGGAGTCCATTAGTGGAGTAATTGCCTCTATAAAGCTCCTTTAAGTTGTCAACCAGACACAGAGTATATTGTATGTCCTGAGAGGGTTTACCAGGAATCTGCTAGTGTTCTGTTCCAGATATCTATTGTCTTCTGTGTATCGACTCCTGTTCTGTTTGGTCCAATACTGGTGACTGCATGTAGTCATTTTTATTATTTG
This sequence comes from Phyllomedusa bahiana, assembly GCA_025379985.1. NCBI lineage: Eukaryota > Metazoa > Chordata > Amphibia > Anura > Hylidae > Phyllomedusa > Phyllomedusa bahiana. The sequence goes on along the minus strand of JAODAL010002281.1, from coordinate 180,660 downwards.
CTTACCTGGTTATTTAGAGCCCTTGGTTTCGCTTGTATTTCTGGATGTGTTTAAGCTGATCTGTGTCAATTTTCAGGACTATCCATTCCCAGGTCTTGTTTGGTGCCAGCTTATTCTTATTAGGGTCATTTGTAGCTCAGGGACATTTTTTAGGGAAATTTTAGAGTGTTTCCACAAAGCAAAGTCTAGTGGCACAGTTGGCTCTCAGCTATATGTGAGTCAACATAAGAATTTGTAGGGTGGTCTTCCTCTTTATTCGCTTCATATGAGATTTCTTATGAAGCAGTTGCTTTGCAACCACCTGCAACAGCTGATCAGTGCACCAGGAGCCCATTAGTAGAGTAGTTACCTCTAGCCTCTATAAAGCTCCTTTAAGTTGGCAACCAGACACAGAGTATATTGTATGTCCTGAGAGGGTTTGCCAGGAATCTGCTTGTGTTCTGTTCCAGATATCTAGTTTCTTCTGTGTATGTACTCCCATTCTGTTTGGTCCAATACTGGTGACTGCATGTAGTAACTTGTATTATTTGCTTCCCTGGTTATTTAGAGCCCTTGGTTTCGCTTGTATTTCTGGATATGTTTAAATTGATCTATGCCAATTTTCAGGACTATCTATTCCCAGGTCTCATTTGGTGCCAGCTTCTTCTTACTAGGGTCATTTGTAGCTCAGGGACATTTATTGGGGATATTTTAAAGGAGTGTTTCCACAAAGCAAAGTCTAGGGCACAGATGGCTCTCAGCTATATGTGAGTTAACTGTACCTAAGAATTTGTAGGGTGGTCTTCCTCCTTATTCACTTCATATTAGATTTCTTATGAGGCAGTTGCTTTGCAACCACCTGCAACAGCTGATCAGTGCACAGGAGCCCATTAGTGGAGAAGTTACATCTAGCCTCTGTAGAGCTCCTTTAAGTTGACAACCAGACACAGAGTATATTGTATGTCCTCAGAGGGTTTTCCAGTAATCTGCTTGTGTTTTGTTTCAGAAATCAAGTATCTTCTGTGTATCTACTCCCATTCTGTTTGGTCCAGTACTAGTGATTGCATGTAGTAGTTGGTATTGTTTGCTTACCTAGTTATTTAGAGCCCTTGGTTTCACTTGTATTTCTAGATATGTTTAAACTGAGCTATGTCACTTTTCAGGACTATCTACTCCCAGGTCTTGTTTGGTGCCAGCTTATTATTACTAGCGTCATTTTTAGCTCAGGGACATTTTTTATGGAGATTTTAGAGGAGTGTTTCCACAATGCAAAATCTAATGGCACAGTTGACTCTCAGCTAGCTGCGAGCTGACTGTGCATGAGAATGAGTACGGTGGCAATTGTGGTCTTCCTACTCATTTGCTTCTATGAGAGCTCCTAAATATGCAATTAGCAGAGCACAAACAATATATTTGGAACTCCCATAGAAATGAATAAAGAAGACCGCCACAAGCGCCACCCTCCTCCATCTCACCTCCATCTCATACATGGTCAGTTTGCAGCTAGCTGAGAGCCAACCATGCCACAAGACTTAGCTTTGTTTGCTTTGCTTTATGGGAATAGCCCTTTAAGGATAGAATATGGTAATAAGATCTGGTGTCAGGGATAGAAGTAGGGATAAGTCTAGAGAAATATTCAGGGACAATTAGTTAGGGTCCGTTTTCTTTGTCCTGGCCTTGCACCCTCACCTATGTCATCTGCCTGATGTAATGGTGAGTCTCACTTTTGTATCTAATACTCCCGTTGTGTAATTTTTGCATATGACGAGGTTTGCTATCATTTGTTAAAATGTTCAGTCTATCACCTAATGCGAATTAGTGTCGTTACAAAAGTGCAGGGTAATCCCACTGTGATTTTCAAGGACTCCTGAGATGGGGGTGGGAGAGTTGTAGGATTTCTATGAGTTTATCAGAATTCTGCCCTGTTGGGGTGAGCAGGTTTCATAAAACACCACATATATTACTTGATTAAAAAAACCTTTTTCTTGGAATGAGTTTCTTGAATACAAAAATTACAAAAATTAAATTGCATAAAAACCTGCTGTACGTTGAAGGTTAACAGAGTATTTTTCTCAATTTATTATATTATTTAGCCAAGGCAATGCAGTCTGTTTTTAGAGCAGTCATCGTGACTGAATAAATTGGAATCAGTCATCTGGACACATGTCAGTAATTGTCATAGTTCAAACAAATAAAACCCCAATCAGACTCAAGTCATGGGTTCAGCCGCAGTCCCCGATGCACTATATTAGGTAAAGTTTCTTAATGTGTGTCTGAATGGTTTATAGTGAAAGGGGTACTCTCACCACAATGATTAGCTTTAAACAAATAAAGATCATTACCACATACATTGCTCTTCTGATTTTGTGTAGAGCCGCCCACAGCCTGAACAGGAAGTGGGAGCCTGAAGCTGTAGAACCACCCAGAACCTGAACAGGAAGTGGGAACATGAAGCTGCAGAACCGGCCACAGCCTGAACAGGAAGTGGGAGCCTGAAGCTGTAGAACCACCCAGGACCTGAACAGGTAGTGGAAACCTAAAGCTGCAGAACTGGCCACAGCCTGAACAAGACGTGGGAGCCTAAAGCTGTAGAACCACCCACAGCCTGAAAAGAAAGTGGGAGCCTGAAGCTGTAGAACCACCCAGAGCCTGAACAGGAAGTGAAAGTCTGAAGCTGTAGAACCGCCCACAGCTTGACCAGGAAGTGGGAGCCTAAAGCTGTAGAACCACCCACAGCCTGACCAGGAAGTGGGAGTCTGAAGCTGTAGAACCGCCTACAGCTTCACCAGGAAGTGGGAGCCTGAAGCTGTAGAACCACCCACAGCCTGAACAGGAAGTGGGAGCCTGAAGCTGTAGAACCGCCCACAGCCTGAACAGGAAGTGGGAGCCTGAAGCTGTAGAACCGCCCACAGCCTGAACAGGAAGTGGGAGCCTGAAGCTGTAGAACCACCCACAGCCTGAACAGGAAGTGGGAGCCAGAAGCTGTAGAACCACTCAGAGCCTGAGAAGGAAGTGGGAGCCTGAAGATGTAGAACCACCCACAGCCTGATAGCCTAAAGCTATCTATGAAGAGTAGTTTCTGTGAACCAGCATGGTGAGAATAACCCTTTAAGGTAATTGGTGTTGGTTCTAGTCAAACAACTCTAGTCAAAATGTACCCACATTTTGCATTAACTTGGTTGCTGAAGACCGCTATTAATACCAGCAATATGCAATAGTAGGATAAGCACAGTCATTTGCAAAGTTATGGAATTAATGTCCTTTGAATGCATTCACAAAAACTCTCAAAACTACATGCGTGTTTAATTCAATCAAATACCAACGAAAATGGCCAGTAGGTGTTCAAGGTCCTCTGTAGGCTTGCAACATTTAGATGATAAGGTCTATAGGGTCTATTTTTTTTAACACCTTGGCTTCCAACAAGGTGTTAGGGTTGCCCGGTGGTGTGTCCTCTCTCCACTACATCTCTGGTTGCAATATCTCTTGACCACACGATGTTGATGCATTATACAACGCTCTTCATTTGTCAATTGTTGCTTTGTATGATAAATGGCAAATATTTAGCAGAAAGAGGTAAAATCAATTCATAGATTGTTGTTCAAAGTCTCCAGGAGAAGTCAGAGGCCTGTCATCTATGGGTAATACGCTTATTGATTTGTGTGCCTGTATTATAATATTTTCCCAGTATTCGTTGTGCTTCAAGGTCAAAATAACTCTCTACACGTGCTTATGTTCTGAGAGATAAATGATCAATAAATAGAACCTCATCAATACCCACCTTAACCTGACGAAAGCCTCCCTGAAATACAATAACCTGTCCTGAGTATCCAAAGGCGCCACAATGTCACAAGTTCTAGCAAATGGATTTATCCCACTTTCTGGAGACCAATTTGGAACAACTTTTTCTCATCAAATTCAGGATTTATGTTAATAAATATTGTGAAATAAAAGAAATATACAGATCTACAGTAAATATGACACAAAAGATTTATTAAAATATTAATATTAATAATTATATTAAATCTATTAATGCATTAATAAAAAATATATCAATAATAAAATATTAACAATATTAATAATAAATTATAGTAAACACATTAACAAATTAATACAAATATATTAATATTAAATTATTAAAAATTAATATTAATAATAAATTATATTAAATATATTAATACATTCAAAAAATATGAATAATAAAATATTAATTATAATAAATTATATTAGATATATCAATACATTAATAAAAAAATATATTAATAATAAGAATATTAATATTAATAATAAATTATATTAAATATATTAATACATTTATAAAAACTATATTAATAATAAACATTTTAAAATATTAATATGATAAATTATATTAAATATATTAATACATTAATAAAAAATATATGAATAATAAAATATTAACTATTAATAATAAATGATATTAAACACATTAACAAATTAATAAAAATATATTAATATTAAATTATTAAAAAAATTACATTAATAATAAATTATATTAAATATATCAATAAATTAAAAAAATATTAATGATAAAATATTAATTATAATGCATGATATTAGATATATTAATACATTAATAAAAAACTATATTAATAATAAAAAATAATTAGAATAATTAATATTAATAATAAATTATATTAAATATATTAATAGATTAATAAAAACTATATTAATAATAAACATATTAAAATATTAATAAATTATATTAAATATATTAATAAATTAATAAAATATTAATAAAATATTATAAATATTTATTTAAAATATCTTTTATATTGTAACATTTGTATCCTCATGTGCTTTTTATTTTATATGTACAACCACATTCAGGATACAAATACAGGCTCCATTCATATATGTTGCATCTACTCCGATAAGGAAACTGTATAAATATAGTACTGGGGAGAACATGTGTAAGTGTAATGAGAAAGATGACTTATCTCTGTAATTGGCCACAATATGTTAAGTTTCTAATGCTATAAACATTTGGATCTGAGAGAATGTCCTTCCTCTTTATTACACTTTTGGATGGACTGTTTTATGTTGCATAGTGTCACCTTTACCACCTGACTCAAGTTTGTTGCCACATCAAAGAATAGGCAAATGGACATCTGCTATCCACTCTCCCTTTATTGGAAAGACAGTCCTTATTTTTTACCCAAATCATCCTCCCCAATCCCTCTTGACATTATAAATAAACTTACATTAATGCAGGAAAAAAGGAAAAAGAAGGAGCCGGCGCACGTGGAGAGAACAATAAAGCCCGAGCTAAAGGCTTTTTTTTAAAAGTTGTCACTTTATTTTTAAAAATGTAAAGGAATTACCCTGATTCTTCTGAGGAAGCACAGGTTCACGTGCGAAAGGCGTAAAGTTTATTAAGTTTTATTATGTCAAGTTTTTAATTTTGTGTGGGTAATTCCTTTACATTTTTAAAAATAAAGTGACAACTTTAAAAAAAAAAAAAAGCCTTTAGCTCAGGCTTTATTGTTCTCTCCATGTGCGCCGGCTCCTTCTTTTTCCTTTTACCCACCATCGGATCCCTGAGTGGAGTACCAGCGACCCGCAGCTGCCGTATTAAGGGCTACGGAATATAAATAGCCCCGCAAGCACTTATGAGTGTTGTGCCTCTAAAATAAGAGCGCCACCTCAAAAGGTGAGCGAACCTTTATCTTTTTTAATCAATATCTTAACATGAACTACTACACTATTGTGCGCCCCCTCTCTCTTTTTCTTTTGTTCTTCATTAAACCTACATTAATAAACTATTAAGCTTACTATATTCCCCCCAACAAAGTATCTTTCTAGATCCTAAGTGCAACTTCAGGTTCCCACTTTCTAGTCAGGCTGTGAGCAGTTCTGCAGCTTCAAGTTCTCACTCCCTGTTCAGGCTGTGGGTGGTTTTACAGCTTCAGGCTCCCCCTTCCTGTTCAGGATGTGAGCTTTTCTACATCTTTAGAATCCTACTTCCTGTTTAGGCTGTGGGGAGTTCTATAGCTTCAGACTTCCACTTCCTGTTCAGGCTATGGGTGGTTCTGCAGCGTCAGACTCCACCTTCTTGTTCAGGCTGTGGCCAGTTCTACAGTTTCAGGCTCACCCTTCCTATTCAGGCTGTGGGTGATTCTTCAGCTTCTTGTTCAGGCTGTGGACGATTCCACAGTATGAGATCACACTTCCTGTTCAGGCTGTGGGTTGTTCCACAGCTTCAGGCTCCCACTTCCTTTCCAGGCTGTGGGTGATTCCACAGCTTCAGGCTCCCACTTCCTTTCCAGGCTGTGGGTAGTCCTACAGCTTCAGGCTCCCACTTTCTGTTCTGGCTATGGGCAGTTCTACAGCTTTAGGCTCCCACTTCCTGTTCAGGCTGTGGGCTGTTCTACAGCTTCCGGCTCCCACTGCCTGTTCAGGCTGTGGGTGGTTCTACAGCTTCGGGCTCCCACTTCCTGTTCAGGCTGTGGGTGGTTCTACAGCTTCGGGCTCCCACTTCCTGTTCAGACTGTGGCTGGTTCTACAGCTTCAGGCTCCCTCTTCCTGTTCAGGCTGTGGGCAGTTCTACAGTTTCAAACTCCCACTTTTTGTTTAGATTGTGGGCAGTTCTACAGCTTCAGCCTGTGGGTGGTTCTACAGCTTCAGACTGCTCCTTCCTTTTTTAATTTTTTTTCTACCTAATATTGCTTCATTTTATAAATTAAGTTATATTTTTATGAAAACAATTACATGCAGAATTTGAATGACCCTAATCTCAAAGCAGACAATACAAGACGTTACTTTTTGAACATAAAATGTATGTCTAGTTTGCTATTATAGTAGACTTTCTTTCCATTATGCTACATGTAGCTCCAATCTGAAAGATAAAAATCTGTGTTCCTTTTTTTTGGGTTATACGCCATTTTGACAGGGAAAATAGCAATCCATGTCAGGGGACTCCCTGCAGAAAACAGGGACGCCACCTATGCCCCTTATAAGTGTTCAAACCTGACTTACAGAATACATACTAATCATCCCAAAACCCCAAGGGGGACACCCTGGAAACAAAAATCCCTCTTTTCGAGCCCTTGTGGAAGGATCAGGGTAAAATTAAATGAACATTTGGACCCAGTAAATAAGCAACTAAGGAACGGCCAAATTTCCATATTGAGTTTAAATTTTCCCAAATTATACTCAAAAACATTTCCCCCACCAGCCTCATTGCTGGGTCCCCGAGGTAAAGCAAATATGGGGCATTGGGGGGTTCACTCCGAAGAGTGGGGAATTTAGGTGGGGGCGGCACTTTTTTTTCCCCCTTTTCCCAAATGTTTTTTTTGCTAAGGGAAAAATTTATGCTGGGGTACAGAGCTAAATTTTATTTTACATTGAGTTGGCAAGGGAAATAGAGCCAGGCAGAGCTGGGAAAGTTTTTTTTGGTGCCCTAGGCAAAAATAGGGGTTTTGAGCATGCCCCCCCCCCTTTCCTCCCCAATGGTAAAAAAAGGGGGTTTTTTGCCACGATCTAATTTTTGGAAGGGGGAAAGCCTAAAAAAATGGGTTTTTTAATCATTTTTCCAAAAATAATGTCATTAAAAAAAAGGGGGAACCCTTTCTGAGAGCTGCACCCTTTCCCCTTACTTCCCTTATTTTTCCTTTTTTACATTAGTTTCGAACAGGAGCTGTTTCTGGCCGCACTTGCATTGTTTGCACTTTTTATCTGTTTGGCGGGGGAAACAGGGAACGGCTTTGAAGGGAATTGGGGAGAAAAGATCCTGTTCTTTTGTATGGAAAATCCACTGGCTGTAAGTATTACTGAGAAAACATCAGACACTCTTGCTCACCCTCCCCCTGCAGCAGTTTGGAAACAAATGAAAGAACTGTGCAAAATTTACAGTTTCCTCTGTGGTTTACCCAAACTGTTTATAAAGTACGGCGAAGTATCGGGGGTGCATGGGAGGGGGGGGTGATGACATACAGAGGGGGGTATTTGTTTTTTTAACACAAAACGAAACGCCCCTTTTTCAACCCTCAAGGGGGGAAGTATCCCTGTTGGTGGGAACCCTTTTTTTTTGAAAACCCCCCCTTTTTTAAGCCAGTTTCATGAATGTTGATGGGTTTTAAGCTTAAAGGGTTTTACTAGGAAGGTTTTTCATGCCAAATTTGTCTGGTTCAGTTTGGGGTTCAAAAGGGAAACAGCTATTTTTTTGAACTGCATAGGGCGTGAAGTGGTTTGACATCACCTGTGCCTTTCCCACGTGTGTCATCAACAAAGTTTTTTTTATGTAAAAGAGCTTGAATATAATTCTTTTCTGGCACCTTCTTGTTTTATTAAAATGCTGGGTAGTCTAAGTAACAAAATCCACTATTGTATGTACCCGCATAAAGATTAACTTAATCAAGCGCTTGCACCCTCCATCTTACTGAGTGGGGCCAGTGTTCCTGTTTCCCCTATAACCCCCTTTTTTAAAATTCTTTCACGTTAAAAGGGGGACAATCTGATGAAGGTCAAACTGAACCGAAAAGTTTATGTCAAAAATTGGTGCTTCAAAATAAATTTATTGATTTGATTAAACACTTGTTTAAAGGTTTAATCTTTTATGGGGTAATACTAAGGCGTGAATGTTACAACTTAGTGAGGGTTTCTTTTTTTTTTTATTTATTTTCCTCTTTGACAATGGGCTAAGGTTTTTAAAAGGACCCAAATAGAATGAAGCACCTGGGGTTGAACACCCTTCAGCATGAGTGTGTGTGATTATAAAGGGGTACAGAGGACGGAGTAGAATGACAGCACCCCGGGTTGAACACTCGCAGTGAGTGTGTGTGATTACCCAAAGGAATGCATGGGGGAGGGTAGAATGACAGCACCGGGGTTAAATCTCTAGCAGTGAGTGTGTGTGATTACTAAGGAGTACAAGGGCGGGGTAGGATGACAGCACTGGGGGGTTTAACACTCCTCAGCAGTGGTGGTGGTATTACTAAGGGTCAGAGGGGGATAGAAAAGACAGCACCCGGGTTGAAAAACCCCTCAGCAGTGGTGTGTGTGATTTTTAAGGGGTAAAGGATGGGAGTAGAACGACGACCTGGTGTTGAAAAAACTTTCTCCCCAATAGTGTGTGTGATTACTAAGCCATACAGAGGAAGGAATGAAGCAGACCCGGGTTAACACTACCTCAGCAGTGAGGTGTGTGTTTCTAAGGAGTACAGAGGATGGGAGTAGAATGAAAACACCTGGGGGTGAAACACTTGCTCAGCAGGGGGTGGTGTGGATTGCTAAGGATAAGAGGACAGGGTAAATGACAGCACCTAGGGTTGAAAACCCGCTCACTGGTGTGTGTGATTATAAGGATAAGGGACAGGAAAAGAAAGACACATGGGGTTTAACATCCCTCAGCAGTGAGTTATGTGATTAAATAAATTCAGAGGATGGGAGGGAGAGGGATGCCTTGGGGTTGAACACCTCTAGCAGTGAGGTCAGTGATTTTAAGCCCAAAAAGAGGACAGGAGTGAAATGACAGTACCCGGGGGGTTTAACACTCTTACAGTAAGTGTGTGTGTTTCTAAGGGGTACAGAGGTGGGATTAAATGACCCGCCCCTGGGGTTGAACACTCGCTAGATGGGTGTGTGTGATTAAAAAGCGGGAAGAGAGACGTACCCTTTTAGAGGAGGATGATGTTAAGATGTGAGCCAGGACTGAGGAGCTGTGTCATATCGTATCCCCCGGGATGAGCTGTACATATGGGGTCACGACATAGCCAAAACAGAAATGGGGCAGAATTTTTTAACCCTCATCCCCCAACCTTCCTTTTTATTGTGGTTTTACCAGGGGGACTGTGAGATTATTCCCAATCCTGGCAGCTAAATTCATGTGCTGGCTGCTGTAACTAACCCCCGGCGTGTATGTAGCCTGCTTCATACCTCCTCCCAACATTATGTTATACATGTTCTTCAAAAGTCGGAAAAAAAGGGGTTAAAAGCGCAGGATGTACGACTTTTATCAATTTTGCTAATGGAAAATACTGATTGACGTTTATGGAGAGTGTTTAAAATACGAATACATCTGTATCTGATCTGTCTTCCATATCACATTAGTGCATCATCTGTATTACATCCGCTTTTCTAAGAGGCTGTCTTGTTTAATTATGATTCCTTCCTAACAGCAAACCTACTGATCTTTAAAACTGATGCAAGACATATGATAAACCGATGCATTATGATCTGTGTAACATATTCTAGCAACAACAATGATAAAGTCACCTAATTAGAGAATGTTCAACCAGCTTTTTTTACTTTGTAGCAAATACACAAATTACAGACAGGAAACAAATGGCTGTGTAGTAACAGTTTAATAACAGAAATTTTATAACTTGAAATTATAAAAAAAAATAAGTTAGTTGAATTCACAACCTATGTGATCAATGGGCAAAATATAAGAATCTTGTAATTTGTATTCCTAAATAAAAAAAAAAAACAATATAATTATTAAAATGTTAGTTGGCCCGAAGGAAAAGAGTGAGATTTTTGATCTTATCGAGCTGTTTGACTGAAAGAAAACAGCCCTAACAATAGAGGTATCAATAGTGACAATGGAAAGGTTAATAAAACTCTTGTAAGATGGAAATCCAATACAGATTGTAGCTAAAGATAATGGTTGTTCCCAGTCAACTGGAAAAGCAGTAACGTAATGGGAGGAAAACATATTGGTAAACCAAGGAAGACATCAAAGTGTCAGGATAGAGAACAAAATCCCTTAAAAAATGCACAAGAACTGTAGCAAAGCTGCATATTTGTAGCTTCACTATGGCATTTCTGGGCACATTACAGCTGGAACAGGTAGAGCACTTTCAAAGTGTTTTACCTGAGCCAGAAATGTTGCCCGAGCGCTAGATTTATGACCCACAGTAGAGCGGGTTCATAAATCAAGCACGTTCTATGCCATTAAAATGCGCATGAAATTTGGCGTGTTAACGCAAAATTTCATGCATGTTGTCCAAAATGTCATTTATGATGAGTCAGGTAAGGGACCAGGTGGGGAAATGGTAATTGACAAATGGTTACTGCACCAATGGCGTAAGCTTGAAGGAGTTGCATTGGCTTGAAGGCTTATTGAATTCGATTGGAAGGATTATCTCTTCTGATGATTCTTGTTTTCTGCTTAACAGAATGGACAGACGTTGGCGTGTCAGGTGAGAAACATTTGGGAACAAACACCCTTTGACCATTGTTGGAAGAACACAAGCTGGTGGTGGCAGCACTATGGTTTGAGAATGGTTTTCATGACATCTTTTGGACCATTCATCCATATGGTAGGTGCTTTCAACTTATCTACGTATGAACCCATTTTTGCAGATCACATACACCCATACTTGCTGAATGTCTACCCTTTGGAAGATGGGAACTAAAAGTAAAACAATATAAAATGTCACACAGTTGGAAATGACTGACATTGGTTGGAAGAGCAGGACCAAGACTTCCAAGTACTATCTTTTGAAATCTGTGTAGGGCCTCAGGATGGTGATGCTTGCTCTATGGCCCCTCCAGCAGCTGTGGGTGCAGTCAGCATGTGGGGCCCCTGGATGGTGGTGTTGGCTCTATGGTCCCTCCAGCACCTGTGGGTGCAGTCAGCATGTGGGGCCCTGGATGGTGGTGTTGGCTTTATCGCTCCTCCAGCAGCTGTGGGTGCAGTCAGCATGTGGGGCCCTGGATGGTGGTGTTGGGTCTATGGCCCCTCCAGCAGCTGTGGGTGCAGTCAGCATGTGGGGCCCCTGGATGGTGGTGTTGGCTCTATGGACCCTCCAGCAGACGTGGGTGCAGTCAGCATGTGGGGGCCCTGGATGGTGGTGTTGGCTCTATGGCTCCTCAGCAGTGTGGGTTGCAAGTCAGCTTGTGGGGGCCCTGGTTGGTCGGTGTTGGCCTATGGCTCCTCCAGCAGCTCACTTGTGGTGAGGTAAGACATGTGGGGTCCAATGGATGATGAGTGTTGTATAATGTTGGTTTTGGAGCCTCCAGTAGCTGTTGGGTGCAGTCTGCATGTGGGGTCCCATTGGATGATGGTGTTGTTGGCTCTTTGGACCTTCCAAGTTGCTGTCGGGGTTGCAAGTCAGCTATGTGGTGTACCTGCGATGGGGTGTGGTTGGCTCTTTGGCCCCTCCGCTAGCAGTGGATGCAAGTCAGATGTGGGGCACCTGGTATAGTGGTGTTGGCTCTATGGCACCCTGCAGCAGCTGTGGGTGGGCGACGTCAGCCATTGTGGGGCCCCTGGATGGGTGGCTGTTGGCTATATATGGATCCTCCAGCAGCTGTCGGGTGTGCTGTCAGCATTGTGGCGGCCATGGATGGTAGGTATGTTGGTAATCTATGTCCCTACCGCAGCTCGGGGGAGTGCAGTCAGCATGTGCGGGCCCACTGGCTGGTGGTGTTGGCTATCCATGGACCCTCACTAGCAGCTGTGAGATGCATTCATGCTACAGATTCCCTGTGACAAATATCAGACGCTCATCGTTCCCACCCATCCTGTATACCCCTGTTTCCCCGATAAAATAATACAGCTCATTTATATATTATATTTTTGTTCACTATAGAATGACGAGCTTAGATTCTTTTTTTAGGGAGATTGTTTTTTCTTTCTGTGTTCAAGACATTGGAATTTGGTGTTGAACAAAACTGCTACACTGTCATTTAAGTATACTGCAAGTGATTTCATCAAAAACCATCAGCAGATGCAGCCAAACTCTGAATTGCATATAAAAAAAATTATGCACTAGGTTTATTTTCGGGGGCGATACAGGGTATGCTGCTGTCCCTACTGCAGCCATGCCTGAACACTTCCTCGAGGGTCATTATTATCGATTGCGCTTTGATTAATAAAAATTGCAGGTGTGGCATACCTCTAATTGTAGAGATTCCATAATTTTTACCAGAGTCCCTAATGCAGTTCTGACAAACTATTCAGGTGATCAGCGATCCCTCCCCACACTGCTAGTCTCGTGCAAATGCTGAGGTAAATGTGTAGGTCATCTTTAATTGTGATATGCGCCTATGTAACTTCTTTAATGCTGGGTGAGCATCCTCTAATTGTAGAGATTCCATCATTTTTACCAGAGTCCCTATTGCACTTCTATATTGCACACATTCAAAAATCTATTTCCAGGTTTATTCAAGTCCAGGCGCGTATCCTCTGGATTGTCCAATTTTTGTTGTTGAATGGGAGCATTTCGTGTTGTGTACATCAGTTCGCTGCACTCCCCTCATCAGATTTATACAGACCTGTCCTTAGATGGTTTCTTATCCAAGGTCTCTTTGAAGTAGGTATAATAAAGAGATGATCCTAAAAAAAAAAGATGAAAATTCTTCCTTTGTTAATTGGGCAATATTTAACCCAGTCAACAGACAGATTCAATTATTTGCAGATTGGAAGCAGCCTTGGAAAAACGGGCGCAGCGACCCAATCTTCATGGTCTATACTGACAACTTGCAGGGCTCCACTACAAAAGCGATGACAATTAGACACCAAAATACATCCACCTAATTAACAGCAAATGTTTCGCTAGAGGTGATTGCTTTTGTTGACTGCTAAAATATGTTAACTAATGTTCCAATCGTTTTGTTCCTCGCATCGCAACAGATCTGTAGTAAACAGTTAACATTTTTTGCTAATTCGTGGCCGCGGTCCCCTCCAATAACCTTTATAAACACATGGCAAAATTATCATTAAATGTAACTTCTAATTACAGAGCACATAACTCTCGGTTACCTTGTAAAGCTAAATTTAAGATCATAACATGTATCCTACAGTATTTCACAGGGCTGTAAATTCCTTAAAACAAGGCTAATTAGGGTGGAAATGCCATAAAGCTTTGTAAAATAATGGTGACTGCAGCACAACTGGAGATGGAGGCCGCTAACAAACAGGAACTTTTCCCATCCCGGGTCTATCGGCAATTTTCTGTTCTGAATATGAATGGACCCAGTGAGCGGCTTTGGTCACTACCTGCCGAGAGCTGGATCCCAATGACAGGAATGACACCAGGGAAAGAACACAAGTCTGTCTATCCCACATTTCCAGAATGCAATTTTTAATATAGGGAAGGTCTGTTGAACATGGGCATGAAGGCTACATGCCTGCTCAGAATACTGCTCGTATATGTACTAGTGAGGTGCATGCAGTGATTGGTCGGTTTAATTAGCGCCCTCCCATTCAGTACAGTGGGTTATTATATGTTCCTGTTACTGCTCTTTACATGTATTTTGTGAGGGTTGCATGCAGTGAATTGACGTGGTCTATAGCAACCATCTCTACACAGTACAGTGTCGGTCACTCAGGTCCTGTATGCCTACTTTACTTTTTTATTAGTGAGGTCGCATGCAGTGTTTGGGTGGTCTTATAGCCCTCTTACAGTACTACGTGCGTACGAAATGTCCTGTATTGCTCTTACCATGTTAAATAGTGAGGAGCATTGCAGTGGTTGACAGTCTATTTCTCCTCTCTTCATGTCAGTGCAGGGTAATCACATGACCCGTCTGTATGCTCTATTCATGTTTTTGTGAGGTTGCATGCTGTGTTTTGGGGTCTTTAGCGCCCTCTCTACTGTACTGTGTGTGGTACTTCATGTCCTGTAATGATCTTACATGTTATTTGATGATGGGTTACTGCAGTGAGTGATTGGCTGTCTATAGCACCTATCTACAGTACAGGGTGATACTACATGTCTTGTTATGCTCCTTACATGGTTTTGAGAGGTACATGCTGTGATTTGGTGGGTCTATAAGTGCACTCTCTTTTACAGGTACAGTGCGTTACTTCAGGTCATGTAATGCTCTTATAAATGTATTAGTGAGGTGAATGACCAAGTGAATTTGTGTCTATTGCGCCTCTCTGCCTGGCCAGTGCCTCCGGCTATTACATGTCCTTGTATACTATCTTTACATGCACATTAGTGTGGTGCATGACAGTTTGTTTTGTGAGTTTCTATAGCGCCTCTCTACGTACGGTGCCGTATAACATGTCATGTACTGCTCTTACAATGTATTTAGTGTGGTTCATAGCAGTGATTGGTAAGGTCTATAGGCGCCTCTCTTCAGTACAAGTGCTCGATGGGTTAATAATGTCCCTGTACTGCTCGTAAATGTAATATTATTTGTGGTTGCTGCTGTGTGTGGTGGTTTATAGACGCCTCTCTACAGTACAGTGTGGTTATACTACTTGTCTGTACTGTCCTTACTGTATTTAGTTTGGTGCATGCAGTGATTGGTGGTCTTATAGCACATCTCTTACAGTATATGTAGGTACTACATGTCCTTACTGCTCCTTAACATGTATTAGTGAGGTGCATGCCAGTGATTGATCGATGGTCTATAGCGCCTCTCTTACAGTACAGTGCGGTACTACATGCCTCGTACTGCTCTTACATGTATTAGTCCGAGGTGCATGCTGTGACGGGCTGGTCTTATAGCGCCCCTCTCTACAGTTCTGGCTGGTACTACATGTCCTGTACTGCTCACTTACATGTATTAGTGAGGTGCATACATGCACGTGATTGGTGGTCTATTAGCGCATCTCTACTGTTACTGTGCAGTACTAAATGTCCTGTAATGCTCTTACATGTTTTTGTGAGTGCATGCAATGTTTGGTGTCTATATCGCCTTCTCTACAGTACCAGTGCGAGGTACTAACATGTCCTGTACTGCTTTACATGTCATTAGTGGTTGCATGCAGTTTGATTGGTGGCGGTCTTTTGTGCCTCTCTACAGTTCAGTGCCGGTGAATTAAATGTCCTGTACTGCTCCTTTCATGCTCATTTGTGAGGAGGAGCTTGCAGTGAATTGGCGAGGTCTATAGACATATCTACAGTACAGTGCGGCGGAAGGCCGGTTACTAAATGTCCTGTACTGATACTTACATGTATTAGTGAGGTGCATGCAGTGATTTTGGCGGTCTATAGAGCCCTCTCTACAGTACAATGCCAAGGCAAGCGTAATTACATCGTCCTGTTCACGACTTTAATGTATTAGTGTGGTGCATGCATAGGTGATTGGTTGGTCTATAGCTCCTCTCTTCAGCTACAGTGCGAAGGTACTACATGTCCTGTACTGCTACTTACATGTATTAGTGAGGTAAATGCAGTGTTTGCCAAGGTCTATTGCTCCCTCCTACAGTTAAGTGCTACAGTACTACATGTCCTGTATGCTCTTACAGTATTAGTGAGGTGCATGCTAGTGATCTGGTTGGTCTATAGCCATCTCTTCTGCACAGTGTCGGTACTACATCGTCCTGCTACAGCTCTTACTGTATTTAAGAGGTGCATGCTGTGATTGGAGATCTATAACGCATCACTACGAGTAACAGTGCAGGGTACTACATGTCTGTTATGCTACTGAAGGATTAGTGAGGTGCTTGCACTGGTCGATTGGTGGTTCTTTAGCTCCTCTCTCAGTACTGTGACGATACTACAATGTCGGTACTGCCTCTTTTATGTATTAGTGAGGTGCATGCGTGTGATTGAGTGGTCTATAGCTCCTCTCTAACAGTACATGTGCGGTACTACATGTCCTGTATGCTCTTCGATGATTTAGTGAGGTGCATGCAGTGATTGGTGGTCTTTAGATCATCTTATACAGTAAGTGCCATGTACTTCATGTCCTGGTAATGACTATTACAATGTATTTAGTGAGGTGCAATGCTGAGATTAGTATAGAAGGTCTATAGCACCTCCGCAATTTAGGGACAGTACTACATGTCTGTACTCGCTCTTTACTTGTAATTGTGAGGTGATGCAGGGATTGGTTGGTCTATTAGCGCCTCTTAACAGTATCAGTGGCGATACTACATGTCCTGTATGCTCGTAATGTTTTAGTGAGGCTGCATTGCAGAGAGGCTGGTTCTATAGATCCTTCTATACAGTACAGTGCGGTCAATACTGTCACTGTACTGCCTCTTAATTGTTATTAGTGAGGTCTTGTAATCAGTGATTGGTGGTCTATAGCGCTTCTACGTTCAGTTGCGTACTACATGTACCTGTACTGTCCTTTATTGTTTTAGTGAGGTGGCACACACAGTGATTGGTGGTCTATAGCAACACTCTCTACTTTACAGTGCTGGTCTTACAGGTCCATGTATGCTCTTACTTGTATTTTTGTGGGCTAAACAGTGATTCGGTGGCTTTTAGCGCCTCTCTACAGTACAGTGCCGGTTACTACATGTTACTGTACTGCTTCTTACATGTATTGAGAGTGGGTGCATGCAGTATTGGTGGTCTAAAGCGGCCTTTCTGCAGTCAGTGCGGTACTACATTGTCTCTGTACTACTCTTACATGCCATATTAGTGAGGTGCATGCAGTGTTTTGCTGTCTTTAGCGCATCCTCTACAGTACGGTGCTAGTTACTACTGTCTGTACTGCTTTACTGGATTTGTTTTTGGAAGTGCATGACAAGTGATTGGTCTGGTCTATAGCCCTGCTCTTCTGTACTTGTGCGAGGATATACATGTTGTTAATGCTACTTACATTTATTAGTGAGGTGCATGCAACGTGTTTGATGTGTCTATTAGCCTACACATCTTCGTACATGTGTCGCCGCGGTTACTACTATTTCCTGTATTGTCCTTACCTTGTATCTGTGAGCGTGCATGGAGTGATTGGAGGTCTATAGCAAACAACATCTCCCTACAGTACTGTGCGCAGGTACTACTTTGATCCTGTACTGCTCCTTATATGTATTAGTGAGGTGAGGCAGTGATTGGTGGTCGATTGCTCCTCTCTACAGTACAGTGCCGTAGAACATGTCCTGTTATTGCACTCAATACATGTATTTAGTAAGGTCATGCACAGTGTTCGGCTGGGGGGTCCTATTGCAGCCTCCTCTACAGCTACAGCTGTGGTATTATATGTCCTGTACTTATCCTTACATGTATTGTGAGGTTAGCCCATAGCAGCTGTTTTGCACTGGTCTATAGCGCCTCTCTACATTTACTGTTGCGATGGTATTCTGTCCTGTATTGCTCCATTACATGTATTTAAAGAGGTGCATGTAGTGATTGGGTGGTCTATAGCGCCTCCTCTATAGAATACAGTGCGCCGTACTACATTGTCTTGTAATGCTCTTTAATGTATTAAGTGAGGTGCATGCAGTGATTGGTGGTCTATTTAGCACCTCTTCTACGTACAGTGCTGCGGGTACTTACATGTACTGTATTTGATTCTTACCATGTATTAAAGAGGTGCATGCAGTGTTTTGCGGTATATAGCGCATCCCTACTCTACAGTCTGTGCGCGGTACTACCATATGTCCTGCTATTGCTTTCTTAATGTAATTAACGAGGTGCATTGTACCGTGATTGCTGGGTCTCTATAGCGCCCTCTATATTAGAAAACAGTGCATTACGGAAGGATACTTCCATTGTACCTGTAGCTCTTTCATGTATTTGTAAGGCTGCATGTAGTGTTTGGTGATATTTGCTCCCTCTCTTCCCTGTCAGTGCGCGGGTACTACATGTCCTGTTTACTGTCTCCTTACACTGTATTTGTGAGGATAGTTATTGCAGTGATTGGTGGTCTATAGCGCCTCTACAGTACCTGTGCGTAATACATTGTCACTGTACTGCTCTACATGTTTTAGTGAGGTTCGGCAGTGATTGGTTAGGTCATTTAGCGCCTCTCTACCAGTACAGTACGGTACTTTATTGTCATGTACTGATCTTCCTGTTTTTGTGATGGTGCAATGAAGTTATTGGTGGTATATTAGCGCCTATCTACACAGCGATCCTGTACGGTATATATGTACTGTTGCTACCTTATCATTATTAGTGAGGTGCTGTGCAGTATTGGTGGTCTATAGCAGCGTCTCTATACTGTACAGTGCGGTTTACTTTAAATGTCCATGTACTGCTAATCTTTCATTTTTATCTAGTGAGGTGCATGCTAGTTATTGTGTGGTCTATTGCGCTCTCTTCAGCTACACGTACACGGGGTACTTATCATGTCCCTGTACTGCTGCCTTACATGTATTAGTGATGGTTTGCATGCAGTGATTGGCGGTCTATACACACTCTCTACAGTACAGTGTAGGTTACTACATGGTCCTGTATGCTCTTACATGTATTAGTGAGGTTGATGCAGTTGATGGTGGTCTTTTAGCGCATCTCTACAGTACAGTGCGGTACTACAGGTCCTGGTACTTGCTCTTACTTGGTATTACTGAGGTGCATGCTGTAGTGATTGGTGGTCATGTAGGCAATCTTCTACATAGCACAGTGATCAGGTAATACTATGTCCTGTAATGATTCTTACAGGTATTAGTGGGGGGCATGCAGTGATTGGTGGTCTTACTGCGCATCTATACAGTACTGTGATGGAAACTTCATGTCCGGTACTGCTATTGAAATGTATTTAGTGTGGAGCATGCAGTGTTGGTGGTCTATAGCGCCTCTTTTTCAGTACAGTGCGGTAATAACATGTCTTTACTGCTCTCTCATGTATTAGTGAGGTAGATGCAGTGATGGACGTTCTATAGCTCCTCTTACAGTTACAGTGCAGTACTACATGTTACAGCACTGCTCTTAATGTATCACAGTCGTGGCTGCCATGCAGTGATTGGTGGTCTATAGCGACCTCTCTACAGTCAAGTGAGCTTCCGGTGTAATACATAATTACTGTAATGATCTTAATAGATTTGTGAGGTTTGCATGCAGTGATTTGGGGGAGGTCTATAGCAAACCTATTTACAGTTAAAGTGTCGGGTACTTAATGCCTGTTACTGCTCTTACAAGTTTTAGTGATGGTTCATGCAGTGGTTGGTGGATCTATAGCACCTCTCAACAGTTACAGTGCAGTACTACATGCTCTCCATGTTAATGATCTTACATGTATTAGTGAGGTGCATGCAGTTGACTTGGTGGTCTTTAGTGTATCTGTACAGTACTGTGCGGTACTACATATACCTGTACTGACTACACTTACATGTTTTAGGGAGGGATGCAGTGATTCGGCGGTCTATAGCACCTCTCTACAGTACAGTGCTGTAATATACCACTGTGAACTGTACTGCTGCGGCTTTCCTTGTATTAGTGAGGCTGCAATGCAAGTGGATTAGGGGGTCTATAGCGCTACTCTACAGTACAGTGCAGTACCTTACATGTCCTGTACTGCTCTTACATGTATTAGTGATGGGGCATGCTGTGTTTGGTGGGTCTATAGCTCCTCTCTACAGTACAGTGCAGAGGGGGTAACTACATGGTCTGTACTCTTGCTTAAATGTATTAGTGAGGTGCATATGCTGTGATTGGGGTCTATAGACTCCTATACAGTACAGTGCTCCAGTTCGAGTGAGAGCTCCTTGTTCCAAGGATTCACGTGTGTAAATGACATATTGTATCTACAATTTACTTTTAATCACAATCTCTCTGATACAGTAAATATTGTTGGCATTTTTTCGTGGATTACCAAGGTATTCTAATCCTTTTCCTCATTTCCATGTTTTTCGAGGAAGTGTATCATAACTCACTGAATGGTAACGAGACCCCCTTCCAAGACCCCAATGTAATTAGTTCTATTAAAATGTTTGCACATGTTGATACATGTAATTTTAGTTGAAGTCATACACACAGTCAGCCTGTGGAGCATAAATGACATAAATGAAGTACAGCGCTAATGTGATCGCCTTTGCCAGATACGTTTCAGGATTGGGTAATGGGGGAAATGCACAGCTCACACACTTACTGGGCACTGTACAAATTAGTTCAGACTATTACTCCGGGGCAACTGGAGCATTTTCATAGTTGGCAGATTTCTCGATGGGTTGAATCTTGGCGGCGCATGCCTGGTGTTGTGAGAGAGCATTCCTTAAGCATTTTATTGTGCGTGTGAGAGCGAAATGACTGTCAATGGGTTCCCCCACTCTTTGTGTCACCTGTGACTTCAAACTCATTTATAAAACTCAGAGGCACGAATAACCTCCGAGCTGGACTTCTTCCCCAGGTTCCTATTCACTACTTTAGGGACATGGTCTCTGATTATCATGGTATAATGAATTCTCCGTGGGTTAACTAGACTCGTTGAGACGTAAGGTAGTTCTTCACCCAAGAATATCATTAGGCGGGGAATATCATCTGCACTGTCACTTCCCATAACATAAAAGCATTAACTCAGAGGACCAAGCAGAGCATAAACTCTTATAGGATTGTTTATAGTAAATTGCAGCGCCTGACCAGGGTCGCTCTCGAGAGGCGCACTTAGCCGGTAAATAAGGAAAGCAATGTTCCTCTCGGCTGAACTTTCGTGCATTGCAAGAAGGAAGCTGTGTCTGTGCTTTAGCTGTCCCTTGCTATGTTATAGGCCCCTTCATGGAGCATCTTTTGGGATATCGCTGGTGGAGCATTGGCCTGCGTCCTCTGCGTAGCCTTAGAAAGAATGAAAAGTTGATTTTTCTTTAGAAGGGGACTGTCACTCATCAATCCCAGCGGGCAGGGCAATACTTGGCTTGGGTAATTAAAAGGGGTTTTGCCAAGACTCTAATGTTGATGTCGGGATCCTCAGAAATGGGTATTTAAATCACTTTTCTAAATATATGGTGAATTAAAAAAAGTGAAAGCCTCTGAGAGCTGCAGCCTGACTTTGATGCCCTTTAGTTTCTGACTGTTGACATTTTGCTAAGAACAGGAGCTGATCTGAGCAAGCAACTAGGCCCGCACTTGCATTGTTTGCACTTCTTATCTGATGGCCAGGAGACCCAGGTACGAGCGCATTTGAAGGGAGCGGCCAGAGAGAATAAAAGCAGGTGTTTCTGGGCATCTGCACTAGCTTTGTTTCTCCTCCTAGTGTATCAAAAAATACAAAGAAGAGGTAGTATGCGCTAGTGGTAATTTAATTTTCTGACTCTGTGACTTTATCACTATAAAAGTGTCATATTTGATTTAGTGATAATGTTAAAACTAAGCATTTCGCGAGGCAACGTACCAGGCCTTCATACTAGGTTATTTCAGCTTTGTTTCTGTGTCAGAGCCTGTGTTGGCTGATTATAGAGGTTTACGATTGTTTGTGGTTGTAACTGTAATTATCTGAGGGTAAAAACATGACAGACACTTCCTCTATCAGCCCTTCTTCCGACCTTCCCCCCTGTCTGTAGTCAGTGATTGCTGCTGCTCGGGAGCTCTTCTTTACTCCTGCAGAAGATAAGAGGGAAAAAACTTATCCCCATATCTGCTTGTGCACTTATTACAGTTTATCCTTGGGCGTTTAGACCACAACTGTTTGCTCAAATACAGAGACTGAATATCAGCCTCAAAGAGAGTGCATATTGGGAGGTGGAACGATGTTATGAAAGGGGGGTCCCTTGTTTTTTTTAAAACAGAAACAAAATGCCCTTTTTTAAAGGTCAGAGGGATTTTCAGCCTGTTGGTGGGGAAATCCTTCTTGGCAAAACCCCTTTAAAAGACTTCCGGGAAAGGGAGGTGCAAAAACTTTTCGCTCCCCTTTTCCCTTCCCACCAATAAATACTTTGGACACTGTTTGATATATCTTTGTATTAGAGATAAAGATAAAAGACATGTCCCAAAGAAGAAAAGGACTGTCCATAGGGGGTATGGATACCACTCCTGCAGTAAAAAAAAAGGGAAAGGGAAAACCCCCCAGTCAAACCGCGGTGGCTCAGGGTTGACAAATCTGAGAAGTTACTGCTTCCAGGTTTCTCTTGAATCTGCTCCTGCCACCACCAAAGTGGGAATTACAGGAAATACCCATCTTTTGATCACGGGGGTTTTATCAGCCTTCTATATCCCCCAAACACAATCCAATATCAGCAGCACACTACTAGCACTGAAAAAAAACTTCAAAAGAACATAGGAATTTTTGGTAAAGTTTTTGACTTCGGGTAATGACAAATTTTTTGAGGTTTTTTAGTTAAATTTTTGATCAAAACTGTTTAAAACCACCTGCCAAACAGCAAGTGGGCCTCGTACAGGAGGGAAAAAAACCTACACTAACGTTACTGTCTTTTGTTTTTAGTGCTAGTAGTGTGCTGCTGATATCGGATTGTGTTTGTATGTTACTGCCACATCAGGGTGCACCTATGCTCATTGTTTTCAAATGTGCAGAACCAAATATTGTTTTCAAGACTGTGTCTATGGGGGAGTGGCTGCCCCTTCTTTGTTTTTTTTGCACTCCATCACCTGCACAGGCTTTTAAATCAATGCAGAGTACCTTATAGCTGGAACCTTCTCTCCCCGAAATGTGGAGGTCTGAACAGGCACCAAGAGAGGTAATGTTAGAGTAGGTTCCCACCTGTATTGAAGCCGCTTTGCTGTATGGGAGGTGGGCTTAAGCAGTTTTGATTAAAAATGTGCAGTAAGAAACTCAAAATTTTAATGTATTATGAGTATCAGACATGATTTTCCAAAAAATGATATTTGCCTTTTGATTGTTTTTTAGTGTAAGTAGTGTGATGCTTATATTGGATTGTGTTTGTATGTTGCTGCCACACCAGTGTGCACTATCTCGTTTTTCAAAAAAGTTTTTGGATTGAGACCCCAAATATTGTTTTTTTTGAAAAACCCCCCAGCAGTTTCCCTCCTGCCTCAAAAAAATAATCCCTCACTCACCATGTCCACCAGCAAGTACCAAAACGAATGGGCGGGCAGGGTGCTTCTGCTCCGGACACAGCAGCACATGCAGGGCTTATCCATCTTCTCCATCAAGCACACTAAGCAGTTACCTAGGGGTCCCTAAATCATAGGGGGCTAAGGTGTAGGTTCTAGAAATCAAAGACATATGCCCTGGGTCTGTGCTGCTTACTTAACAGTTTAAAACAGTTAAAAACCATGTTGGGCGGGAAACCATTGTCCGTCCTGCCCCTTAGCTTGAAGTCTAAAGGCAACCTACAAGATGTAATAGGGGTTGTGATTATATAAGTGTGTCTGGGTGTGGTTGGGCATGGGGCCCCAGTGGGGTCATTTTGGAGTCATAGAGGTTTGATCTGGTGTGATATTAGGGTTTTTGGGGACCAATGCCCTAAACCTGGGGGCTGTAATGTTTTTAAGGTTTTCCCTGCAATGGAAGACATACTCTTCCTCATTCTAGTAATAAGGTGAGAAAAATGCAGCACTCAGTAAAGTCTAAAACTATAAATGGTCCCCCACCCAAAATCATCTTGACCAAAAACAAGGATACAAACTTGCAGCACTACGACCAGAAAAAGTGAAAAATTTGCCCATCTAATTTTTCGACATTTCAGCGTCCAAAGAGCATAGAAGAGTAAAACCCAGACACCTAAGGACAGTACTAATTGATAATTTCCAATAAGTGTATGCAATGAAAAGAGGATCAAAATTGAGCATCCCTTTCCTCTCTTGAGGAAGGCTCGATGGCAGAGCTGAAATGTCACTAAGTGGTGAGTGAATGAAGTATAAGTTTTTCTCTTTTTCTGGCAAAGTGTTGCAAATTTTTCAGGTTTGTATTCCTCATACTGTACTGAAGAGAAAATGTGTCCCGTGTTACGTAAAAAGGCTTTTCCGATGCTAAACCCTTTTTGAATAAATAAAAACATGTATTTTTTTTCCAAAGTTTTGTCAACAAATTCTTGTAAATTTTGCATGCTATGATTGAATGCCAGGCAGCGGCAAGATGGTTTCCATAATGATTGGGTGCTTTGGCCATGCTGCATAGAAATCTCTTACAAGGAAGATTTGGATAAAAGCATTTGAAAGATCTTTATCGCTTGCGTTTTGCTTTGTAAGTTTCCAATCGTTGTTTCTAACTTGTCTCGGAGAAGAAAATGAACAATGTTTTCCAACAGAACGATATGCAGACAACTACAATCTGAGGCTAATGTTTAAAGGGGGTCCCAAAAAGCGATATCTGCTCATCATTCCGTCGGGGATGATTAAAGATAGTTGTAAGCTTACTTATTCCAGTGACGCAACTGTTCCTTATGATTCCAGCTGATGACATTACTGTTCATTCTTCACGTTACCCTCAGCCAACCACAGACCTTTTGTCCAACAAATGGCCATCCGGGGAATTGGCCAAAATGTCACTGTTCCCTTCTTCACCTGACCCTCAGCCCAAACCCCAGACCCTATGTCCAACAAAATGGCCATCCTGGGGTTTGGCCAAAAATTCACGTTTCCTTCTTTACGACCCTGCACCAACCACAGACCATATATCCAAAAAGGCCATCCGGGGATTTTGGGCCAACAATGTCACTGTTCCCCTTCTTTACCTGACCCTGCAGCCAAACCCCAGACCCTATATCCAAAAAAACATGGGCCCTAATGGTTTATTATTGGCCAACAAGTCACTGTTTTCCCTTCTTCCCCCTGACCCGCACCAACCACAGGCCATATATCCAACAACATGGCCATAATGGTGATATTGGCCAACATTGTCACTGTTCAATTCTTCACCTGACCCTGCAGCCAACCACAGGCCATATATCCAACAAAAATGGCCTAATGGAAAAATTTTTCCAAACAATGTCCCGTTCCATTCTTTTACCGACCCTGCAGCCAACCACAGGCCATAATCCCAAAACTGGCCTAATTATATTTTCCAAAAAGTCACATTTTCCCTTCTTCACCGCCCCGCAGCCAACCACGGCCCTTTTCCAACAACATGGCCTAAAGGTGATATTGGCCAACAAGTCACTGTTCCATTTTCACCGACCCCGCAGCCACCCCAGCCATATACCAACAACATGGCCAAATGGGATATTGGGGCCCAAAAAGTCACTATTCCATTCTTCACCTGACCCCGCAGCCCAAACCCCAGGGGTAACCAACAACATGGCCATAAGGTGAATTTCCAACAATTACTACCATTCTTCACCCGACCCCGAGCAACCACAGGCCAATATCCAAAAACTGGGCCCAAAAGGTATATTGGCCAACAATGCACTATTTCCCTTCTTACCTGACCCTGCAGGCCCTCACAGGCACTTGCGTATGACTCTCTCTTTTGTTCTATGGGAGAACTCCCATAGAAGAGATTGGAAAGTCCCATGCAAGCGTGACCGGCTATCCATTCTGAGCTGATAGTCTTAGGGTTCCATTCCTGAGATTGGTGCTAGTCCAAGAGACGGCACTCGCAGACTTTAGTGGAATATTCTATCAATATGCCATTAGATTCTATGAAGGGAATACCCTTTTAAGGTATGGGCCATGTGTCTAGGTAATGCCAGGAACCTATATTTCCTAGCAGTCCATTGCTCAGAGCACCCACCAGCTTGTATTCTTCACACCTTGCATCATGGTAACTTCTCCTGATTGGCCACATGATGTAAAAGAACATTTGATTTTTTTTTTCTTGCATTGAGCCCCCTTCTTCCATGGTCCAGTTGTGATGATTATTCCTAAAGTGGGTGCTTTTGGTGGTGGATAGAGGTCAGCCTGAACTTTATGACTGGTCTACAGCTATTCAGCTCATGCTCGGCAAGCTACAGTACACTGTGTGCCCTCAGACCTTCCTACCATATCCAAAATTAGCTTCTTCAGATATGTGAAATTTGTGTTCCAGTAGCTCTTCTCTGAGATTGGACAGGAGGACCCTTGACCTGTTGTTATTCCACCAGTTGTCTATATCGGGACCACTCTTATTAGATATTAACCATTGCATATCTTGAGCACCCTACAGACCTGACATTTTGGAGGTGCTTCGTTTGCACCCATTAAGAGGTGCCATTGTCACAACAAAATCAATGTTTTTCACCTCTCCTATGAAGGTTTTTGATGTTATGGCTATTCCAGACATATCAATTGGAGCGAGCATTGCCATGGTCAAACTTCTCTTCTTTTCATTAGAGGTTCAGCTCCTAAGATTTTACGTAGCTTGAAAGCAAAGAATTCATCATGAGATGATCGCAGAACGAGAAGTCTTTACAACGTCCTTAAGAAATAAACCTGTTGTTTTGTGATTCCGCCCACATTGGCTAACATTTAAAGTAATCACAACATCTGACTCAAGTGTCTTCCAATATACAGTGAGCACATGTAGGGAATTAGGCAATGCCTCCACAGCTGCTGTAAATATCCCACATATATTCTATGGTACAAAACATTTCACTTCATCTTGAACATATCTGCCTGGGGACCCTATAGCAGTGATTAGCATATCAGATCTGCTATTCCTAGCACAGCCTGTTACAGTGAAGTGACTGCAGGAGATGTAATTATTCTAGTGAGAAAACCCCTTTAAGTGTGCATTAACAGCCAAAGTGCACTAGATTTATATGTCAAAGAGCTCAGGTTCTCTATATCATATAACCCTTTATATCACAGAGCTCAGCTCCTCTCCTCTATCATATAACCCTATATATCACAAGCTCACTTCTCTCCTCTATCATATAACCCTATATATCACAGAGCTCAGCTTCTCTCCCTCTATCATTAACCCTATATATCACAGAGCTCAGCTTTTCTCCTCTATCATATAACCTATTAAAAATCACAAGAGCCTGCTCCTCTCCTCTATCATATAACCCTATATACACAGAGCTCAGCTTCTGCCCTCTACATATAACCCTATAATCACAGCGCTCAGCTCCCTCTCCTCTATCATATAACCCTTTATATCACAGATCTCAGCTTCTCTCCTCTATCATATAACCCTATATATCAGAGCTCAGCTCCTCTCCTCTATTATATAACTATATATCACAGAGCTCAGCTTCTCTCCCTCTATCATATAACCCTATATATCACAGAGCTCAGCTCCTCTATCATATAACCCTATATATCACAGAGCTCAGCTCCTCTCTATCATATAACCCTATAGATTACAGGACACAGCTTCTCTCCTCTATCATATAACCCTATATATCACAGAGCTCATCTTCTCTCCTCTATTATATAATCCTATATATCACAGAGCTCAGCTCCTCTCCTCTATCATATAACCCTATATATCAAAGAGCTCAGCTCCTCTATCATATAACCCTATATATCACAGAGCTCAGCTCCTCTCATCTATCATATAACCCTATATACCACAGAGCACAGCTGCTCTCCTCTATCATATAACCCTTTTATATCACGAGTTTCAGCTCCTCTCATCTATCATATAACCCTATATACCCACAGAGCACAGCTGCTCTCCTCTATCATATAACCCTAATATCCACAGAGCTTAGCTCCTCCCCCTATCATATAACCCTATAAATCACAGAGCTCTTCTGATCTCCTCTATCATATAACCCTATATATCACAGAGCTCAGCTCCTCTCATCTATCATAAAACCCAATATATCACAGAGCTCAGCTTCTCTCCTCTATCATATAACCTATATATCACAGAGCTCAGCTTGTCCCTCTATCATATAACCCCTATATATCAAGAGCTCAGCTTCTCTCCTCTATCATATAACCCTATATATACAAGCTCAGCTCCTCTCCTCCATCAAAAACCTATATATCACAGAGCTCAGCTTCTCTCCCTCTAACAATAACCCCTATATATCACAGAGCTATCTTCTCTATCATATAACCCTATATATCACAGATCTCAGCTTCTCTCTCTATCATATAACCCATATATATCACAGAGCTCACTTTCTCCCTCTTTT
Organism: Phyllomedusa bahiana; assembly: GCA_025379985.1. Classification (NCBI taxonomy): domain Eukaryota; kingdom Metazoa; phylum Chordata; class Amphibia; order Anura; family Hylidae; genus Phyllomedusa; species Phyllomedusa bahiana. Next base: position 152,165 of record JAODAL010002281.1, on the reverse strand, counting down.
CATATAACCCATATATCACAGAGCTCAGCTTCTCTATCATATACCCTATTATCACGATCTCAGCTTCTCCTCTATCATATAACCCTATATATCACAGAGACCATTTTCTCTCCCTCTATCATATAACCCTATATCACAAAGCCCCAGCTCCTCTCCTCTATCATATAACCCATATATCACAGAGCTCAGCTCGTCTCTATCATTATAAACCCTATATATCACAGAGCTCAGCTCCTCTCCCTATCATTAACCCTATATTTTACAAGATCTCAGCTTATCCTCTATCATTTTAACCCTATATATCACAGAGCTCAGCTTCTCTCCCTCTATCATATAACCCTATAATATCACAGAGCTCAGCTCCTCTCCTCAAATCATATAACCCTATAATCACAGAAGCTTCAGCTTTTCCTCTATCATATAACCCTATATATCACAGAGCTCAGCTCGCTCTACATATACCCTTTAATCACAGAGCTCAGCTCCTCTCCTCTATCATATAACCCAAATATCACAGAGCTCAGCTTCTCTCCTCTATCATATAACCTATATATCACGGGCTCAGCTTCTCTCCTCTATCATTAACCCTATTACACAGAGCTCAGCTTCTCTCCTCTTCATTAACCCTATATATCACAGAGCTCAGCTTCTCCCTCTATCATTTTAATCCATATATCACAGAGCTCAGCTTCTTCTCCTCTATCATAAAACCCCTATATATACAGAGCTCAGCTCCTCTATCATATAACCCTATATATCACAGAGCTCAGCTTCTCTCCCTCTATCGTATAACCCTATAAAATACAGTGCTCAGTTCCTCTCCTCTATCATTAACCCTAAATATCACAGAGCTCAGCTCCTCTCCTCTATCATATAACCCTATATATCACAGAGCTCAGCTCGTCTCTATCATATAACCCTATATATCACAGAGCTCAGCTCCTCTCCTCTATCATATAACCCTATATACCATGCTTACACAACACACAATGCACTTTAATAATGTCCTTTAATGATCTTAAGAAAACAGATAATGGCTCTAGAGAACGTTGCACTATATGTTCTTCCAGTCACTGGAATGAGCCCCGGGACATAAAGTATAGGAGAGGAAATATGTGATAGGTTTGATTCTCCTTATAATGAAGGGTGAGTTTCCAGCAGCCTACAGTTCGCTACGCTCTCTTAGAGATAATTAAGTAATAACATCTACAGAGGTAGGTAATGTCATCAGAGTCTTTTGGGAAAATTAACACCAAAGGCAAAGACAAGGGTGGTTAATGGACCCATTAGGTCTGTACGAAAAGTCATAGGACGTCAGCGATACGGCTCGGGCGGGGAAGGAAATGTGACTTTTAAAATCCCTCAAACGTCCTCGTATCCTAAAACACTGTGTAATATCACTGCGCCTCCTTAGAAAAGTAACACGTGGGACGCCACAGATGGTATCAGATGTAACAGTCGGCTCCTACACATCCTTTGCACTTTCGCAATCTGAAGACTACTTCTGGCAACGTGCTAATCTGCAGGGTTTAATTTTGGATCAGTTTATTCTACTTGTAATGCTCAACTTCAGCGCTGACTGACAAAGCACATGTAGACCTAGTTGTATTGTATGATGATAATATTACACCTGGAACAATGACAAGGGGGCATCCTCTAGGTCTAGAGCAAAGGTAACAATGACAATGGGGCATCCTCTATGTCTGGAGCAATGGTAACAATGACGAGGAGGCATCCTCTACGTCTGGAGCACTGTTAACAAAAACAAGGGGGCAACCTCAAGCTCTAGAAAAAGGGTAACAATGACGAGGAGGCATCCTCTAGGTCTGGAAAAAGGGTAACAATGACCAGGAGGCACCCTCTATGCCTGGAGCAAGGGTAACAATGACAAGGAGGCATCCTCTACGTCTGGAGCAAAGGTAACAATGACAAGGGGGCATCCTCTACGTCTGGAGCAAGGGTAACAATGACAAGGAGGCATCCTCTACGTCTGGAGCAAGGGTAACAATGACAAGGAGGCATCCTCTACGTCTGGAGCAAGGGTAACAATGACAAGGAGGCATCCTCTACGTCTGGAGCAAAGGTAACAATGACCAGGGGGCAACCTAGTCTTCTGGAGCAAGGGTAACAATGACAAGGAGGCATTCCCCTACGTCTGGAGCAAGGGTAACAATTACAAGGAGGCATCCCCCTACGTCTGGAGCAAGGGTTTAACAATGACAAGGAGGCATCCTCTAAATCTGAGCAAAGGTAACAAAATTTCAAGGAGGCATCCTCTACGTCTGGAGCAATGGTAACAATAACAAGGGGGCATCCTCTAGGTCTAGAGCAAGGGTAACAATGACAAGGAGGCATCCTCTACGTCTGGAGCAATGGTAACAATGACAAGGAGGCATCCTCTACGTCTGGAGCAAGGGTAACAATGACAAGGGGGCATCCTCTACGTCTGGAGCAAAGGTAACAATGACAAGGAGGCATCCTCTACGTCTGGAGCAAGGGTAACAATGACAAGGCGGCATCCACTACGTCTGGAGCACGGGTAACAATGACAAGGAGGCATCCTCTACGTCTGGAGCAAAGGTAACAATGACCAGAAGGCATCCTCTACGTCTGGAGCAATGGTAACAATGACAAGGGGGCATCCTCTACGTCTGGAGCAATGGTAACAATGACAAGGGGGCATCCTCTACGTCTGGAGCAAAGGTAACAATGACAAGGGGGCATCCTCTACGTCTGGAGCAAGGGTAACAATGACAAGGGGGCATCCTCTACGTCTGGAGCAAGGGTAACAATGACAAGGGGGCATCCTCTACGTCTGGAGCAAGGGTAACAATGACAAGGAGGCATCCTCTACTCCTGGAGTAATGTTAACAATGAAAACGTGTCATCCTCTACCTCTGGAGCAATGGTAACAATGACAAGGGGGCATCCTCTATGTCTGGAGCAAGGGTAACAATGACAAGGAGGCATCCTCTACGTCTGGAGTAATGGTAACAATGACAAAGGGGCATCCTCTACATCTGGAGCAAGGGTAAAAATGACAAGGAGGCATCCTCTACGTCTGGAGCAAGGGTAACAATGACAAGGGAGCATCCTGTTCGTCTGGAGCAAAGGTAACAATGACAAGGGGGCATCCTCTACTGCTGGAGCAAGGGTAACAATGACAAGGGGGCATCCTCTACGTCTGGAGCAATGGTAACAATGACCAGAAGGCATCCTCTACGTCTGGAGCAAGGGTAACAATGACAAGGGAGCATCCTCTTCGTCTGGAGCTAGGGGAACAATGACAAGGAGGCATCCTCTACGTCTGGAGCAAGGGTAACAATGACAAGGGGGCATCCTCTACGTCTGGAGCAATGGTAACAATGACAAGGAGGCATCCTCTACGTCTGGAGCAATGGTAACAATGACAAGGAGGCATCCTCTAAGTCTGAAGCAATGGTAACAATGACAAGGCGGCATCCTCTACGTCTGGAGTAATGGTAACAATGACAAGGGGGCCATCCTCTACGTTGGAGCAAAGGTAAAAATGACAAGGGGGCATCCTCTAGGTCTCGAGCAATGGTAACAATGACAAGGAGGCATCCTCTACGTCTGGAGCAATGGTAACAATGACAAGGTGGCATCCTCTACGTCTGGAGCAAGGGTAACAATGACAAGGAGGCATCCTCTACGTCTGGAGCAATGGTAACAATGACAAGGAGGCATCCTCTACGTCTGGAGCAATGGTAACAATGACAAAGGGGCATCCTCTACATCTGGAGCAAGGGTAAAAATGACAAGGAGGCATCCTCTACGTCTGGAGCAAGGGTAACAAAAAGACAAGGGAGCATCCTCTTCTCTGGAGCAAAGGTAAACATGGACAAGGAGGCATCCTCTAAGTCTGGAGCAAGGGTAACAATGACAAGGGGGCATCCTCTACGTCTGGAGCAATGGTAACAATGACAAGGGGGCATCCTCTATGTCTGGGGCAAGGGTAATAATGACAAAGGGGCATCCTCTACGCCTGGAGCAAGGGAAACAATGACAAGGGGGCATCCTCTACGTCTGGAGCAATGGTAACAATGACGAGGAGGAATCCTCTACTTCTGTTGCAATGTTATCAATTACACGGGGCATCCTCTTCGTCTGGAGCAAGGGTATCAATGACAAGGGGGCATCCTGTAGGTCTGGAGCAAGCGTAACAATGCCAAGGGGCATCCTCTGCGTCTGGAGCAAGGGTATCAATGACAAGGGGGCATCCTGTAGGTCTGGAGCAAGGGTGTAAAACTTATTGTCACCAAAAGAGCATTCTAGATGTCCTCAAAGAACCATTGGGGAGCTTGAGTAGGGCTGTCAGAGCGATGTCACCATAGAGCAGTGTGGAGGTACGTGCTGGAGCTCTAAATTCACGATGGCCTCCACTTCCTGTGCCAAGCACTGGCTACATTCTCCATGGATACTACAGAGTCGGTGTTTCTGCATCCGGACTTTGTCCATCTCTGCTCACTGTGTCTAAGCTCTCAATGGCCACATAAAATGACATGGTGGGCCATATTTTGCGTTTGATACATGTCTAGAGGAAAGAAGATTTCTCCACCATAATAGATGGGGATTCTTTACTGTAAGAGCGGTGACATCATGGAGCTCGCTGCCATAAGTGGCTGTGATGGTGAAGTCATTGACCAAGTTCAAGAAGGACTTTTATACTTTTCAAGAAACTCATCTAAGTCCTTCTTGAACTTGGTCAATGACTTCACCATCACAGCCTCTTGTATAACATTAGTGATTCTGGTGAACCAGATTTTGGAGATGGGATGTTGGGAAGGACTTTTTCCTCTTGTATGGGACAATTGTTGTCCACCTGATAAGGGTTTCTTGTCTTTCTCTGGATCAACACTGTAGGCTCAGGGCTGGACTCAATGGACCTGTGTCTTTTCTAAAGAGGACTTCCTACGACCTTGACATTTCCTACAAAAAGTTCATTTTCTATTCCAATTGATATTATTAACCTCGTTATAAAAGTGTTCATTTCTCTAATTACAGCCTTCTTTCAGTCACTTATGGACGGATCCCACATCTCACATTCCCCTGGGAGTGTTTCTTTCTCTAAGTTTCACCTCAAGTGTAATTTCCAGTTCTCTATGGACAAAAGTCTGCGCACACATGCTAATTTTCTTTTTAAGTAAAATGTGAGTCTACCTTTCAAGCCTTATCAATCATACTTTTCCAATTGTGTGACTAACGCGGCACAAAACTTAAAATAGAAAAAACATCGTTGAGAGTCAGTAGCCAAACGTTGTACTTTGAAGCCAATTACCACTTCACAAATGCTAACCGCATCTTCGTAATAGATCTTAATGGTGGAGGGAAAATTTTCTCGGTTTGGGCTTATTAATTAAAGGGGTGTTCCCACAAAGCAAAGTGTACTACACGGGTCAGCTCTCAGCTACCTGCGAGGTGACCATGCATGAGGATGAGGAGGGCGGTACATGTGACCGTCCTCTCCTTCCACTTATATGGGAGTTCAGAATATACATAGTACATAGTTACATAGTTAGTACGTTTGAAAAAAGACACGTGTCAACCAAGTTCAACCAAGGGTGGGGAAAATGTGGGTGAAGGGAGAGCGACAAGGACATTAAGCCCAACCTCCCCACTGGTGAATGCCCTGAAACCCACAAGACAAGAACCAATCTGTTCCAGTGGAGACCCCATCTCTGACCCCAGAGCCTCCACCAGAGAGAATCCAGAATGTTACATGGCTACATACGCATTAATGTTCTTTAGTTTCAGGTAGATATCTAAGCCTTTCTTGAAACCCTCACCTGTTCCTGCTGTGACCAGCTCCTCAAGCAGCTATTCCACAGATTCACAGTTCTCACAGTGAAGAACGCTCTTCTCCTCTGGAGATTGAATATAGCCGAGAGTGTACATTTAGCTATATATGGGAGCTCCCATAGAGTCGCAATTGCGGTCCTCCTCATTCTCATGCACAGTCGTCTCACAGCTAGATGAGAGTAGACCTGTGCAGTAGACTTTGCTTCATAGGAACACCCCTTTAACTGTTTATGTATACTTAGGATGTATAAACAGTTAATAATATGGTGGAACAGGGAGCCATCGACTCCCTGCCCAGCCAATCACTTTGTAGGCTGCTTAAAGACTTTTTTTTTCATGGGAACACCCCTTCAACTGTTGCTTTGTAATTAGGATGTGTAAACCGTTAAAAACTATGGTGGAACAGGGAGCCAATGGCTCCCTGCCTTGCCAATTGGTTTTCCAGGTTGCTAAAAGACTTTGCTTCATGGTAATACCCCTTTAACTGTTGGTGTGTTCTTAGGGTGTGTAAGCAATTAAACACCATGGTGGAACAGGGAGCCCTCGGCTCCCTTCCCTGCCAATTGGTTTTGTAGGCTGCTAACAGACCTCGGTGGGGTGTTCTGACATAGGTGGCGTGATGATATGGGTGTGCTCGGAGGTGGTAAGAGGCATGGCCCATAGGCAATAGGCCAATAATGTCGGTAAGATGACCTTGATTGATCTCAGGAGCTTGAGGTGATACCTCAGGGTACCATTGTCTTAGTCTTCTCTCAAACTATAAAAATGGACACAGAATATATTCATTTTTATTTCCTCACTGCAGCAAAACGCTTCTGTGAGTTTCTCCCCTGTGGTCTGTGTGGATCATGAGAAGACCACAATGTAATGAGTATTGTCCCCACCCTTGGTTGAACGTGATGGACATGTGTCTTCTTTCACCCATACTATGTAACTATTGTCCATTATTGCTCCTCTTATCCCGTGTGCTATAGCTAGATACAGTTTGGGGACTCTTAAGGTTTGATGGAAATGTGCTGAAATAAGAAGAAGGCTGATGTATACATATTTTTATCTTCCTTCCAACTGGACGTCAGAAGACATGGCCTTATTCGTGGCGTTCTTACAAAGATCCTCACAGCTATTGTCAGCTCCGACAGGAAACGACATCATGGAAACGCACATAGGAATATTCCGGCTTTTTACCCTGAGGGCACATTGGGGCCGAGACCTTGAAAAAATAGCCACTTGACTTTTGGTCGGGCCCGGGTTTTGTTGGAGACATCTGGTTTTAAAAGGGGTTGTGGGGCGATGGCCTCTCTTATTTTCCTCCGCTCCTTTGGGTTTGTTCACACATAAGCAAAGGGTTTGTCCGTACGGGGATGTTTTTGTGGGACCCATTTCCCTTAATGATTTTTTTAAAAAACTTTTGCCCCTTTGCTTATCTTTATTAAAAGGGAAAAAGAAAAAAGTTTTTCAAGGGGGGTTGTCCAAGAGGGAGAACACCCCAAATAGATCAAAAAAAGTTTCCCAAAACAATAGGTAGAAACCACTGCAAGCCCAAATTTTGCTGTATTTAATAGTTATAAAGAAAAACTTTTGGGGCCCCCAAAAATGGGAAAAAGGGTGGTAAAAAATTTTAATTTTTGGGGGGGGGTTTTTTCCCCCCAAATTTTTCTTTGGTTTTGGGTTTACGGGGAGCCCCGTGTTCTCCTTCTTTTCTATGGGGATCCCAGTACAGGGGAGCGCTGTGTTTCCCCCTTTCCCTCTTTATGGAGATCCCAGAAAGGGGAGCCGGCCTTTTAATTCTCCTTTCTGTTCTAGGGGTTTTTTTCCCCAGTACAGGGGAACGCTGTGTTTCTCCTTTCTGTTCTAGGGGATTTTCCTATACGGGGGAGCGCTGTGTTCTCCATTCTTTTTCTATGGGAGTTCCCAGAAACCGGGGGGAGCGCTGTTTTTCTCCATTCTCCTTTGGGGTTCCCAGTAAAGGGGAGGCTGTGTTTCTCCATTTTTTCCCCCCCTAGGGGAATTTTTCCCAGTACAGGGGAAGCGTGTTCTCCTTTCTGTTCTAGGGGAGCCCCTTGTACAGGGGAAGCGCTGTGTTCCCTTTCTTTTCCCTATGGGAGTTCCCAGTAAAAGGGGAGCACGTGTTCCCTTTTCTCCTCTAGGGGATTTTCCCCCAGTACGGGGGAGCGCTGTGTTCTCTTTTTCCTCTATGGCATTTTCCCAGTAAAGGGAGCGCTGTTTTCTCCTTCTGTTTTTGGGGAAATTTTTCCCAGAAACAGGGGAGCGTTTTGTTCCCCATTCTTTTTTAAGGGGGTTTTCCCAAAGAAGGGGGGGTGCGTGCTCTCCATTCTCCCTAGGGCCCAGTTCCCAGAACAGGGGTCGCTGTTTTTCCCCATTCTTTCTATGGGAGTTCCCAGACGGGTGACGCTGTGTTCCCCAAATTCTTTTCTAGGGGGATTTCCCCTTAAAAGGGAGCGCTTTGCTCTCCATTCCCTCTAGGGCATTTTCCCAGTACGGGGAGCGCTGTGTTTCTCCATTCTTTTTCTAGGGGGATTTCCCATACAGGGGAGCGCTTTTGGTTTTTAAATTTCTGTTCTATGGGATTTCCCCCCAGTACAGGGGAGCGCTTTTTTTCTCCATTCTGTTCTATGGGAGTTCCCAGTACGGGGGAAACCTTTTTGTGCTCTCCATTCCCTCTAGGGAATTTCCCCAGTACGGGGGAGCGCTGTGTTCTCCCAGTTTCTAGGGGTTTTTCCCATTACAGGGGAGCGCGGTGTTCTCCATTTTTTCCTATAGGAGCCCCCCATTAAAAAAGGGAGCCTGTGTTTTTCATTCTGTTCTATGGGAGTTCCCAGTACATGGGGAGCGCTGTGCTTTTCCATTCTCCTTTGGCGGGTTCCCAGAAAAAGGGGAAACGCTTTTTTCCCCCTTTTTTCTAGGGGAAGTTCTCAGTACGGGGAAGCTGTTTTTCCTCCTTTTCTGTTCTATGGATTTCCCCCTTACAGGGGGGCGGGTGTTCCCAAATTCTTTTTAAGGGGATTTTCACATTTAAAAGGGGAGCGCGGGTTTTTGGCTGAAGCAGCAATCCCCAAAACGGGAATGGAGATTTTGTACACAAGTTGCCCCGGATCTCTATTCTGAGCCCACACTTTCGGGGCCGTTTTCCCAGGTTAAGTGAGGAGGGAGTGATCCGTACATATTAGACTTATCTTGTCGTTCTGCCATCAGAGCCTGTGGTGGGAAGACCTCTTTAATGTCTATGATCACTGACAATATCATGGAACTAGCCGTACCCATACTGAGGTGGCTACCAATGTATCACTATGGGCAAGAGTATATACTGTACATAAATACCATATGTCGGGGATAGGCGCCAGCTTCCAAAATCTTGGCAAACTGCAACCCTCTATTGTATGGTGACTTTAATGAGTCCTCCAGACATTACGAAGCCGCTAATAGCCTGGCACGGGGCGCGGACAGGAGGCTCTTTATAATGTACAGAAGCTGTGACATTTCCATAAATGTCACACTGATAGAGGGGCCCTCGAAAAAAACGCCCCACCCTGTCTCCTCTCCCCTATCTGGGATTTATGATCTGCTGCTGAGGACTCTCCGTCCATCTCTTCCGGGCGGTGGTCGTCGTGTGTCGCGCGGACGAAATGATTTAAAAACCTAATTAAAAGGTTTTTTCAGGTTTGCGATTCAGGGAAAAAACAAGGGGGCTCCTTCAAATTTGCACAAAGTTAAATAAAAATTGCTTGTGGGCATTCAAACCGGGGCCCCGCCCAGAAATGTCAGCGTTTCCGGGGAAAAATCACCCGGATCACACTTTGCTTTCCCAGATAATATATCACACAGACGATCCCTCTACAGACAGAGAGCGGAGGAGGAGGAAGAGAAGTTATTTAGGGCAGAGATACAAAGTGAGGATTTAAAGGGGGCGTTTTCACTACAAGGAATTTCGCTTTTTTTTTAAAGATTTTTACAAAAACAATTTAATTTGGGGAAAATGTTTTCCAATTTAAAAGTGTCCCACCTATTCCTAGAAATCCCCTTTTTGCATGGGCTGCATTTAGCTCCTCGGTCGCTATAGCTACAGATCTGTTTTAGTTTCTCCTGATAGGCTTTCCAGCCCTGCTTTTCTGAAACAAAAGACCCCGTTCGATTCCCCTCCTGATAGGCTTCCGCACTGGGTTTCTTATAAACACAGACCTGTTTTCCCTTTTCTCCCGAAGGGGCCAGCACTGGTTGCTATGCTACAGGGGCCTGTTCCCTCTTTTCCCCCATAGGGTGCCGAAATAGTTGGGATACAAAAGACCCGTTTTCCCCTCTCCTGATTGGCCGCCAGTACTATTGCCCATTTGCTAAGCCTGTTCAATCTCCCTGATAGGCTGCCAGTGGGGGGGGTGGTCGCTGAAATAAAACCTTTCCATTTTTCCTGATAGGTTTCCAGCACTGGTTTTCTAAAAGCTACAGGGCCGGCTACTATTTCAGCCCAGTGGGAAACCAGGGAAACACTTTTCTAAATTTAAAAAAGGGGAAAACCCAAAAAAACAGGGAAAGAGGCAAAAAAAAAATTTTTAAAATATTTAAAACAACCCCTTTTTAAAATCGCTCTGGCAGAAAAATTTCCTCACCCCGAGCTTCACGAAATTTTTTAAAACCCCAGCTTTTAAGTTTATCCCTAAATTCTTAAACCCAAAACCCTCATTTTAGGACCCGTGGGATCTCCTGACCCTGTTTTAGTACCCAATTTTTGGAAACATCTTCTCCTGTAACTGGATTGTACCGTTACTCTTTTATTCCTCCTGGAAATGTATTATTGAATCCGTCAACTAGGTATTACCAATTGGGGGGCATGTTCCAGAAGAATCCGACATTGTTCAATTAGTGTTTAGAGTCAATGTGTGCAGGGACACTTCACTTTACATATCTGGAATGGTAACACCCAGCTGACTGATTCATTGCAGGGATATGCCCTCAATTGGTAACACCCACTTGACTGATTCGGTGCAGGGACACTCCCCCAATTTGTAACCCACCTGACTGATTATGTGCAGGGACACACCCCTATTGATAACACCCACCTGACTGATGCAATGCAGGAACACACCCCCAATTGGTAACACCCACCGGACTGATCCAGTGCAGGGGCACGCCCCGATTGGTAACACCCACTTGACTGATTCAGCTCAGGAGCATGTCTTAAATAAAATTATTAAAGTTAAGTATTATTATTTTTTGAGGAGAAGGAATGTTTGTTTTTCCATACAGTGTAGGGACACCCCCCGGTTGGTAACACCCACCTGACTGATTCAATGCAGGGACATGTCCCCATTTGGTAACACCCACCGGATTAATTCAGTGCAGGGACACACCTCAATTGGTAACACCCACCTGATTCAGTGCAGGAGCACATCCCAAATTTGTAACACCCATCTGACTGAATCAGAGCGGGGACACGCCTGGTTGCTAAAACCCACTTGACTGATTCAGTGCAGGAGCACACCCCAAATTTATAACACCCATCTGACTAATTCAGTGCAGGGGCACGCTCCCAATTGGTAACACCCATCTGACTGATACAGTGCAAGAACACACCCCAATTGGTAACACCCATCTGACTGATTCAGTGCAAGGACACACCCCAATTGGTAACACCCATCTGACTGATTCAGTGCAAGGACACACCCCAATTGGTAACACCCACTTGACTGATTCAGTGCAGGGACACCCCCCCACATTGGAACACCCACTTGACTGATTCAGTGCAGGGACACCCCCCCAAATTGGAACACCCATCTGACAGATTCAGTAATACATTTCTAAGAGGAATAGCAGAGGAACAGAGCAACACAGAGATATGAGGCTCCAGAACTGGTATTTCACAGGGAACCCAGGAATTTACTATAATGAGATGTCACAGATCCTCTTGAAGCCGGAGCTTTGTTTGTCACATTTAGTTTCCAAAAATGTCCGCGATGAGAAAATAACCTATTGTGTGAATGAAGATTTTGCATGAAACATTTATTTTGGTTTTAGATTTGGCTTGCTTTTTTATTTTTCATGTTTCTATTTTAAAATAATCCAGAAATATTGTTGTTTTTTTTTATTTTTACCTTGGCCGCTAAGAGTAAAACAATGTGGGTTCTGGATGTCCTGGAACTGGTGTCAAACCAAATAGGGACAGGTTCAAGCAACACTAGAAAAGACCAACCTGGAAAATATTTTGATGTTTTCTCCAAACCTCCGCCCCCTCCTTCACCTCTGTATATTCTATGGGCATGTCCCCACTGCTCGGGTTTTTGGACGGTTTTTCAGCCGGTTTGCGGTTTTTCAGACCGCCTGAAAAAGCGGCCGAAAATGAGCACAATTGTGCTCTATGGAAAACCTGTGCAGCAGTCCCCACTGTCCCCACTGCACGGGTCTTCCGTCTGCCGTTTTTTCCGCCCACGGTCTGGCCGCAAAACATTGTGCAAGCACAATCTTTCATCCGGTTTTCGGATGGTATCTGTGCTAGCCAATGTGAAGCGGGAGGGCTCATCGCGGACAAAAGCCGCCCCCCCCCCCCCCCCCCGCGGTCGTGGGGACGGCCGCAAAACTGGACAAATACCGGCCGGCAAACCGACCGGTATTTGTCCTGTGCAGTGGGTTTGCGCCCTTTTGGTTTAGGTGAGTCTGGTGTCCTTCTTTGCTATGGCAATGGTTGTTTCATCCATTCGGCGTTGTCACTTTTCAGCCGTTCTCCTTGGAGTTTTCTATGTCTCGGGAATGATCCATCGCTGGGATAAGGTCCAATCATCTGATTCCCAGTTCCTCAGCGCATTGCTCCCTGTAACACATGTGGGTGACAGGTCCGACCTCCTAACGCATCACCAGATGATAGATAGCACTTCTTAACCAAGTCATGCTACGGCAGCTTTGCAGACAGTGATTGAGACCTCGTATTGTGCAGAGGTTTGGAGATTGATGCGCTGCTCTGGGTTTTCTCTCTTCCGTCCTTAATTGCCTTTACTCAGTAATCAAAGGGAACATATTTTCTGGTCTATAACCAAGGGTATCACAGTTTTCATAAAAGAGCCTCTAAGTTTTAGAATATTACCAGGCCTGAATATAATGAAGGAGTCAGAGAAAACTTTGTAAAATGGGGGCGTGATGTTATGTGAAAACAAGGGAGAGAATTCATAGTAATTCATGAGTAGCTTATTGGAGGACAAAGGGCTATACCCAACTCTCTATGGCCCAGGCTTGTGAACAGGCCGTGCTCCACATTCCTGACCGGAGCTGCCCTGATTGCACCTCTGCTCAACATCTTTGTTGCTTTGATCAAGGGAGCAATGCCAGCAACCCTAATGGTGGCATTCAGGTGGTTGATGTCCCCAACCCAGGCCTAGATCCTCAACCTTTGGTGTAACTCCAGAGTAGAAGAGGTGCACATCTAGTCTCAGGGTATTGGTACTGCCCTCAAGCAGTGGATTTGATAGGGAGCACAGTGTATGATCACATACAATGTGTTAGAGTTGGAAGTGCTCGATTTAGGGACACCCAAGCACTGAAATGAAAAGAAAAATACCTTAAAATATTTTAACAAGCCCTACAAGCAGGAATTCTTCTAAGGCAGCTACATATGATACTGTATAAAACCCATGGGCAAACAATGTCCTCAAAGTGACTAATGTACTGACATTTCAACTTTGTAAGGGCAACAAGGAACAATCGCAATGTAATTTTCAAAACAAAAATTAATTCAACAATGTAACAATGTAATAGTACAACATGGTAGCAATGCAGCAATGTAATAGTGCAATAAAGTAGCAATGAAACTGTGTGTATAGTGCAACAAAGTAACAATGAAGCAAAGTAATAGTGCAACAAAGTAACAATGAACAAAGAATAGTGCAAAAGTAACAAGCAACAATGAAAATAGTGCAACAGGAAAATTCAACAATTCAATGTAATATACAACCATGGTGCAATCAGAAAATGTAAAGTGCAAAAAGTAGAAATGAACTGTGATAGGCAAAAAAGTAACAATAAAAGCAAAGTAATAGTGCAACAAAGTAACAATGAAGCAAAGTAATAGTGCAACAAGGTAACAATGCAACAATGTAATAGTGCACAAGGAAATTTTCAAAAATTAAAGTGAAACAAGGTAAAATGCAACAGTGTATAGTGCAACAAAGTAACAATGCAGCAATGAAATAGTTCAACAAGGTAAAAATGCAGCAATGTAATAGTGCAACAAAGTAACAATGCAGCAATGTAATAGAGCAACAAGGTAACAATGCAACAAGGTAATTCAACAATGCAATAGTACAATATTGTAACAATGCAGCAATGTAATAGTGCAACAAGGTTGCAATGAAACGGTGTATAGTGCAACAAAGTAACAATGAAGCAAAGTAATAGTGCAACAAGGTAATTCAACAATGTAATAGTGCAACAAGGTAACAATGCAAGTGTATAGTACAACAAAGTAACAATGCAACAATGTAATAGTGCAACAAAGTAAAACAGCAATGTAACAGTACAACAATGTAACAATGCAACAATGTAATAGTGCAACAAAGTAAAACAGCAATGTAACAGTACAACAATGTAAAAATGCAGCAATGTAATAGTGCAACATGGTAATGCAACAATGTAATAGTGCAACAAGGTAACAATGCAACAGTGTATAGTGCAACAAAGTAATGATGCAGCAATGTAATAGTGCAACAAGGTAATTCATTAATGTAACAAAGTAATAGTACCACACTGTAATAGTGCAATAGTGTAACAATGTAGATGGGTGTTGGTTACTATAAAGAACTATTTTTACATGAATGGCATTGCTATGACTACACAGTTCTGGTCCAGACCCCAGTAACGGTGTGACAAATAGTCTACTTTGCGGTTCTAAAGTGACCTCGCATATTTAACATATAAAGTGCTTGGCCGATAATGGAACCTTTTCATTGTCATGCCGTTACTAGAGGATTACAGGCCATCTGCCCCGCACAAGGTTATAAACACCAAAGCTCTGGCAATGCAGTCATTTTCAAGTCTTTTTTTGCTTGCTGTGATTTCTATGTGCGTGCCTAAAGGTGAAATCAAATTTTGTGCTCCCAAAACAGAAATGGAAGGCCAGGCACTGGGAAAGAAATTGATTTAGGCTCAGTTAGCTGGAAATGTGTTGAGGTCAAAAACTCATTTTTAGAATCCTCTATTGAGTGTTTTCTGCAGATACAGCAAAATAAATAAGAGCATTTAGCCCATGATCTTAACTCCTAGGCTGCTACATTGCAGTGTCTTTCTGTACTTTGAGGTTAAGGGAGCCAGAAGCCCAGGCACCTGAGAAGGTAATCAAAATCATAGATCAACGGCATTGTAATGATAATGTCAATGGATCTGGTCAGATTTATATGAGAAGACGTATATACTGTAGATTTTTATTTTGGAAAAAGAATAAAGTCCTTAAGGGTTGCTCCCACCATAGACGATGGGTATCGATAGATCCCAAACCAAAGCTAACGGTGCGGGTCCCAAAGGTTCCTATCTCTGGAATGTGCCGCTCGGTTGTACTTGGAGCTCCAATTCATTTCTGTGGAAGAGTCCCAAACACCTCTCCGTTCAGAGCCCGGAGCTTTCAGGACTTGTTTAGGAGATAGGTGTGGGGCCTAGAGGTGGGACCAGGACCTGATCCTTGGAATATGCCATTAATATATGCGGTGGGGCAACCCCTTTTTAATATATTCTAAAGGGCTCATGGGAAATGAGCTAGGACTCTTATTGCACCACCTATTGGATGAGGCATTCATTAATTCACATCCGATTAATTAAGCCTTGCATTATAAATGGGATTAGATCCAACCAGATATCCATCTGCATCTGCATATCTGGCTGGCTGGTCCCATTTACATTATTCTGAAGGGCTCATGAGAAATGATCTAGGATTCTTGTAGCGCCACCTATTAGACGTAGCTTTCTTAATTAATTTTTGACTTTACTGACCTTGCAATTTGAAGGGGGGTTAGAGTCAGCCAGATATTCATTTGCATCTACATCTGCAGATCAATATCTGGTGGTCTCTAATCCCACATGCATTGCAAGGGTCATGTAAGATGTGCGTTGAGGAACGCTCGGGGCCATTTTATCCAATGGGCACATTAGGCATTTGCCCTGAGACCCCCAAAAGCATATATGTCCCAAGTGTTGAAAGTAGGTCCCCGAATCAAATGTCCCAGTTGGATGCCTGGGTTGGCGTTGCTTATATAACTGTATGTGTATTCTTAGGACATGCAAATAGTTAAAGGGGTTGTCTCACTAGATCGATTCCTCTTACCTCAGTCCTGTTTCATTTTTGAATTCAAGGATTTGTTTACTGGCAACTACTGGCCTGTATTGATGGGTTGTTGAGGACACCAGATGTGTAGGTATAGTGACCAGCGCTGTCAGCCAACCAGAAGAGATCGAACAGGTCTGTAGCTATAGCGACCAGTGCTGGCAGCCTATCATGAGAGATGGAACAGGTCTGTAGCTATAGAAACCAGTGCTGGCAGCCTATCAGGAGAGATCACACAGGTCTTTAGAGTTAAGCACCACGCTAGCAGCCATCAGGAGAGTTTCAAACAGGTGCTGTACTATAGCGACCAGTGCTGGCAGCCTATCAGGAGAGATCAAACAGGTCTGTAGCTTTAGCGACCAGTGCTAGCAGCCAATCAGGAGAGATCAAACAGGTCTGTAGCTTTAGCGACCAGCGCTAGCAGCCAATCAGGAGAGATCAAACAGGTCTGTAGCTACAGCGACCTGAGGAGCTGATGCAGCCCATTCAAGAGGGGGTATCTAGGAATAGGTAGGACACTGTCAATGGACCCATATTGCAAAGTGACTTGTTTTTTGCAAGATTTTTAACAGAAAAAGCAATCCCTGTAGTGAGACAACCCCTATAAGAACCATTGTGAAGGTGGGAGCTGTTAGCTCCCTAACTTGCTAATTAGTCTTGTAGGCTGCAGGCTGCCTACAAGCCTTCTTTGGGGTATCCCAACATAGGCGGGGTGATGATATGGATGTGCTTAGGGGTTTTCATGGTCCAGTATGATGTCATGTATTTGGGCAGGGTCAACTGCACTTCTATGTCCAGGGACTGTCAAGGTGGCCCTAAGGGTGCAATAACAGTCTGGGCTTATTTTCCATGAGGCCTTTAGAACACAGTAATGGATACGATATGCAGTGCAACCCAGCTTGTGCAATATCTATGCATTTTCTTTTTCAGCGAGCTGTTCCTTTAAAATAGTGATCTAATGTGCGCTATATGATTAAACCTTTGGCTTTCGTTGAGTAGGTAAAGAAGTCCAACTTGGCCTCTAAATCCTACTACTTTTCTCAAATTTTATAAAGGCCCGAGAGAAGAGGCTTGGAATTTATAAATTGCCCGGAGAAATGAAGAGTTTAAAGCCCTAAAAAAAAATGCCTTTGGGGCCTCCACCGCGGCGAAGTCAAAAGGAGGGAAAAAAATGACATGGTGAAATGCATGCTGATTAGCGGTTACTGTACACAGAATATTGATCATTACCTTCCATGTAAATGGCTTCTGTCATCTGGGCCGCCGGGGAAAAAGGAACAACCATCATCGGCTGCATATATTTACACATCAAAACGCATACAAAAAAATCATTAACACTTACACATCAAAATACATCCCAATTAATATTACAACGGCATCAACATCAAATTGAATGGAATGAGATGCACAAGTGCATTAATTTGTCACTGGTTTTTGAGCATGAAGGAGATTAAAAGCGCGCGGTTAAGGCCCTTTGGGCAACAACCGCAATGTTATTGTACAGTAATAAAAGCCTCCTTTCTTTTCTGATTCTTAAGTGGGGGGGTTCATGCTCAAAGCCCACCTGCAAAAAGAGAAAAGTCATAAAGCTTTGGCTCAGGGCTTAGCAGCAGAATGCAATGGACTTTTATTAACAACATTACAGAGTCAATTATACATTCTAAATCACAATTAAGGGTGTGCAATGTTTTAGAATGATGTTGAAAACAACAGTGGTAAGCTACTGATGGGAGGGGACTTAGGCTTCACTGACATTGGTTTTTGGCCACCTTGTCCCATTAATCACATTTTTGAAGTACCTACTACTTTTTATGATTGAAGGCTGGGCGTTTTTGAGCTTAACTTTACTTTTATTCTTAGGGTTTGGTCCTCTGAACAGGGTTTTCCCAGTCAGTTTTTCAGTTGGTTTCTGGATTTGAAAACCGACTGTCAACCATCCCCATAGATGTCAATAGAAAACCGAGTTTGTGGTTCTAATAGTCTCAGATTAAAATCCTAAATAAACGGCATAATAAAAAAAAAATAAAAAAAAAAAAAAAAAAAAAAACTTTGGACACCATGTACATTCTATTCCACCACAGTTTAAATCATGTACTGTTAAATGCTTTAGGGGGCGGGACCGTCTATCCCCGATATGGACAAAACCAATAGACAAGAATGTTTAAAATATGAAAAAATACTGGTCGGATTTTTTATTTCAATCTGGTTTTGAGCACAGTTTTTTATCAGTGCCAGTATTTGATGATGTGGCCGTATTTAACCTTATGCTTATTGCTACATGAAACAAATATATATGTTTAATATACTCACATGATGCACTTAGCTCCATTACAGCAGTGATGCCACTGGTGGTGTGTTTCCTTCCTGTTCCTGTCAGCTTCAGTGGTCACTGTGATCTGATCAGTGGCTTGACTGGTCATTGAGAGCCAATTAGTGGCTTCAGTGATCACTGTGAATCAATCAGTGGCTTCAATAGTCACTGTGAGCCAATCAGTGACTTTCACGTGGGAACTGGGAGTTGATCAAAATGGTTTCATTGGCTTCACAATAAGCTGATCAAAAGGCCTTTACTTTAAATGGTCTCGTGTGTGAACTGATCAGTGCCTTCAGTGATCATGTACCATCCCCTTAATATTACTGCTCTGGAAGTGAATGTGAAAGGTTCAATGACGTGGTGTTGTCTTTTTAGAAAGAAGAAAAGACCAGAAAGAAAAGAGGATTCTTCCTCACAACCCTTCCACACAAGACATTCTTATTCAGGCTTTTCTATCTGTCCTGACCTATTTGTTGAATGTCACATTCAACATGCTTAAGGGATGGAGTTGGATAAGTTCTTCTTGTTTTTTTTTTCAATTTCTTCTGGTTTGAGTTTGTTCTGTAGTAGCGAATCGATTCTCCTGCTTGTACTATTAAAATGTTCCTCTATCTCCAAATGTTTTCCACACTTGTTATTGGATCTTTAGACTGTTAGAAATATAATAGGCCTTCAAATTCTTTCAAAGGGTTTTACTTTTTCAACCTTTCTTGTTTGAACAACAATTTGCTTCTCTAACAATCAAAAAAAATATGATCCATTTCTGATGTTTCTTTTTCTCATTGGCATGGTGGTTACTATTAATTTTATATGAATTTTGGGCGTGAATTAGTGAGTGGTGGAGGGTGAGTCGGTGTACCAGTCTGTGAATGTACCTTTGAAATTATGCATGGAGGCATATCCCACTTTCCTTGGAAGGATTGTCTCACTGTGCTCAAATGTTTTAAATTGTTAAGATCTTTCTCACTTGTAGAATAAAAGATTATTAGGAAAAAAATTAGCCTTCAATTTCTTTTCTAAAGGGTATTAAACTTTCTAGTTGATACATCATGAACAAAAAACAATTGCTTAATCTAAGTTCCAATTACTGATGTTTTTTTTTTTCCTTGGCATTGTAAGAATGTACTATAATTTATCTGATTTTGGGGTGAATTAGCTGGGGCATCCATTCCTTGGAAAGTTTGTATACTGTCTTCAAATGTTTTCACTTTTGTGTAATCTTTAATCAATATGTGATGGATTGATGGATTTCAATTGTTTTGAAATGGACTTTCCTTTTTAAAAGGTTTCCAGATCGTTGGGACACAGCAGCAATTGACTTCACTCTTTAAGGTAGTTTCGTTGGCCTATGTTCTTTCGTCGTCCATGGCATTGGAGGAATCACTATACATCTAAATGAATGCCATTGCACACATGACTTAAGCAAAACAGTCGAATTTTTGCTTTTATAGGGAAACTAAGGCTCGCTGATGGTTAGTTGATCAAGGATATTTGATGAGCAGCCCTGGTGGCTACTTATCGTATTAATTTCCATGGAAGAAGTAAAGGTTTAGTTGCCATTTGACAAACTGCATCTGAATTTTTCCTAGTTTTTACTTCAATATAAAATTGACACAGTGTTAATGACATTGTGGTGTTGTGGAATCATTGTTAAAGTCTGTTATCACATTTGTTTTAAGGACCTTCTTTAAAGACCCTAATTTTGATTTTTATTTGGGTTAATGATACAGTTTGTGTGGGTGCAATTGTGGTAATGGTGGGAGGCAAATGAGAAGAGGATGGGCACGTGCGGGAGTGTAGTTATCCCGTGTGGGAAAGTAAGGAGTGGCTAGCACCTCAGTGCCCTTCCTTATCCAACCATTGTACCGGTGGCTTGGCTGTCACTCACCACAACCTCTCCCGCCTTTCTTGTGCCGGCACCTCCAAGGGCATATGGACACCTGTAGTGTGAAGACTGAGGGGGGGTCTGCACCTTTGAATGATCGGTTGGTTAGGCGTAGTTACGCCTGCTTCGCTCCGTGCACTCTATATTGGTAGAGTATCTTCCGCAAATGCTCCGTGCTAATAAATGGTATCCTGATTTGGTGAGGCGTGTGTGATGTGCTCTTGATGTGCAGTGCAGAAATGAGCAGGCAGGAGACGTAGGGTAAATATTTTTGCAATAGATCTTAGGCCTCTTTATTCCTATGGGCAAGAAGTCACTCACTAAGCAAAGTGGATTCTTGCATTCATGTTTGCAAGACACCATTACGTCCACCACACCAGGTCACGTTTGTGATATGGTAAATAATAAACTTTTATTTCTTCCATGGAAATTAAGATGATAAGCAGCCACCAGTTGCAGCCACTCAGTACTTGTCCAAGGCAGAAAATCAGGAAATGATGTGTTCCTAAAACCAAGTCACTTTGCAATGCTTTTACCTCTGCTCTTGTTCCAATCCATGCAGCCAAGGTTGAAAATAGGAATATAGAAAAGGGGAACGAAAAATGTTAAAGCTGACACTATGAGCCCAGTATGGCAGCTAAATCTTGTGTAGAATAGCCATGGTGGATCTACTGCTTCATCTGACAGCTGCAGTTGGAGGACAATGATTTACCCGAGATAGTGTTGGATACTAAGTGAAGAGAGTCCCAGTGGAAAAAAAGACCCACAGATACATTGTATTTTACCTTAACTTTTTTTTCAAACTGCTCATATACCCCCCACCCTTGTGTTGTCATGGTTTTTCCTGCCAAACCTTTAAGTGACTGCAGCTAGTTCCATTTCTGCAATGCATGAGTATACACAATTTACAGATATATGCAGAAGCTACAGGCTGTAATAGAGGTAATTTCTAGAACATTCTTTAAAGGGGTGTGCATTATAGCAGGAACGAAACAGTGCACCCTTATTAATGATCATTAATCAAACATTTTTATTACGTCTTACTAGTTATATACATTAATGTATATTACCTACTCCTGGTATACTACATACTTTCTTTTCCCCATTACTCTTCATTTAACTTATAACAAAACCGTAAAATTGGTATTTTGTGTGATTTGGTCATATTCTGATTTACAGTGCGAGTGATCCTGAACATTTTGAAGCGATGTTACGCTACATAAACAATATATTAACACCTATAAAAAAATAAATTACAAGGCACAGTGGATTTATGAAACGCAGTTTGGTAATTGAAGCAGTCATCATGCTCCAAGCCTAAGCTCAGCCTAAGGGGTCTTTGCAGAGTTGAGATAGCATACCTAACATCAAATTGCCCTGAATATCCTGGTATATTGCAATAGCCTATCAGTCATACACAGAAGTCCTCAAGGTGGAGAGATAATTCTATTTGACTTCTGCTGACAAGTTCATACTAATTTGTTACACATAGATACGGCACCCTTGTTTTAATCCAAGGAGACAGCCATTGCAGTTTAACTAGCTGAAGCTATGACTTACTACAATACACGCTGTAGGGGGGACGATAGATTTTTTTTTCTAATTTCCTTGTTTTTTTTATAGCAAAATCCATGATTCATGTCCCCTTTCTTTTGAGATACAAAGGTAAGAAGTTGCTTTTATTGGAGTGACACACCCTCACAGGGCATACACTGGCACCATCAAAGGTTTGATGGGTGTAGATATGGAATAAGTGATTGAATAATTCACATTTACTACATGCCAAACCCACTGGGGGTATTTGTTGTTTGGTTTGTTTGAACTATAAAGATGCGGAGGAAGGAAATCTAAAAACTAAAAAAAGGGTTGCAGAGAAATCATCTTTGATCCAAATATTCTGCTAACCTGGGGACAGTTTACATTGCACATAATTGGAGAACAAGATGCACACAGAAGCACTTCAGTCGCCGGGAAATGAGACCAGACGGCGCAACAAACCCAGCGCTAGCTCCTATTGATCTTCTCAAAATGTTGTTTTCTCAATGTGCAAATTTATTAGATGATAACAACTGTAAATTACCGACTTGTAGCAGGAGGCCCCCGTAGTTGACATCCATAGACACATAGAAGCATGAAAGGAGTGTTACACCTACCTGGATAATGTTGCAGACGTGGTGCAGCACCAAAGAGCATAAAAGCCAGGACAGTTTCTAAGATAGTCTCAGGCACACGGGAAAAAAAAAAAAAAATGTTTTACCCCAACTACCCCCTCCTATCCTAACCCCCAAAACATACTTGTTTGTATCCAGATAAAAGTTGGAAACTAGACCCTGATTGCACCATATACCCTCAACCATTCTATTGGGCACATATTCCAACTGTAGCTATCTACCAGCCCACCAGAAGTAGGGATTTTCCTCTAACCTACCCCTAATCAAGTATTAACTGTAGCAAGCTCTATGTGTCGCAAGTTTTAGCACTCCATAAATTGTGACCCTAATAGGTTGCCAACCATTTGGCCTTATTTTATTTCTCAATCCTATTCACGACACCCCAGAGCTAGCAATTCACTGGCTGACAATGCACTCATCCTACATCACTTCAGTAGCCTCCCTGACAAATGACTCGCCAAAGCAGCACAACTGCAGTTGAAGCACTGTATGTCAAACTCAAGGTTTGTGGACCAAATTGGGCCCCCAATCTAATTATCAGTGACCCGCAAGAGCTTAGACACAGTGACCAGGGATAGACAAGGTACAAACACAGAAGAACCAGCCTAGACACCAGCCTCCCCAATTCCTCCCGCTGAGCATTGGCAAGAAGAGGCACCCCCCAAAAAGACTGGAAGCACGCACCTACACAACCCACGCTCTGTTCAAGCACGAAAACGTAAAAAGGTGGTGCCAAGCTGGACAACCAAGGAGCATCTTTAACGATTCTTCACAACAGATAATTATGGCCCTTGGAGCAAAGCAATGTACAGAGCCCTACGGTCCTCCAATGAACAGGGATCACACTGGATAACAGGGCCATGTCAGATTGCGGTGTTCTGCATCCCCATGATGAAATCTCATAAAACCCACAGGGGCCTAACTAAAGCTAGCCTGCAGGCACTATAAATGACTAATTGGTGGGTTAGGGAGTCGGTTGGCTGTCCTGCTTACTACATACCCTTTTATCATTCTGTATCATGAGAATATAATACAACATTTGTTATAAGCGCTTGAGTTGCCGTGTGCCCAACTCGGGGATATCAAAGGGCATTATGATGCCAGGGTTTTCAAAGGGCATCATACGGCCCCATGCACATACCATTGACCAACTTCTGTTGGGCCCCTTAGGCTTGTAGGGCTCTTAGGAAATTGTCTAAAGTCCCCAATGGATCTAGTTGGTATGCCAATCCCTACTCAAGTTTCTAGTCCCACCCTTCCATTGTGGCTTTAGCGGTCAACCAAAATACTGATGTGGCCCTCGGTCACAATGAGCGTGACTACCCTGTATTAAGCCAAATATATGGACATGTGAAGCCAACCTTAGGGTCCATGCACATCTGCAAATTACAGCTGTTTACCATGCCTCTATATGTCTCTATATCAAAGCAAGGGAGAGAAAAACAAAGAGGGGCGCCGCTTCTCTATTCGTGAAGTTACAGTAAAAAAAAAAAGTTATATAAATACAATTTGAAATCCAATAGGTGTGCTCACCTAGAGATGGTGTTCGCGTTTTATTTATAGAGGCCCACAACACTCTTATGGTGCTTGTATTGGCTCTATACGTGCCTCTGAATGGCAGCGCTGGTTCACATTCGTGGAGGCCGGCGGTTTTGCAGCAATGGGCATAAACAGTGGATAAATACAGAAGAAAGACTAACCCAGCGCCCAGTTCTAGGATTAAAAACCTTCTCTGGAAGACGAGGATATTGTAACGGAGGAGAGAGAGGAGCTGGATACACGCTGGGCCAAGCAAGCGATGATAGTAAGCCACGACAGGGAGAACGGAAAAGAGTCTAAGTAGCCCCCGGTTTACACCCAGGAGCCCGCGCAAAGCAGGTGCATGGTCTTGCTTGCGGCGTTGAGGCTACAAGGTCGTTAAACTCCTGACGTGACTTGCTTGCGACGGGCGGGGCCCCGGGGTGGGCGGTCCGGGGTGGTTACTGCGTTGGTGCAAAATCGTATAATCCGGAGGCGTAACGTAGTCGGGACAGGCAGAAAGGTCAGGGCAGGCGGACGGACGGGCCAGGAGGTTCGTGAGTCAGGAGGCAGGGCAGCACGGTAAGGGCAGGCGGCAAACAGGGCAAGGTCAGGAAAACGTAAGGCAGGCGGGAATGGTACAAGGGGAAATTCAAGACTGAACTGAACACACTCTACGCTCCAATAAAACACAACCAACAGACTGGCAAGCGAGTGATAAAGGTATGTATATTCATTTTTAGGACCAGCAGGCCCGGACAATTTAAACCAATTTTTAAAGGCTAGGAGCAGCTGGCCCTTAAATCGGAACACAGTCCGTCCGCGCGCGCGCTTTTAAGAAGGGATTTTTGCCGCGCGGCGGCGTCAGAGCTGGAGGACAGGTAGCGGGGGACTTGGTAAGTACGGGGGTTTCCGGCACCTAGGGGGCAGAAGTAGGTCCACGGTGGCTGGGCAGACCGCTAGCAACCGTTTGCCGGACCCCGTACGCGCACCGGGGGGGGGGACGGCCCGCGACAGCGAGCTGCTGGCGCCGCCACCGCGTGTCGTTGACATGTCAGTTCCCACCCCCCACCCTTAGGCTCTCCCCCTCTTCCTTGGAAAAAATTTTAGCGAGGGATCAGGGGGGGGACAAATTGGTTCAAGGGTTACCAATGGAACGCTCTACGGGGCCGAAATGCCCTTCCAGTCGATAAGAAGTTAGAACCGCTTACCCATCCACTGTCTTCTCCGCCCAGCACATACTTGGACACTCAAAGTATGTTTCCGTGCTAGCTACAGGAGAAGGCGAGACGGTCTGCGGGAGATACGAAAGAAGAGAGAGAAGCGTTTCAGCCACCGGCTTTCACGGAGAGGGAACGGTTTGAAACGCGTTCGGGATACGTAGTTAGGTGTCAGGGGGCAGGCGAAGCTTATGGGACAGGGGTTCAACTGCTGGAGCACCACAATAGGACACAGGGATTTGGGGCCCAACGTGTAACTGTGGCACCTTTAATAACACGGATCGTACTTAGCAGATAACCAAAACCCTACTCTGATGGCTCAAATTGGGTGAGAGGGGGGACTCCCTGGGCCTACGGTACATGTCAGCCTGAAGACTGGTCGTCTGCGGGACTGAAAGATGCTCGTAGCAGGTCCTGTCGTGTGAAGATGCCATGAGAGCCACTGATGTCCCACTTTACTTGGGGCATCCACGGCGCAGGGGACAAGAGACGAGGTAGCCTAGAGGGAATGATGCGTGGGCGGGGATGTAACCCAATAAAGACAAACAAAAAAAGGGTGACGGCACCAGATGGATTCAGACTTCTAAAGAGTTATACTGAAAAAACTGCCCAGGGGATAGAAGATCAGACCAGTTATCATGACGGAGCGGACACAAAGTGCCGCAAGTAGGTTGCCTGACCGCCAACTCATGGTTAAACAGATTCCTTACTGACCTGTTAGTTTTTTGACAAGGTTTGGTATGAGTACTCATGCTGATGAAAAATTCAAACTGAATCTGCACACTGACAGCACAGGGACCGCCAAAAAAAATTTTGCGGACAAACTGGACTCCTCTGTCGGAGGACAACATGCAACGGAGGGGAGAACGTTGAAAGCAGGGATGAAATTGTTGGAAAAAATGTTTGGGCCAGCTGCGGGGGCCCAAGAAAGGAGAAGGTAAACCCAGGCAGTCAGTGTGCGCGAGTGGGTATATTTAGAGTGGGATTAAGTGAGCCATTTTGTTGAAAAGCGATCGCGTCCACCACCCATTATGGACCGTAAAGTTCCCCAGATGAAGGTGGTAGATCTCGTGACAAAGTCCATGGCAGACATGGGTCCAGGGTTTTTTTTTCGGCACAGGAAGAGAGTGAGAATGAAGTAGGCCCCGCGGGGCTTGAGGCGGGGAGGGATCTTTATTTAGGGCACTGCGGACTCAGGACGAGGAGCAGTGAGCAGCCAAGCACAATGTCGGTCCCCGGACGTCATTGAGAAAGAGTGGTTCCATCACCGATAGTTGTAGTAGCCGGCGAGACAGCTGAAGAGACTTATATTGCGATTCCTGGATGCCCAGGCAGTTCGGGGAAGAATGTCCCACCACTTCGGGATTCTAAGCGCAAAGCCGGGCGCATGGGGTGGCGCCACATACGTTCTTCCCAGGGAGGGGCACACGTGATGATCCAGGTGGGCAGCACGTGACGAGGCGTCTCAGGAGGGACAATTGTGTGTGGTCGGAGGATGAGTCGAAGGATAAGGACCCACCGTATAAGGGCTGGATATACTTAGCGGCATCTGCTTTGACGTTTTCTTCCCCCGGCTGGTACACAGAAAGTGTGGAGCAGGTAGTCAAAACGGTGCGTAAAAGTAAAAAGGAAGGAAGAAAGAAGAAAAGGGTACCATCTAGGCGCGCCCTGCCGGGGCGGATTTTCTGGCGCTGAGAAGCACGATGCCTCTACCCGACTGAAGATAAGATATAGGAGGGTTATTTTTGTCGGTGATGAAATGATGAAAATATCAATAGGGTGACGGCCACCCCTCTCACTGCAGGTGATGACGCCTATATTCTAGGGCACTGATGTATGCGCAGGTATTATAGTAATTCCGTCGTTCCCCTATGGTATAATACTTCTCGGCCGGGAGAGTGAAAGTTTGGAGTTAGTATCCCGCTCGTTTGCAGTTATGTACTATCAGTGGAGGACCTCTGCAGCGAGAGGAGGAAGGACAGCACAGGCAAACAACCGGTGGAGGCATCCACTTCCAGAAATAATGTAGGGGGGCTGGGTCGGGTATTCACGATACGGGCGAGACGAGACAGAAACCGTGCAAGCTAGACAACACCGAAAAGAGGATTTGAGCACGGACCCATGTATGGCTTATGAGCTTCCCGGGGGCCGGCAGGGACTTGGGATTGGAGTTTTTCTTGGTAGACGCCACCAGAGGAGCCCACAGCCAAGCGTTAGAGAAATGTGGGACAAAATTGTCCTATAATAAATTGGCAATATCCTAGGAAACGCTTTGAATGGCCCCCGAAGGCAATCCGGTTGTGGGCCAATTCTGCAACACTGCGGAGAGTTGTTGAGGGATTTCCATCCGGACGCGCCCTTTCTGAGCGATGTACCCTAAAATGAAGGCAGGCTCGTGAAGGATTTGGTACGCTTAAAGTGACACTTTCTCTGGTTTGGGCAAAAAGTGATTGGGTAGGGAGAGGTCGCACTGTGGACCTATGCGAGAACGTTAAAGGTAGCACGAAGCCGATGCACTGGTGGCGATATGATGATCATATGGTGTTTACGGAGATGGAGGAAAGAGGAAGGATAAGATTTGGATACTAGTCCTACCTTGTAGACATTAAAACTGGCTGCTAGAGTATGGCCAGGTAAGATCTCTTTGACGAAGCCTTTGGGGAAATTCACGCAGGAGCGTTTTCGATGCAGAGACCCAGTCCCGAAAGGTTATCAAGATCGTCGAAGTGGCCCATCCCGCGTATATATATATTTATTATTAACCGGCCTTGGGTGTTTTCCATCTCGTCGCCATTCTATAATAAGGATCAAATTATAAGCATCCGCGAAGTTCCAGATTGGAGAATATTTTCGCGACCACGCAGGCAAGTCCGACGAGAAAGAGTAAAGAGTTCCGATTTCAAGGGGCAGTCGAGGTAGGTTAATCGCCGATTCTTTATGGTGATTTTATTTAAGCCCCGATCACCGATATAGTCGATGAAAGGGCACTGAGAGTCCATCTTTTGTCTCCACGAAGGAAAGAAGACGGATTCCCTTGCGGAGACAGAGGACTTTCGGGACCATTATAAACCCTTGCGGGAAGCGTAGGAAGTGGTTTCGCCTTCTGATGTAAGTCAGACATACGCATTAGTCTCCGGGACGGCGAGAGTGACCGAGGGTAGGAGGAGTTTGAAGATGGATAACAATTAAAACTTAATTAATAATTAATCCCGGGGCCCTCTGGCCTATGGGTTGAGGTACTAGCAGGTCTGCAGGTCAGGTCATAATGGCGACAGTCGTGGAAGGCCGGGTGAGGTGGGAGATTGTTTAGGCCCTCCTGCCCTCTCCGAAAAAATAAAAATAAAAAACATCTGTCAAAGTCCCCAATTATGGCCATTAGGTAAACCCTGAAGCGAGAGGCGATTGGCAGACTTCAGGGAAGCAGACTCTGAGGAGCGAGAGTTGTGGCTTGCAGAAGGCAACGGTGAGAGTGCTTGAGTGGAATGCGCGAACACAATGCATGACTTCAACCTGTGCTCCAATCCAAGGACGGAGTGCATGGTCCATGACTGCCAAGGGGGAAGGCCCCAGAAAAGGAATTTCAGAGGAGGAACCGAGAGATTTTTGGGCTTTTGGAGCTAGAGGTACAGAGGGACAGGAGGCAATAGGACGTAGAAGTGGCAACGTTTTCCTTGTGAAGGGCACCACCCACACCTCATTCTTTGTAGGAACTGAGGGGGATAGGCCCGTTTAAGGATAAAGTGGGTAATGGATACTGGCATGTCCTTAAGGACATCGCCTCTGACCGTGTACTCAATTATGGGTATTCTGCAAGGAAGACGTCACCCGTGCCCGACTGGGGAGAAGAATAACCTATGGTCCTAGTTACGTTTGGTTATGATAATTTACTGCGAATCAGGGAACTAATTAATTCCAGATATACATTAATATAGCGGGTGGCTTGGCCCTCCTGCTGAATAGGTGCTACGTCCGGGAGAAGCACCAATGATATACGGCCACGCATGGTCAGTCGGGGGGATCTGAGGGAACCCTCGTTTCCGTTCTGACACATAGGGTTGTTGCTCTCTAAGAGACATAGGTTAGGTTAGTTTCACGGGCGCACGGACTAGTCCCCAATGAAGTGGGCCAGAACCGCCACAATAAGAATCCTCAGAGCTGCTTCTGGCGACGCTGTGTTGATACGTTATCCTGGGACAGGTGGGCCTCTATCGAGCTGCATAGGTTCTTATTCATGAGACCATCGGTGGAGGAAGAGGTGACCCGCTGGACTATGGGAGCCAAGCGGGGGAGGGTGGGGGGAGGGCGGGAGGGGGGGGGGGAAACGGCAAGTTTGGATAAGGACGGTTTTTCCCTGTTTTTGAGGGCGGAGCTCTGTTTGCCCTTTTAGGCACCCCAAAGCGAGATATCCAACTCGGGTCGGCCAAAGTGGATGTAGGTCATCAATATGGCAGCTGTAGATCCCGAGCGGCGAGCTCAGACCGTCCTTGATTCGCCACCGACGGAGGCGCACCCGAGAAGGACCTTGCCCATAAATATGTTTGTCGCCTCCAACGCTTCGTTGTTCCCATCCAGCTCCGAACGTATCAAGACTAAGCGCAGCACGTGTGCGAAAACAGCACGGAATTCTGGATAGACAGTCGGTGTCGCTACCTGCCTGTCTGCCTGACGATTTAGACGACAGCTGTAGCGAAGCAATGCCAGCGCGGCGGCGAGGCCGAGGAAGTACGCCCTGGTGTCCTCAAAGATGGGTGCGGAACCCGGAGGGGGAAGGTTTGGAAGGGTCCGCTGTCAGGGGATCCCCTCGATCCCCATTTGGCGTATCTAAATAATAGCCAAAGCCAAGCTTCTCCTGACAAGAGGCTGATTATGAAGAGCCACTTGGCTCGATCTGTAGGAGGAATCTGGGGGCGCCCCAATATCTTGAGGTTGGTGGATGGTATGAGAGCATCGGCTGATGAATACCCTATGCTAATTCTTGGAGGTCTCATCGTAGCAGAGGGGAGATAGTCAGTGTGGCCAGTAGGGAGTGGAAGATGCAGAGAGGGTCCCGAAGCCATGCTGAAGCAGGTAGAGCAATGGATGCAGAGCAAAGGCTAATTGCAGGTTGCAGAGGGTGGCAGCCGGTGGAAGGCAAAACGGCCGTCGACCAGGTTTTCTGCTCATGGCCGCATGCTGGGTCGATGCGTCTTGACTTCGGTCTGGGCGGACAGCTGTCGTGATGTCCGGAGATCAGGCAGGGGGGTTACCCTGGGAACTTCCATGGCCAGTCTGTACTGTAACGGAGGAGTGGGATCCGCTGGGCCAACGGGCAAAGCGATGATAGCTAAGCACGCCAGGATACGGAGCTCTAAGTAAGCCCCGGTTTTCACCAGAGCCCGACGCATAGCGGGTGGTTTCTTGCTGCGTGCTGGCGTGAGTGCTACCAGGTCGTTACCCCTGACGTGACTTGCTTGACCCGATGGCAGGCCGGGGGGTACTGAGTCGGTGCAAAATCTGTAATGGAAGGCGTAGTCGGGGGACGGCAGAAGGTCAGGGCAGGCAGGCAAGAGGTTCGTGGGTCAGAGGGCAGGCAGGACGGTCAAGGGCAGGCGGCAAACAGGCCAAGGTAAGGAAACCGTTAGCAGGCGGACTGGTACAGGGAAATCAAGGGAAATGAAAGCTAAACACACATCTTAAAAGCTCCAAAGGACCTCCAAACAGTACTGGCAAGAGAGTGCTATGGATTGTCTACCTAGTATATAGGACCAGACGGCCGACACAATTAACCAATTAAAGGCCGCGCTGGCCCTTTAATTAAGGACAGCCGTCCGCGCGAGCGCCTTAAGCAGGGATTAGATTGCGAAAGCCCGGCGGCTGTCAGAGCTGTGGAGACAGGAGCAGGGACTGGTAAGTACGGGGTTTCCAGCCCTAGGGCAGAAGGACCACGGGCTGCGGGCGCCGCAGCACCCCGTGCCGGCCCCCCCCCGGACCCCGTGCGCACGGGGGCATGGCCCGCGGAGCGTGCGGCGCCGAGCGCGTGTTGGACAGATATATGTTTAATAAAGGTTATTTATTCTTTATAATAAAAAAGTTTAAGTGAAGCAAAGGGGTATTAATCCTTGTAATCTATAAAACTCTCAAGAGGTACCGCGTTTCGTGCCGTAACACGGCGCTTAATTAGAAAGTGTGTTCCTAGATAGTTGTGCTAGTGTCCCCGTACATGGAACAATTAATAATGATGGCAATGGTTTTGCCTGGTTACTTCCATCTCCAAAGGAGCAGATTAGATGTTATTGCCAATCTGTTATTACTTATTGCTTGCACCAATAGCTGAACATTGCTAAAGGCCCTTAGGGTATTTTTTATAGGTCATTTTGTGCTGCTCTCTTTAAATACATTTTCAGAACTGTCCTTTATGCGAAATGGAAGTTAGAGTACATCATTTGCCCATGTTACAGAATAGACCTTGCTCAGACGAAGATATGTGGAATAGAGACCGACCCATAGAGCAAAATTCTTGAACTTAATAGGCGCAACATGCCATGTCTTCCAGGTCTTGTATACATTTGCAGCTATTTGTGGGTTTGATCCTTGTTGTTTGCCATCCAGAGTAGCTTCGTGAAGACGGTGAAACATATAATAACTTTTCTGAGTATCCCCCACGACGGGGGTTGGCGATTTAATCTTAAGCAACGGGGTGGATGAGATATTGGAGTTTAAAACACACGACAAATTTCTCTTTCTAAAGAGATTGAAATTGATGTTTAAATTGGAATTAATGTGCCGGGTCCTAATCAGCTTCAGGTTCCCTCGCTATCTCCTTCCTTTCCTTGAGGAATTGCAGTGAAAAAAACTAAATCAAATGCATTCTCCCTATATTGCCGTCACTGAGCAAGAAAACATAACACAAATTTACATGAGACCGTACAGTTATATTCCATTTCATAAACAATCCAAGGTAGCACAGACAATCAGGGGGTAAATGACCCAGACACCCATTTGTCTCCCCTTCTGGAGTCACACATGCTTGGATGGAGACAAGGGATGAAAGGTGATCAGCGCTGTGTGCCTAACTGTGGCTGTTCTGAATTTTTTATTTTAAAAAACAGCCCCCAAAGCCCTTTGGAAATCATCGGAGGATAACTTGCCCGGCCGTGTAACCTCAAATTACACCTGTGAATTGCTATATTAGGTATAATTATTCGCCTTTACTGTTTAACCAATGTTCTTGGGCTAGCCATGGTATTCAGTCTTTACACCTTTCAAGAAGAGATGGCACGGAACTTGAACGTCTCCATTCTATTTGTGATGAATGTGCCAGACAGATTGCAATTTAAGGTGACTTTATAATTTCTCATTCATTAGACTGGTTTTCATAGTATTTAATGGTGGACATGGACATCAATTACACAGATAATGCTTGAAGACTCTCTATAATATATTTACTTAAAGAAAAACATTTGTAGTTTGAATCATATTTCATTATATAATACTGTATTTTTTACTTTTTGGCAATGTATATATGGATTTTATATATGTGTTGTGTGTGTATGTATATATTTATATATATATTAATAATTTATATATATTTATTTTTTTATATATAATATTTATTCATACACACAGGCACAGTGTCCCTAATAACAGTAAAGTCCCCCCAACTTACCACTGTTTCCGAATACTTCTCTCCGTCTTACATCTTATTCTGTTGTCCCGCCCTAGGTATACACATGTAGATTTATGGGGCAATGCTGGCACTTTGGTTACCATGTTCCCTCAGCAGGAGAGTAGTTGTGGTGGGGGCCGTAAGACACAAAGTTGCCGCATGCACACTCACCAGCGCATGAGGTTGAAATCTTCTTTAACATGGGGTTACAGACAGCCAAGGCCCAAACCAAAATATGTTGAAAGAACCCTTCCCTGCACTATATATATATATATACTTATTTATATTATTTTATTTATATTTATTTATATTTATATAGTTATATATAGTATATATATATTGTATATTTATATATATATATATAATATATATATATTTAGTTATTATTATTTATTATTGATTTTTGGGAGCGCCCTGGGTGCCAGCAGCGCTTTTGCTGTACATTCAGGTTTCATTCGATAACATAGGGTCCTACGCAAAAGTACAGAGGTGACAAATTAATAACTAACAATGTTAGTAGAAGGAGGGGAGACGGTGGGTCCCTGCTCGTGAGGGGGCTTACACTCTAAAAAGGAAGGTGGGAAGAGAAGATGGTGAGGGGTGTGAGGGCGTTAGGGTAGATATGTTTGTGGAGGGTGTTGTGACAGCAGGTTATCTGTTGGTTATAGGCAAATCCTAAAGAGATGGTTGTCAGTTTTTTTTTTTTTCAGGTGCATTTTGAGGATATTTGGTGTGAGTGGGGGGGAGCACTGGGTTATTGTTGGTTATAGGCAATCCTAAAGGAATGGTGTTGTTGCTTCAGGTTGCTTTTGAGGCTGAGTAATCGAGTGAGAGTGTGGGGAGAGAGAGGGAGAGAGAGTCCTGAGGTGGTGGCTGGCAGTGGCAGTGAGACGTGTAAGTGAGTTAAGGCATGTGGGATGAGGCTGTGAAGTTCCAAGAAGTATGGGCAAAAGAAAGCATGAGTGAGAGGAAAGTCTTGGACGATGGTTTTCTGTGATGGGGAAGTTGACCGGGGGATGTGAGAGCGGAGAATGAAGGAAAAAGGGGGAGAAGACGAACGGGGAGAGGATGCGATGTGATGAGGGTGTGATAGAGCGGAGAAGGAGAAAAAATGGTCCTCAGTGAGAGATCGCGGAGGAGATTTTGGATATGGAGATGGGAGAGATTGCGTGGATGAAGGAGAAGATGGGGGAGATGGGATAGATATCTGTGAGATTATTTAAGGCAGAGAGAGAGGATGTTTTTTGGAGACAGGGAGAAGGTTATGGAGAGATGTATGGAGGGAAGGAGAGGGTGAGAGGGAGGGTCATGGAGAGATGTATGGAGGGGACCGAGAGGTCGTGGAGAGCCTTGTAGGTCGATAATGGTTAGTAGCTTTGAAATTGAATTCGCTGGGCAATGGGAAGCCAGGTGAAGGGATGGGAAAGGGGGGAGGAGAGGCGAGAGAGAGGCCAAGGGCGACGTAGTAGCCGTGACGCACGAGAAAAGGAGAGAGGTGAAATGGATGAATCAGATGGGCAGCAGAGTTTTTAAGGCACGTGGATTGGAGAGGGACGAGCGAGAGGGTTGCTGAGCATTGGAGTCCAACAGGAGAAGGTTGTCTGCTGTAGTCTAGGCGTGAGTTGTGAGATGTCGGGAGGGCAATGGACCAGCATTTTTGTGCTTTCGAAGTTAAGGAATGCGCGGGGATTACGGGAGATATTTTTTCTGGTGGAGGCGGCGGCAGGCAGGAGGGCGGCGGGGCTGCGGCAGGCAGAGGTAGAGGGGTGAGGGCTTGGATGTGCAGGTTTGAAGGACAGATGGAGGTCATGGTATATCCAAGGAGCGGACTTGTGGGGCTGGTGAGGACGAGAGTTGTAGCCATTGACTGTGATAGAAAGATCAGGTTGGAAGCGATAGGATTTAGAATATTAGGTGGGGGACGGGGAAGGGTTGGGAATAAAGATGTATGAATCTCAAGTTTTCATCCAACGTTTAGCTTCAGAAGACGTGGTGGAGAAGGAAGGATATGGATGAAAGACAGTACACGGCGATCTGGGACGGGAGAGTAGAGAGGTATACTATCTGGGCCGGAGGATTGTGAGTTGGGTGTAATCTGCATACAGTTGGTACTGAAAGCCATATGTGCTGCTATTTTAGTGGACCTCAGACCATGAGTGTAGTGGGTCCCAAGGACCAGTCCACTGGGGTGTCTCCAACAGAGAGAGGGCAAGGGGTGGTAGCGAGGTGCGTTTGATTTTTGAGTGAGAGACGCCTTGAATGTTATATATATATATATATATTTATTTTCTTTCCAAGGGTTCACGAACAGCGATAGGGGACCTGTTTGGTTTGTTCTTAAGTTGGTTGGCATTGTGTATGTAAGTCTGAAAAAGTGTTTAAAACTTTTATTAATTGTAAACTCCGGCAACTCAAAGTTATTTTTTTAGTTTTGAATGAGTATATATATACAATCACCGGCCAACTTTATTAGGTAACCACATGCTTGTAACGGGTTGGACCCCCTTTTGCCTTCCGAACTGACTCAATTCTTCGTGGCATATATTCAAAAAGGTGTTGCAACGTGCTCAATTGGGTACAAGGGGGCCCAAATGAGTGCCCAAGAAATATTCCCCACAATCTTTCTATTGGCCAATTTCGATGAGCTTGGGCCAAGATTTGGAAGCCTCAGTTTCTGTTTCTTAGCTGTAAGGATTGAAAGGAGTGGCACCCGGTGTGGTCTTCTGTTGCTGTAGCCCATCTGCCTCAAAAGTTCGAGCGGGCACCACGTACTGTGGTTCTCAGAGATGACTCTTTCTGCCGACCTTGGTTGTATAACGGGTGGCTATTTGAAGGTATCTGTTGCCTTTCTATCCACGCTCGAACCAGTCTGCCCATTCCTACTTTGACCTCTGGCTTCAACGAGGCATTTCTCAGCCACTAGGACTGCCCGGGCTCTCACTGGATGTTTTTTTACTTTTTCGGGACCATTATCTGTAAACCCTAGAGGATGGTTGGTTGCGTGAAAATATCCAGGAGATTCAGCGGTTTTTCTGAGAATACTCAGACCAGCCCTCTAGGCAACCAACACCATTGCCACGTTTCATAGGCACTTCAAATCAACCTTTCTTTCCCCCATACTGATGCGCGGTTTGAATGCAGGAGATTGTTCTTGGACCATGTCTTACATGCCTAAATGCACTGAGTTGCCGCCATGTGATTGGCTGATTAGAATTTAAGTGTTAACGAGCAGTTGGACAAGGTGTACCTAATAATGTGGCCGGGAGTGTATCTTACATTACTTAGGTAGACTCTATTATTTTTATTATTAAATCAGAATAAATTAGATTTTAATTTATTATAAAATACATTATATTTTGTTATTAAATCATATTTTCAAATAATTTTCTAATCATTTTTATTTTATATACTTTAGATTTTAATATTGATTTCTATTAAACTCAGAATACGGTATATTATATTTTATTATATTATATTATGCTACATTACATATTTTGTTATATTATATTATGTTATAATTATATTATATTATTTTACATTTGATATTATATATCAAATTATAGTTTAGTATATCATAATATATATTACTGTATTACATATTGTATCATATATATGTTACATTAAATAATATTACATTATATCACATTGCATATTAAAGTATGTCATATTATATTTTATTATATCATATATATTATTTCATATAGTATCATATCATATATATTACATTATATCATATTGCATATTAAAGTCATTAAATCATATTATATTTTTTATATTTTATCATACATTACATTTTATGTTATATTATACTATATGATATCTTATCATATATTGTATTTTATTATTTTGTTTTAGATATTATATATCTATTGTATTAAATCAGAACATATTATATTTTATAGCATTTATGGTATATATGGAAGCTTGATAATAATTAGCGTTTCTTTTCAGATTCTAATCCTACTCAACCTGATTCAGGTTGATTCAGGTAAATTGGGTTTAGGTTTATTATTTTTACTAGGTTAGTCATTCTACGGCGCTTCCGGTCCATTAACTTCCATCTGACGTCACTTTTCCAATTGATTATAAAGATTTCCTATGTGATGTTGGCCTGGAAGTGATGCCAGAGGGACAGTGAAGACCATAAGCACCAGAGAATGTGTATGTTAACCAGGTGAAAAACAATAAAAACCTAACCCCAATTAAAAATTAGTCTGGAAGCGGCAGTCAGGGTTAGGGCTAGAGTTAGGGTTAAGATAAAAGTTAGAAAATTTAGATTCTGGATGTCCCAAGCCTAAACTACTTCCCGGGTCTGATCAAACCGAAGTCAAACCG
The DNA here is from genome assembly GCA_025379985.1 of Phyllomedusa bahiana. Classification (NCBI taxonomy): domain Eukaryota; kingdom Metazoa; phylum Chordata; class Amphibia; order Anura; family Hylidae; genus Phyllomedusa; species Phyllomedusa bahiana. The sequence goes on along the minus strand of JAODAL010002281.1, from coordinate 114,948 downwards.
AACAAGATTTACAAACATGAAGAAGAAATGGGTAAAAGAGAGCGGGGAAGTGTAGACAACTGTTCCAACACTACAATATATACAATATACAGCTCTGGAGCACAAACTGCTGCTCGGCAATCTTTCTAATGAGGACCATGTAAAATATTTTGTTGTATTTCATTGTCGACACTCGTCTGATATTTCAGGGACTACGTACAGTACGGGAGACATGTTCACCGCTTTGTCAGGCTTCAGAAGATCCCAGAAAGGAAAACTCTGTTGCCTCCAAAGTTCTTTATTCGGTTTCAATTTCTCTGAACAACTGGCAAAGAGAAGCTCAAGGCGCACGACTCTTGTGTCTGTTTCCAATTCCTCCTTGTGTTGTTTTTCACAGATGCATAAAAACACTTAATCATTATGAACACAGTCGTGTTAACTATTTATGTATCTTATATACCAACTTCTCCTCAGCATGCTCAGCGCCATTGGCCTCCAGGGCACTGCTCTCTCTTGGTTCTCATCCTACCTCTCTGATCGCTCCTTCAGTGTCTCATTTGCAGGTTCTACTTCTCCTTCTCTTCCTATTCGGGTTACTCAAGCATCAGTTCTAGGTCTTTTCCTCTTTTCAATCTACACAGCCCCCATTGGACAAACCATCAGCAGATTTGGCTTCCAGTACCTTCTCTACGCTGGTGACACTCGGTTATACACCTCTTCCTGCGACATCACTCCTGCCCTGCTACAGAACCCCATTGACTGTCTGTCCGCTGTCTCTGATATCATGTCCTCTCTATATCTCAAACTAAACCTCACTAAAACTGAATTTCTTGTCATCCCCATCTACTAACCACCCTCACCTGCAAATTTCTCTTTTCAGGGGTGTGTGGTCCCCAACCATAACCCCCTAGGCAGCGGGCCCGCTGTCTAGGGGTTATACCCAATTCCGATCTGTCTTTCATCCATATATCCAATCCCGTGCCCGATCCTGTCACCTGCACCTCAAGAACATCTCTAGAATCTGTCCTTTTCTCACTGTGGAAACAACTCAGACTCTCATTGTTGCTTTTATTCTTGTCTTGTCTGTAACTCCTTGCCTATCGGTCTCCATCTCTGCAAACTCTCCCCTCTCCAATCTGTCCTGAATGCAAAAGCCAGGCTTGTCTTTCTCCCCAGCCGCTATACTGATGCCTCTACCCTGTGTCAGTCACTGCAGTGGTTGCCCTTCCAGTACAGGATACAACATAAACTCATCATTCTCACCTATAAAGCTCTCCACAGTGCTGCTCATCCCGACAGCTTCTTGTTCATCTCTGTCTACCACCCTACCCGCTCTCTCCACAGCGCTGCACCCCTACATTCCTTCCTCATCCTGTTTCCACCCTACCTGGTCCTCCACAGCGCTGCACCCCCTACATCTCCTCCCTCATCTCTGTTTACCACCCTCCCGGTCTCTCCACAGCGCTGCACCTCCTACATCTCCCCCCTCATCTCTGTCTACCACCCTACCCGCTCTCTCCACAGTGCTGCACCTCCTATATCTCCTCTCTCATCTCTGTCTACCACCCTACCCGGTCTCCACAGCACTGCACCCCCTACATCTCCTCCCTCATCTCCGTCTACCACCCTTCCCGGTCTCTCCACAGTGCTGCACCCACTACATCTCCTCTCTCATCTCTGTCTACCACCCTGCCCGGTCTCTCCACAGTGCTGCACCCTCTACATCTCCTCCATCATCTCTCTCTACCACCGTACCCGGTCTCTAGAAAGCGCTGCACCCTCACATCTCCTCACTCATCTCTATCACCCTACCCGGTTTCTCCACAGTGCTGCAACCTCTACATCTCCTCCTACCTGGTATCTCCGCTCTGCTGCTGGTATCAGAACACATTCCTCAATCATTTGAACATACCATGCCCATCTTCACTGCCCTCATAGTCTTAAGAGGGCCCTGAGAATGCATGTTCTCAGTCTGACCTACCAGGATCCCTAATTACTAACCCCCTACTTTCTGTCACACCCATTTCTGTCATCCATTTAGCATTTCTCTCCTTTGTCTCACCCATACATCCTAATAGCTTGTAAGCTCTTGCGAGCAGGGCCCTCACACCTGGCAATGGCGAGGTCCTATCGATCATTTGTAAGGTATTTTCTTGATCTCATGATGTCACAATGTGAAGAGCGGGATGAGGCTGTCTAAATCTCAATTCAAATTGATCCTCTAAATGTATTGGGTGATTCAGGGATCAAACACCTGTTGGCAATTTTGCCATTAAGCTCCTTGTTAGGCTGGGTTCACACGGCTTATTTGCAGGGGGGAATTACGCCCCGCAATTAGGCCATGTGGACGGGGGCGGGGCGGGAGCGAGGGGCCGGCACCTCGCTGGCCCATAGACTTTCATTACCAGTGGCGCGTATACGCTAGTAATTCACATGTCACTTATCTCCGCCCGCGGCGGATTCGCCAAGCAGGGAGAGGAGACGTAATCCATAAATTCTCTATAGAACTGTGGATTACCATAATGACTGAGACGTATTCCAGCCGTAATTTGCGAACTCCGGCGTGTAATTACGGACTGAAATACATCCCATTTTAAGCCGTGTGAACATGGCCTTAGAGATCAGTAAGTTGTGCAAAAAGTCCTGAAACATTGAACACTTGGACAAGGGGATCTACAGAGGAGAGATTGGGCATTCGCTGCCTCTACAGGAGAGAGACGGGGCATTAACTGCCTCTAAAGGGGAGAGACGGGGCAATTACAGCCTCTACAGGGGGGAGAAGGGGCATTTATTGCCTCTACGAGGGGAGAGGACGGGGGCCATCATAAACTGACTGCCTCTACAGGGGAGGAGACTTGGGCATTTACTGCCTCTACAGAAGGGGCAAAATTGGGGCCATTTACCGCAATCTGAAGGGAGAAGACGGGGCAATTACTGCATCTACCAGGGAGATGAAGGGCATTTAACTTGCATCTACAGGAGAGACGGGCAATTTACTGCATCTACAGGTGAGAGATGGGGCATTTAACTGCATCTACATGGATCGACGGAGCATTTACTTGCATCTACAGGGGAGAGAATGGGGGCATTTTTACTGCATCTACAGGAGAGATGGGCAATTACACTGCACAACAGGGAGATTACGGGGCATTTACTAGCATTTACAGGGGAGAGAATGGGCATATGACTGCATCTACAGGCGGAGAGATGGGCATTTATACTGCCTTTAATGGGAGCGAGATCGGGGCATTTACTGCATCTAACACAGGTGAGGAGAAGGGGTATTTTTACTAACATCTACAGGGTAGAGAACGGGGCATTTACTGCATCTACCGTGGAGAGATGGGGGCATTTAGACTGCATCTACAGGATGGAAGATGGGGCATTAACTGCACAAAAGGAGAGAGACGGGGCATTAACTGCATCTAGAGGGGAGAGATGGGCATCACTGCCATCACAGGGGAGAGACGGTGGCATTTACCTGCCTCTACATGGAGAGACGGGCATTTACTGCCTCACCTGGGAGCGATGTGGGCTATACTGCCTCTACAGGGTGAGCGGGGCTTTTAACTCTGCCTCAACAGGGGAGAGATGGGGCATTTACCCCTACCCTATAAACCGCCTCTACAGGGGAGAGACAGGGCATTTCCACCAACCCCTCATAGGGGAGAGGATGGGGCATTTACAGAGCACTACAAAGGCGGAGTGATGGTGCAAATACTGCATCTGACAGGGGAGAGACTGGCATTTACTGCCTCTACAGTGGGAGAGATGGGTGCATTTAAACCGCCTCTACAAGGGGATAGACAGGGCATATACCGCCTCTCATAAGGGAGAGATTGGGCATTTACTGCATCTACAGCGGAGTGGAGAATTAGCAATACTGCATCTACGGGGAGGAAGAACGGGCAATTTACTTCCTCTACAAGGGGAGAGACGAGGGGTCATTTACTGCCTCTACAAGGAGAGAACAGGGCATATTAACAGCTCTACCATGCGGGTATAGACGGGCAATTTACTGCTCTACAAGGGAGAAGACAGGCAATTACATGCCTCAACAGGAGAGACGGGGCGATTTACTGCCTCTCCAAAGGAGAGACGGGCATATTACTGCCTCTAACAACAGGGGAGAGACGGGGCATTTACTGCCTCTACAAGGGATAGACAGGGCATTTACTGCCTCTACAGGGGGGGAGAGATCGGGGCATTTAACTGCCTCTACAGGGGAGAGACGGGGCATTTTACTGCCTCTACATGGGAGAACCGGGGCATTTTACCGCCTCTAACACGGGGAAGACGGGGCATTTACACAACCCCGCCTCTACAGGGGAGAGACGGGGCATTTAACTGCCTCTACAGGAGGTAAGAGCACGGGGCATTGACTGCTCTATCAGTGGAGAGGACCGGGGCAATTACTGCCTCTACAGGGAGAGACGGGGCATTACTATGCTCTACAAGGGGAGAGACCGGGACATTTACTGCATCTAGCATGGGAGAGGATGGGGCAATTTTACTCTAACATCTACAGGGGAGAGTACGTGGCAATTATTGATTATTTAAAAAAGATTTCAAGTAAATTAGCGATGTTATCAAGTCCGAAATTTAACAGAAAAGAAAATATTTGTTTAAAAAAATTTTAGCAAAAAGACAATAAATCCGAGAAGAAGTGTGGTATGTATGTGTGTATATATACATGAGAAAGATATTAGATACAAATAATAAAGTAACAATATTCAAGAACAACTTCTCTAACCCCCCGGACCCTGTTGAACCAGGTCTATGACTTGCAACCGCCCAGTGAAGTTTCCATCAATACCTCAGAGTAATCGAATGTGAAGGACACAATCTCCTGCAATGCTTGGTGTTGAGTGCAGCCGCCATATGTAATGTCCCGTATGGGTTTGTGTGTCTTTTACTGACTATTGGACATACGACAAGCTGTCTGGGCTTAGAATATGCATGAAGAATAAGACGGTCCGTCCACTATGCCGCCTGGATCATTTCTAGTTGTGCTGAGTAATTGAGTTCAATGTTGGTGACAAATCTGCATCCATTTACTTGTCCACCGTGGTAATTATGTTCTACAGTCGATTCTTTCTCCTTGCTGGAAACATTTTCCTCTTGATTTCCTGTTGCCTTCTGTTTACAAGAAATTAGTCACCAAATGTTTCCTTCTCGGTCAAATAGTCACGCCTGGGTCTGGTGCACGTAAGTTCTTCCTAGCGTCTCAACGTTCCCGTCTCCGCCGATTTCTTTCCCGTTTCACGACGGCATCCTTCTAACATCATTCAAAATGTGTTTTCTCTCACTTCCTAATGAAGCTTAAGGCTGAACAGATGGATATGTAGCACAAATAGACTGTCACCGCGTTATAACAGAAAATTATTCAAGGGAAATATCTCCGTTACCGAGTGAAGAGCTGTAATATAAAATCTCATCATTCATCCTCAACAAATTGTCATTGTGCCGATTCGGGATCTAATTCTTTTAACAATACCCGTGAGGAGGTGCCGGTTATCATGAAATCTTGAAGAGAAAGATGTTTAGCTTTAATAAAAATGTATTGAGATTTGTAATACGATTAGATATGCGCTTCATCTCGTGCTGGATGATATCGGCCCAAGAGTTGTGATTAAAATCAACTCAATATCTATCGATCGGTTACATTGATTTAGACATGGATTTTTTTTTGGTCTAATTTTACAGTTGCCACGTGTAGATTGCAAGTTTTTGGATTTCGTTGGCTATCAGTGTGAACTAAACTTAATGCTGCTAATTTTTGGGTATTAAGGAGCTATGAAGTGGGCTCAATTGCTAAGTCTACGCCATAAGTGGCCGGTGCTGGCCATTAAAGGGGTTGTCTCACTACAGGGATCGCTGCTTTTTATCTTAAAGATCTTGCAAAAACAAGTCACTTTGCAATATGTGTCCTTACCGCCGGAGCCAGTTTTGGCCTCTCTGACAGAGCCCCATTTTTTAAATCTGTCATGCGTCACATAAAGTGACTTTTTGACTCTTTAACCTATCCAATATGATACAGAGATTGTTTTCCCCCCTCGTGACACATTGTGCTTTAAGGATAGTATAAAATTTTGGTCCAAAAAAATGCTTCTGTTTAATTATTGTGAAAAATATCAAAATAAATCGTGAAAAATGTGAAAAATTTACCAATTCAAACTATCAAAAATTTCTGCATGTAAGACAGATAGTTATTCCAACTCAAAAAAGCTTAAACTAGCAACTACCATATGTCGACTGTAGTTTGGCATCATATTTTTTAAATGTCTATTTCTTTATTTTTTTTATGACAATAGGGGGCTTATAAATTTTGTAGTAATTTTCCAATTTTCAAGAAAATTTTGCAATCACATTTTTTTAAAGGGACCAGTCCAAGTTCTAAACGTGAACTTTGATTGACCTGTATTTAGATACCCCCATAAAAGACTCTTCATCTAAGAAACTACACCGCTATAAAGTATTCAAAACGCATTAGAAAATTTATTAAACCCATTAGGTGTTGATCACAGGAAATTAAAGCAAAGTGGCAGTTGAAAATTTCAAAATTTCACTTTTTTGGCAGAATTTCAATTTTTTATACATTATTGACAATCAATAAGGAGTAAATGTTGATCAGGGAAATGCAAATTAATATTGATCCTGCCAGATGTCTGTCTGCCGTTTTCATAGATAACCCATATGTGGCCCTAAGTGCGATTATTTGCTCAACCACAATGCCCCAGAATAGGAGGTTGAGGGAAAAGGGTGAGTGAGCACCTAACCGGACCTCAGGGTCTCATTTTCATTAACGATTTATATTTAGGGGCTCAATATCAAGTTTGCAGACACCCAATGTTCCAAAACTCAATAAATACGTCCTAAAATACCCCAAATTGGAAACAAACACCCCTTAAGGAATATAGTCCAGGGGTGCAGTTAGTATGATCGACCCCACAGGTGATTCACAAATAAATTAGCGTTCGGGCTCTGAAAATAAAAAAAAAGTATATTTTTCTAATAATCAGCAATTTTAGCTGAAAATTTTTAATATTTACAAGGAATCTTAGGAAAAAAAGCCCCAAAATTGTGGTTACCGCAATTTCTTCCAGTTCGTGGCAATACCTACATGTGGGTGTAAACTGCTGTTTTGGGTGCATGCAGTCGGGGGTACAAGGAGGGAGCGCCTATTGGACTTTTGGTGCACAGATATTGGTAGGGACCGATGACGCATCTCCAAAGGCCCCCACAGTACTAGAACAGGTAAAACCTTCCATCACGTTTTCCCTCATTTTGGATTCAACAAACACCCTTCAGGGATCTCATCTAAGGGGGTAATTTTGCATTTTGGCTGCTCAGGTGTGTTCCGTAGTTTTTATTTTTTTTTAGCATGGGCCAGTGGAAAAGGAGGTGGGGAAACGCCGTTCCGCCATTGTTTTTGGGCTTCATTTTTACAGTAGTCGCCATACGGACTTAATGACGGAATAACTTTACTATGGGGGTCGAAACAATACTGAAAATGCCTTCAACTCACCTGCCACAGTCGCCAGGTGTTCAATCAGTAGATTACGGAAAATCCGAACTCCCACCGGTAATCAATCTTTAGAGAAAAAAATTATTTCCAGCTTCTATCGTATGACATTTGGAGCGTAATGCCACACCTTGGACATCCAAAGGTAAGTTAAAAGTTAATTCCTATAATAAGGGTATCCTTGTTAAAAAAAACATGACACGTTGTCACAAGAGCCAGCAAAACATAATTTGTTTAAAAAAAGTTAAACAGTTTGTTCGAAGCACATCAAACCTACATGGACGCGTACGGGATCTCAAGTAGCGATACATGAGTAAATAGACCGACAGCGTTTCCGTCTAGTGCGCCTTAATCTGGTTCTGGGATTTACTATGGGGGTCAGTACAATTACAAATGATAAAAAATTTATAATAGTTTTTTATGTTGTTAATTTACTTTAACACAATAGAAGCGAGTTTTTATAAAAAGTTTGCGTTTTTAATGTGTCCTATGTCCTGACAGCCATAGCTTTTCTTAATATATTTGCATATGGAGCTGATTGTGGGCTTGTTTTTACGAGATTGAGTTTTGAAGTTTTAAATTGGTACCATTACGGGGGGGCATGTGAATGCATTGATCACTTTATCATAAGGATTTATGAGAGGCATTTTGTACAAAATACAGCAATCCTGGAAGTGTTTTTTTTTTTATTTTTTATAGCGTCACTGTGCGGTATAAATGACATGCAAAATTTACGCTCAGCATGGTATAGATTGCATCGAAACCACATTTGTATATATATTTTTTTAATGTTTTACTGCATTTACACAAAACACTTTTAATTGAAAAGGAAAACACGTTTTATTATTTTTGCATCATCCGGTCTGAGAGCAATAACTTTTTATTTTTCTGTTAATGGAGCTGTATAGGGACTTTTTTTTGCTGGGATGAGTATGGACGTTTTTTATTGGTATCATTTTTGGGGAACACGACTTTATGAATCGTCTTTAAATCAGTCTCTGTTGGAATAGCAGGGGTGAAGAAAATACTGCTATCCTAGCAGTGTTTTTTATTTTTATTTATAATAGCGTTCCACCGTGCAGTAGCTGTGACTAGTTATTTTACTCTGTGGGTTGAGGCGATTACGGCGAACCTCCCCACTTTATGTAGTTTTTTTTATTTGAAAGCACAATTTTTATGAAAAAAAAAAAGTGTTTTTTATTGTGTAACAACAATATTTATGCAACGCTATCTTCTAATAATCCCAAACTTTTGTAATTTTTCCATATACAGAGCGTGTGTAAGGACTTTTTTTTTTGCGGGATGAACTGACGTTTTAATTGCATCAATTATGTTTGATATTAGTTTTTGATTGACTTTATACCCAATTTATGAGCTGCAGGTTGAACAAAAAACGCAATTCTGTGACTGTTTTTTGGTTGTTTTTTTAAACGCGTTCACCGTACTGTGAATACACAGTCAGTTTTATAGGGTGTGTCGCTACGCACTGCGGCGATACAAATATGGGTACTCTTTAATTTTATTTTTGATCTTTTTTGGGGCGAATGTTGCGTTTGTAAAGGGGAAAAGGGCGATGTGACGTGTATTTATTTTTTTTTTTTAATTTTTTGTGTTGGTGTTTGTACTTATTTTACACTTTTTTTTACTTTTTCACACTATTTTTTAACGCTTTTCCTATTTCCCAGGGGGGAATGCATGAACGATCGTCAGATCGTTCTTGCAATAGAGATCACATACAGCTTAGTAGCTGTATGCCTGGCCCCATGGCAACTGTCAGTCGCATGCTGCCCACATGCATTTTTTGGGGGTGTTGGGCATCGTGACGTCACCATATAACAACAACCCGGTGCTCTCATTCAGCTATCCGGGCTGTCTGGTAGAGAACATACGCCCCCGCGGCGCTGAGTGCCATTACTGCGCCGGGATTGCGGGCAGCAGGAGCTCACCACCTGCGCCCGCGCGCAGCGTTGTCTCGACCGCACGATATCGCGACATCGGGGGTTAATACCTCTTGTTCCATGCCGCGATCTTGTGCGCTCCGCTGTGAGTGCGCAAGATCGCCTTGGAAGCGTATCTCCCCAAAAAATACGGGCAGTTTGCGGGACCCCTACCCAACATTGCCGTATGAGTTACGACAAATGTCGGATAAGTCTAACAGTGTCCTACCTATCCTAGATATCCCCTTCTGTATGGGCGCGTCACTTCCCTCAATTCGCTATAAGCTACAGCGTGTTTGATCTCTCCTATAGGCTGCCAGCGCTGCGTCTATAAGCTACAGACATGTTTGATCTCTCCTGATAGGCTGCCAGCACTGTCACTAAGCTACAGACCTTTTGATCTCTCCTGAAAGGCTGCCTACGCTGGTCTCTATAGCAAACAGACATGTTCGATCTCGCCCTATAGGCTGACAGCAGTGGTTGCTATAGCTATAGACCTGTTTTGATCTCTCCTATAGGCTGCCAGAAACTAACTGCAACCAGCAACAGACCTGGCTTCTATTGCAGTCCTCGTGGAAAAGCCAGTAAACAGTGGATTCAAAATGAAACCAAAAAAACAGGGCTGATGTGAAAATCAATTTTGAACAACCCCTTTTAAACAGCAACACCCTTCCCCCTAATAGCAAGATCAAGCCAGAAACCCGTCCCTGCATTTTACCATTTTAAAACCCGGCAATTGAGGCGCCTAACTGAATAAGGAATGCGGCTTTCCAACATTGCTCTCTCTCCCCAGGATGAGACGATGAGATCGCAAGGGAACAAGAAGTTGATATGGCAGCTGGAAGGTTTCTGTGGCTACCATGTTACTGCGCCTATTACTTCCTGCCCTAAGCAGAAAGTAAAAGGAGCGCCATCTTGGTACACTCTTCTGCATTATATATTTAATGCAGAACAGTATACATTGTGGGCATCTAATGGGCCTCTAATGGGCATGATTGTTTTGTCGTTTTACAAATAAATAAAAATTTACATATAATTGGTATCGTTGCATCCATAAAATTCCAATCTATTAAAATACAATATAATTTACCCGGTTCACTAAACACTGTAGAAGAAAAAAAAATCCAGATGCCAAAATAGCATTCCATTAGTCATTGTATGTCCCTAAAAAATTGGAAAAGATAGAGATCAAAAAGTTGTATGTATCCCAAAATGGTAGCAGTATAAACTCAAGAAGAAGCAGTGGATGAGCACCAGCAGGAATGAAATAAAATCCAAATTTATTGAAGTAATCGAGTAAAAAGCCACAGAATAGCCACAACATACAACGTGTGCGTATGAAGAGGTAGATCAGAGGGGTGACTGGCCAGTGGAGTTGATTCTTTGGGCTTTCCAGTTGAATTGATTCTTGTGGTCACCAGTGTAGTTGATTATTGGGGCTTTCCAGTGGAATTCATTCTTGGGACCACCAGTGAAGTTGAATCTTGGGGCTTTCCAGTGGAATTGATTCTTGGGGCCACCAGTGGAGTTGAATCTTCGCTCTCTCCAGTGTAGTTGATTATTGGGGCCACCAATAGAGTTGATTCTTGGGGCTTTCCAGTGGAATTGATTGTTTGGGCCACCAGTGGAGTTGAATCTTGGAGCTCTCCAGTGGATTTGATTCTTGGGGCTCACCAGGGGAGTTGATTCTTCGGGCACATCCTACAACTATTGCACATACTGCACTATTGCTCTGCCTTTCTCCCTGAAAAGCAGCCCCAGGTCTGCTATTATCATTAGCCCATGTTGCCTAAGGCCCATTATGCTCAGAGGCCCATAGATGGGTTTCTCCAAGCCTGGACTGACACACATCGGAACAGGGGAAATACTTGGCTGGCCCCTGGGCATGGCAGGCCTGGCCTTGCTTCTCAACTGTTTACGTGCCCTCAGGATGCAGTTGAAAACACTCTCCCTCCGCCCATCACCACCCATTACTCTTGTAGACCACTGATCCTTTTTACTACACCTTTTCGTTATGGAATAATGTAAACTTCTATGCTATTCCATCCACTAAAGTATAGTAACCAGATGGACAAGACCAAAAAGACACAAATGTGTTCATGTTAAGCTTCCAAGTGCTCTTACATCACTAATATGATGGAAACAGCTCTTTAGTTCAACAAAAGTAAGAAGATAAATGTATCCACTGAATTCAATATCTAAACAAAGGTCCACGAACCATTTGAACAATATTTTCCTGCTAGCCTCACAACTCATGGCAATGAAAGGGTTAATTCATAGGAGAGAAGGTAAATGGTCACGTATTTCTAGAAGCTAATAAGCAAGAGTTCACCTTGGATGAAAATAGCCCAAACTAGATGAAATAGCTGCTAACATTTGTATAAAAAAATCTGGTGAACACTTTGCTTCTGGCAGGTGTATCAATGCAGTCACACCGGGTGCATGCTAAGCAGAACTGTGGCATTGCAAATACTGGCTTCTGCTACTTTTCAGTGGATTCACTTAGTAAAACTGCTGAGAAAGACATCCTGGAAAATGGTCTGAAGTCAGAATAAGAAGCTGCAAAGATCATCTCACGGGGCTACTCCAGTATTTATCAACATTGAGATGGAGAGCCGGGCACTCCACTACCCAACCTAGCTACATGGCGTCTAGAAAAGCATTTCCCTATTTACTACTCTAAACATTAAATAGTGTCCCGCACCAACTGGGGCAATGTAGCCCAATGTTGTAAACCACGTTAGAGTATGGGGAAAGGGTGACGTTTGTATGGATGTGATTATACCGAGATGTAGTACTGCACTTTATATTCAGTTCCAACTCAAATTCAACCCTAATCTGAGGACTTGAGTTTGGGTCAGCTCAAACGTCATCAAAAAATTAAATGTGACCAAATCCCTTACCCTAAATTAGGATTAGAAGTAGATCTGCACAAGGTATTTTAGGGGTATCGAAAATATACGTAGAGACTTGCCAATAGAGGAAGGACAGCAAGACAGACGATGAGAAGTGCATGAATGGGGAAGACTTAAGTCCAGAAGCAAGACACCAAAAAACACCTGACCCTAACAACTAGCTGTCCTTAGCTCTGGCCCTAACACTGGACCCCCTTATCCCTATCCTATCCTTAACAATATCACTTACTTATAATGACCCTAACCAAAACTGCACAAAACCAAAAGAGACCCTAGAAATAAAACACACTGAATGAGTGACACAGGGAAGAGCAGAAGCAACATAGAACTGAAGACAAACAGAGCGCTAACAAACCGGTAACAGATAACTACCAAAACAGGACTGTATACTATGAGCTAACAATACACAATCTCTCAGCCATTAGTATAGACAGCACCAGTCACTAAGGAAAGCTCAGCTTTATAGAGAATGTGGCAGATCGACCTCATGCAGTCGCATGTTTCTGCCACTCGGTGGAGCAGAGCAGGATACCTTCGAGCAAGACGCCACCAAGATTACCTGGCCTTGGTGAGGTATGAGCCAGCCAGTATATTGTCAGCTACAGTAAGCGGTTGGCAGTGGTGTAAAGTTATGGTTGTTTTAGCCGTTTCCGGGTCGGCTCCTTATCGGGAGTGGGCAACGTGTTGGGAGGGTGCCTGCTCCCCTTGTTTCAGGACAGGTTTTGTGCAGGTCTTTGGAGGCTTATAAAAGCCTGGTGCTACAGGGAATCTGGGGGTGTGGTTTTCTGCAAGAGGCCAGAGGAGCAGAAGAGCTGAGGAGAGGACTCTTACCCCCAGGCTTGAGGGAAGCAGGTGGCTTCTCCTTAGAAAGCCGAACCCAGCAGTGGCTGGTTAAAGTGTTGGTGGTGCTGGATGTTAGATCCAGACCACGTTAGAGAGGATCTCTGCTGCATGTGTTTAGGTAGTGTCTAGTGTTTTTTTTATATATGTTTTTGTTTGTAAGCCTGTGTTGGAGAATAAAGCTGGCTGAGACCAGTTTGAAGAGAAGCCTTGTGTCTGACTGTTATATTGGTGCCATTCCGCTTACAAAAGTGGCGATCCATGAGCTAAAGACCCCCTGAGACTGTCCAAGATGGAGGCTGGACAAGTCTGAGTCTTACAAGGGTTAGCAATCAACAATTTAAAAAAAAAAATCAAGCTCACCACATTTGATCTAGTAAGAAGAAGACACAATGGCAGGAGGATTCCTCCTACTGATAACAATGGTTAACTACTAACACGGCATGAAAACCATTTCACAGTCCCGTTACCCCGTAGGTAACTGGATGGAGGGCATTGCACGGTTTCTGTGGGATTTTTGTCCTGCTTATCCCATTTTCGCCCTCCAGACATATCCGTATACCTGACCTGACTCCATTACACAAGGATTCTCATAAAGGGAATATATTTTTACTCTTTGCATAGTAAACGTGTGATATCTGCTGTAGAAACCCTTTGATCAGGTTCCTCTACTTCTCAGGCACAGATGGGTTTAGTGTCAGTAAGTGGAAGGGTTTTATGAGTTCTGGTAAGTGCTGTTCTACAAGATGTTACCAGTAATCTGTAAACTCTCCTAGATGCCAGTGGAGTCATTGGCCATAGTAAATGCCTTTCCAGGAAAAGTCACGCTTTGTACGGTCTTTTATGCACTTGTCAACTACTAATGATGCTAAATGTAATCAGCCACTTTTCTAGGCACACTCTGCTGTAATCCGAGACGTCAATGAGTGATGGCTTGCTCTACTTAAGACCAAATTAAAAATGTTGCATTATTGCATTTTCCACATTAAAATTAATTGATCGCCTTTGCTAATTTCCTATGCTTCTGTTTGTACGGTACATCGGCATATGTGGAAGTGTTAGCAAGATATATCTGTTTTGGAGTCCACAAAGAGCTATTAGAGGCTGCTGCACTTCCACATAAACGTCATAGCTACATTCTGGTAAATGTGTCATGAAAATTAAGCTTATGCCCAAGTCCCTCAAAAATGTTTGCTTTCCGTACTTTCTTTTCTTAGACCAGTGGTACTCTCAATTCTACAGGAGCTACTCTGAAATGGCCATATAAGATAAGCCTTAGGCTATGTTCACACGGCTTAAACTGGGACGTATTTCACCCAGTATTTCCGCCGTACTGCACTTAATATGGGATGAAATATGTCCCAGTCATTACGGTAATCCACAGTTCTCATAGAGAACTATGGATTACACCTCCTCTCCCCGCTCGGACAATACGGCGCGGGGGGAGATAAGTGACATGTTAATTACTAGCGGTGAATTTTCAATGCTAGTAATGAATGTCTATGGGGCCAGCGGGCTGCCGGCCCCCCCCCCCGCCCCGCGGGGGCTCACACGGGCTCCCAAACTATGGCGTATTTACGCCCCTCAATTACACTATGTGAACATAGCCTAAGGTGAGTTAGTCATTGAGGCACATTTATCAATACTGTCAAACTTTTCATCAGTGTAACGTCAGACTAGACAGTCCTACAATGCACCACATGGATCATGGTGATAAATCAGTTGCAGGCTTAGACTCTTGTTACAGAGCGCAGGTGATAATTTTTATCATTTGGGTTAACTTTGCTTATTTAGCTTCTCAAGCTTCCTGAATTTCCGACTGCATCAAATCAATTGGGGTTGAGTCAGGATATTTGAACCTGACTCCTTGTGCAAGGTGCCTGTGATTGCTCTTGTTTCCTGGCTTGATTTCCCCTGCCTACCTGCATTTGCTTTGTATCTTCTGGTTTTGGACTTCAATTTGCTTTCTCACTTTTTCATCTCGATTTGGAACCATGTGCACTCCTGGCTTTTGACCCTGGCTTGTTAGACTGTTCTAGTCTGTTCTGTGTTTTGTCCTGTTTTCCCCGTCCTTGTTCATCCCGCCAGTCTTCCCATTTGCATTTGTTTTCCTACGTCTCTCTGGTGAAGCAACCTGGGTCTCTTGAATCTAAGTCTACCCTGCTTTGTGGTGGGTTCTGGTGAACACCAAAAGGTAGCCTTAGACTCTGTCTCCCAACAGGCATCCTGCCATGTATGTAAAGGGTGCTGCTTATATCTTCATCAGTATCAATGCCATCCATGATCCTGTTGAGAGTTCTCCACTTTTACTACCTTGAACCATTTTTCATAGCTATTTTTCAGTGCATACTGGGTCACTCCACAAGACCTGCCTTAAGCCATGGGTGTCAAACTAATTTTCACTAAGGGCTACATCAGCTTTATAGCATAATATCTTCAACCAAGAAGAAAATTGTCCAGCGGGATAAAACTCAGTTGCTTTATTTTCACCTAATTTCAAACAGAGGGTAGCACAAACTAGTGTTATGCTTGCATGTTTCAGACTGCAAAAAGTCCTTGCTCACAGCTGACCATGGCAGTTGACGGCATCCGTTACATCTGATTTCCTATTCTGAAGCTGCAATTTCAGAGTGTGCTCTACTTTCATTTTATATTGCATCAGCTTTATGGTTGACCTCAAAGGGCCATATAGGGTGGTCAGGGTGACCAGGGAACACTGTCAGAGCCATCAATGACCTAATGAACAGAGAAGTGGGGTGGTGTGCTGGAGCTCCAAATCCAAGATGGCATCTCTGCCAAGCCCTGGATGTATTCTCCAGGAAAAGTAGAGAGACAGTCTGTCACGTTGGCGCCATCTGGCCCTGGTCGCCGGCCACGGCCGCTGCGACATAACTGCGGCTTGGCTTTCTTACTATGCTTCCTGTGTGAACTCTGTTCTTAGACCTGGGATCCTAATTGATTTATGGCCCACGTGCGTGGCCAGGAATCCTCCAGCACTCTTCGGGGTTAATCTGTTCTCTAGGTGATTGATAGTTTCTGCTTCCTATCACTTCTGCTCTTCTTCCTCCCCTCTCCTATTTATAGTGACTGCTTCCTCCTTCCTTTGCCTGCCATATTGGTTCCGTCCCTATAGTTTGCCTTTATTTCTTTGGATCTCCTGTGCTATTCTGACTCTGCTTGTTTTTCCATTTACTCTTTGTTTCACGATTTTGTACTGCGCTGCCTGTCCCATTACCAACTAGGACTCTCCGACTACGTTTACTTGTTCTGTGTTTGTTTGTCCTTGTCTGTGTTTCACTTGGCTCAGTGTATTCATTAGTCATCTGGTTGGGGCCAGCTATTAAGGAGTCGGGTTGCCCAAAAGGTAGGGACAGAGGCTGGGACCAGTGTCAGGTCCTCACTTGTCTGTGTCTTGGTGTGTGTCCCTGACAGTCCCTGACATGGTCCTTCTGTGATCTGACATTGTCCATTCCTGATCTCTAAATGTGAGCTCTCAGGGGGCACAATAAATTGACATGTTGTGCCAGATTTGCCCTGTGGGCCTAAAGTTTGACACGTGCTCTAACCCAACATCTAACCCTCATAATCTCAAAATCACTCAGTTCCCAAATCACTCAGTTCCCAAAACTTTCCCTTGTTTCTTGCTTTTAAAGCAGTAACTTCAAGGATTTAATATCCAGTTTTTGCCTCATACCTCAACTCTTGACAGGTGTCATTGTAACAAGACCGTCAATGCTGTTGGTTTCACCTGGTTTTATTGTTATGGTTGATGGGTCAATGTACTCAAGAACCCCCACATCTATAGCAAGAATGCCTGAAATAAAGTCTGAAGTATTAAAATCCTAATATACGCACTTCTTTGTCAAATTACATAAATTCACTTTTCCGACTTACACATGTTCCTTTCCATTTTGCCCAGAGGTCCATTTTTAATGAGGCTGTCATCAAATCTGATTTGCCATTGCAGAGGGTCACCATAATTATTTGAGAGGTCTGGCTGCATACAGCCCTTTGTCAGCGTGTGAATGAGGTGCTTCTGGCTCTGTCTACTTCCACACCTCTTCTCCCACGGGCCAAATGGATTCTAGCACATAATTTTCACATTGCATGATTTGAGGCTCGACAGACAGACCCCAATATCTTTAAATCACTTTTTCTTTCAGAGATAAAACTCAATTTAGACATTTATAAATTACAGCTGGAGTTTGCTTCAATTGAACTGCTTTACAAGGTAATTTCTTTTTATGGATGGAAGGTGTAGGATGCATGAGTGATTGGTCTTATGACCGATAACGCGAGTGACAATCCAAAGAATGTTCTTTGTTGGAGGTGGACAACGGCCCCATAGACAATACCCTTTACTGATTCAGTTAGGATTATGGAGACATTCCTTAAAATTGAATATAATTGTAAAAAAAATGGTGCATATCTTCAAAATGTTTCTGCACTATGATTTTTGTTGGAAATGGTGAGAATGGAAGGAGTAGTAGTTGGTTGTACCTGAGAGTGCCATGACTGGTCTTCCTGGCAAGCTGGAGGACCTTACAAATTAGTGTAAGAATTATCTTACTGGAGAAAAGATGGCTGCAAAATATTAAAATTTCATCTAAGATAAGATGAGGTTCAATGTGGATAAATGTAAGGTTCTGCATCTGGGTATAAATAATCTGCAGGCATCATATGTCCTAGGGCACGGGTGTCAAACTGCGGCCCTCCAGCTGTTGGGAAACTGCAACTCCCATCATGCCCACTGTAATAGATTATACAAATGCATAATGGGAGTTGTAGTTTCCCCAACAGCTGGAGGGCCACAGTTTGACACCCGTGTCCTAGGGGGAGAAAAACTGGGAGAATCGCTTGTTGAATTAAAAGAGACATGAACTCACGGGACAAGAATTTAATTCTACCGCTGTACAAAGCATTGGTGCGACCTCACTTAGAATATGCTGTTCAGTTCTGGGCTTCAGTTTATAGAAAAGATGTAATGGAGCTAGAGAGAGTACAAAGACGAGCATCCAAACTTATAAGGGGAATGGAGCATCTTAGTTATGAGGAAAGGTTAGAAAAATTGAACTTGAGAAAGACGGCCGGGGGGGGGGGGGGGCGATTAATTTATATATATAAATGGTCCCTACAAAAAGTATGGAGAAAAGCGATTTCATGTAAAGCCCCCTCAAAAGACAAGGGGACATTCCCTTCGGAAGGAGAAAAAAGGATTCAATCTCCAGAGGAGAAAAGCCTTCTTCACTGTGAGACCTGTAAATCTGTGGAATAGCCGCCTGAGGAGCTGGGCACAGCAGGAACAGGTGAGGGTTTCAAGAAAGGCTTAGATACCTACCTGGAACTAAAGAATATTAATGCGTATGTAGCTATGTAAAATTCTGGATCCTGGCTGGTGGAGGCTCTGGGGTCAGAGATGGGGTGTTTCCTGGGCAGATCGGTTCTTGCCTTGTGGGTTTCAGAGAATTCACCAGTGGGGAGGTTAGGCTTGAAATCCTTGCCTCCCTCCCTTCACCCACATTTTCCCCACCCTTGGTTGAACTTGATGGACACGTGTCTTTGTTCAACACTAACTATGTAACTATGAACAGCGTTCCGTCAAGTGCTGTATGTGAGCAGAATATGAGCGGGGAACACAAATTCATCTCTGCATGTGACATCCATATAGAGATAGCTCTCTCTCGAAGAATCGACTATGAGTGGACTGAAATGTTCAAAAATGGCCAAACTGGGGTGACAGATGCAGAGCGCACCAGACATCCAGCTAGAGTCACAACCATGAGGGAGGAAGAAAGAACCCATGAAAACATAAGAATAAGAGTAGAAGAGGTTGCAGGAAGCTTAGTACGAGTGTAGGATCTCCCTATGTCTTGATTCATGACAGCCATAAACTCAATAAGGTGTGACCTAGGTGGGCTAGGGTTGCACTTTTGTGCAACTTTGTGATAAGGATGGCTGCAAAATTCTTAAGTTGCACAAAAGTGCAACCCTAGCTTACTTAGGACACATCTTACTGAGCTTATGGTTGTCATTAATCAAGACATAGGGAGATCCTACACTCGTACTAAGCTTCCTGCAACCTCTTCTACTCTTATTTTTATGGTTTCTTTCTTCATTCCTCCAGTTCGTGGCTCTAGCTGGACATCCAGAGTGTTCTGCATCTGTCACCCCAGTTCAGTGTTTTGTGGAACATATTATTGCACTGACAACTCTATGAAAGAGAACTTTATCCCTAAACCGAGCACATCTGCGAAGATAAATTTGTGCTGTTGACTCTGCACTCAATAAGTTTCGTAGCCATCGTCACCACAGTGGGACATCTCTTATACAAAGCTGTATGGTCAGCCGTCTTGTCAGTAGCAGACACAACCATGTCACGATCCGGCAGTAACAGCATGCACTGAGGTGCCGATCGCTGGTAACCAGGTGTGGATACACTGTGATCACCGCAGGCGAGACGGTAGATGGAGATCCACGCTGGGGAGCGGAGTCTAAGGGGCCCCGAGTCTTCCCTGCTTCTGTGCCTGGAGTTCCTGTCCTGCACCTCGGCTGTCACTGCAGATAGCCACGTCAGGTGTAGCAACCTGGGGGTTCCCCGCAGCAAAGTCCGTCCTGCTTTGCGGTTGGCTCCGGTGAACCCCCAGGTCGCTACCCCTGACGTGGCTACCTGCAGTGACAGCCGAGGTGCAGGACAGGAACTCCAGGCACAGAAGCAGTGGTTAGACAGGTACAGCAGGTAAACGTATGCAGCAGGATACAACAGGAAACTGATCAGGTGCAACGGCAGGAGACAGCAGGCAACTAGACTGGTATAACGGCAGGATTCAGCAGGTACTGGACAGGTACAGGGACAGCAGAAGATGACAGGCAGGTGGTCAGGAGCTCGGATGGACTGCTGGAACTAAACCCGCATCTGAGGGGTTAAGTCTAGAGTAGCAGACCTGAGAAGCTGGCCGGAGCTCAGATGGACACAGCATGAAGCACAATAATGGACTCAACACTAGAGCTAAGAGGGAAAGTTCCTCTGATAGTCAGGAGTCACAGGTCAAGAGGAAGACAACAAAGACACAGACCCAATAAAGGTCAGGAATCTGTTGTGCGTGCGCCCTAGGAGGCGCAGTGCAGGTACAGGACGCCAAGAAGAAGGAGCAACAGGACAGGCAAGTACACAGCAAAGAACACTGGCCGCCGGGTCCCCTGCACAGGGAGCCCCAGCAGAGACATGGCAGGCACGGACACGGCAGGGACCGTGACAAAGCAGACATGACCAACTACTCCTCCTTCCACCCTCACTGTTTCCAACAAACATATACACGTTCATTTGAAGTCTCTTTGTAGTAATGTCCCTTCCACTGGAATTTCTTGGTACCATAGATAGAAAGCTGACATAGAAAAGCCTCCAGTTCTCCAGGTTTCCGTTGTTTCTGGTCGCCACCATAATCTAGTCTGCGGCTCTGTTATAACCATTTGAAATAAATATGAAAAAAAATATTAATTTTTTTGTTAATTTTTTTTTTTTTAGAAGCAGTAAAATATAATAAAATGTAAAAAGTAAATGCTGCAAAAAAACATAAAACCAAACCCCCCAAAATTGTGTTTTTTTTTCTCTATTCCAACCAAAAAATGTACTGAAAAAAAGCAGACCCCCTCTCCTAATCCCAGACAAGCTCTATGAAATGTGTTGACTTGTTCCATTATACTATTAACGCATTAAATCATCTTTAACCGAAGCGCTTTCCGGCATTGTTCTGCTCTTTTAATTATGATTGACAAGCGTATTTTGCTGAGAGCTCAGTCGAGCCTCCGCGACAGCAGACATGAGCCTCTGCTGAAATCAGAATCCTTAAAATACCACTTGCCAAGGAAGCGAGAGACTCGGTGCCCCCAGGTTAGTTTCCCTGTAAGTGCACAGTGTCTGTCATTGTTTTCTAGGCTAGGACGGCTTGTGGGCTATACAGTCACTAGTTCATTTGTTCATGTAAAACATTACCCAAGTCAATCTCTCAGTTCAGCGCAAATTCAGGGCAGGATGTTTCCAGCGGCAAAAAATCTAGTTGTATGAGCAATAGTTTGTTTTATTAATGAGAATACAAATATACCAGATATAATTAGCTTTTTTTTTTTTATCTGATTGTAGATTTGTTTTATTCTTTTATTTTTTGTATATGATTGAGAGCGGCCATCTTGTTCGAGCAGCTTTTAACAGCAGTTATAGAGATGCTTTACAGCAGATCATAAGAGCCTGTGAACAGGCGTTGACTCATTGATCTCTATGAGAGAGTATTGTGGGCATGCTCTGTGAAGAAGTCATTGGGTAGGAAGAGAGGATAAATTGAGACCATCTCCTACTGTGAATGCCATATTCTGTGTTATCTATATGCTAGTGTCCCTGCCTGTGCCAATACCAAGGAGACTGCAGAGAAGTGATCTCTACAGAACAGTAGGTGTCAGTCTATAGTGAATGGTGGATCCTGTGTTATCTATATATAGGTGTTAAGCCTCGATCGCAATGTAATGTCCTGTCTTGTGATGAGCGGGAGTTCTGCAGGAAGTGATCACTCTACAGACAGGAGTGGTGTCAGTCTATAGTAGAATGATGCAATCCCTGTTTTGCAGTATATAAGTGTTACGCTGTCATGTAATCCTGTGCTCTGGGATGAGGAGAAACTGCAGAGAATGATCTCTACAGAACAGAGTGTGTCAGTCACCAGTGAATGGTTGGATCGGTCCTGTGATTTATCTATATTGTATGATTGGTGTTAAACCTTGTTCAGATGTATTAAACCGACCGCCTGTGATAGAGACTTTGCGGAGAAGGATCTCGATATCAGTAACAGGTAGTGTTTTAGTCACTATGAGAATGGGTGGAGTTCTCTTGGCTAATCTATAATATTAAGTGGTGTTATCTTTGGTCAGATGCAATCTCTGTATCACCCAGCAGACCTTGTGAATGAGGAACTGTCAGATAAGGATCTCTTAGCGAGAAAACAGGAGGTGATCAGTCTATAGTGAATGGTTGGAATCACTGTGTTATCTATATATTACGGATGTTCCCTGTCAGTGTAACCTACCACGTAAACTGTGATGAGTCGGGGGGGGGTGGGGGGTGGGGGGGGGGGGGGGGGGGGGGGGGGGGGGGGGGGGGGGATGAGACGCGGATCTCCGCGGAGACAGATTCTCACATCCATGCCCATTATTGTAGAACAGACTCCCGTTAATAGGAGGAAACCGGCTAATATAGCACACACAAAACGACGTTATAGACCGATCCTTTCAGTGCAATCGCCTCCCTGTGAATGAAGTGGCACTTGCAGATAGTGATCTCTACAGAACGAGTAGTTGTCCAGTCTCTTATTCTGACACTGTTGTGAATCCATATAAAACACTCAAACTGTTGTTCCCGTGTCAGTTAAACCCCAGGCCTGTGATGAGACTTGGCCTGACGTGGATATGCGGTTTCTCTACAGAACAGGTGGAGTCAGTCCCGTAAATAGTGAATGTGTGAACGTTCTGTAGATTTATGCTATATCTACCGGTGTTACCTGTCCATTATAATCCTATTCCATTGCAATATTAGACTGACTGCGGTGGCCATATGCTCTCTACAGAACAGGCATTTGTCAGTCTATCGCTGGACTGGTTGGATCCAGTGATACACTATATAAACGGATACTGTTACAACTCTGACCTGATGCAATCCCCGTCTGATGATGATGAGACTTGCAGATAAGTGCACTCCTACAGACACAGGATTGTGTCAGTCCTCTAGTGAATATGTGGTCTCCAGTGTTAACAACAATATACTGTAAGTGTTACCTGTCAGTGTACTCCTGTCCTGGATGAGTAGACACATTCAGAGAAGGTGATCCTCTACGTCTACAGAGACAGGGAGGTATCCAAAAAATTGTTGTAGATGTGGACGTACAGCATATCAAATTTCCTCCTTTATTATTCAAAATACAATAGAACAAAACCGAGCAAGCAGTTTCGGACCCAAACAGTGAGCCGAACTATCAAGCAACCATGGATCACCGCAGGCGAATATCCGCTACACAATAACTTAGCACACCTATGATCCACCACCTACCACAACGCACCTTCACTCCTATCCAATCTACCCCACGAACCCTCTCTTTAGTCTCCAGTAGCGTCCACAACCCTGGAGCCACAATCCCCTCTCCAAAGACCCACAACCCCAACATCAAAACCCTCACCATCCATCCTCTGCCTCTTATTACCTCGGCACCCGCCTTTCCCACGTTATAACTTAGTAGTTATCATATCCCCTTTTACATACCAGCGACAAATACAAATATGTTAATACTTCCTCAATTATCCATTGGGATAGCACATGTATTGGGTACTACCACCACATTCAGATAAAATGGGATATGCTCCTATTGGGATTGCAAATATTAAGATGACACCCAAATGTATTATATAGTAACAGATAAACGTAATATAAACTCACAAATCAATTCCCAGAAACTACAGTCACCCAATATGACTTTCACCACAGTCGGTGTCACCCAGATTTGGTGCCCCAGACGATTGCTCTATTGTTATGTGGGGTAGTTGTGGTGTGGGGGGGGGGGGGGGGGTGGGGGGGGGGGGGGGGACTCAATGTATCTTTTTGAATTAAAGTGAAGCGGTAAGATATAAAAATTTATGCTGACGTACCACCTCATCACACATATGTTTTTGTTGGTGATCACACAGCCTGGAAATACCCTAAATTGGCGATGGGCCAGATTTTTGGTCTAAAACTAGGTGCCTTAGGACGAACAGTTGTAGCCGATATGTACACCACCAATAGAGAGTTGCGCTGGCAGGGATAATCGTAAGCTGTCATGATTTGCTCAACCATGCTCTTCCACCAATGTAGCATGCCGAAACCCAAATAACAAATTAATGGCAACCCTAGGCTAACCCTCCCATTGCGGGATGGTCCGGCAGTTCCTATATTGGGATATGTAGTGAACTCAATTAATATGTTTTAGACCAAGTTTGTAATGGACCTAATTCCAAATTGCACACCCAAACCAACCCATCCACCCAGCACACTCCCACAGAAAATTAACCCACTACCCATTGCCTTTCATACCAACCAATCAGTACCCTTATCAGGTCCATCGGCATGATCCCAAGCACTCCACACATACCCCCTCTCCCCCAAGCAGACTTCCACCTCAAGGATACAACCTGCACACCCAACCTTTTGTACCCTAACTACCCCGATCAGACAAACAACAGAGTGCAACACAAGGGGGTAATATACTAACATCCCAAGAAGAAACCGATCCACCTAATAGCCCCACCCCACGAAAATTGATCCTCCGTCGCTCCCCAATTACCCACTCAACCACCGGCCCTCCAAGAAAAAAAAAAACAAAAAAGAAACGAAGAACGTCTCATCCACCGTTAGCGCCAACACCCAAATCAACCAACCCCACGGACGACCCACCCCCAGGGAGGACACGTCGTTGAGTTACAAATTCCCCCGCTAGCTCCCTAGCAGGATGCCTTACCCACAATAGTCAGTCACTAGGCGCCCCCAAACTATATAGTTTCCAAAAAAATAGTGAAAGCAGCGAAGCTGCTGCCGGAATAGAGAGATGCAGAGCACAATCGAACTAAATGAGCTCTCTAGAGTCTGCAAATCACGACATATCCGAGCACCACTACAGGAGTTGCCGGGGGGAGGACCCCATACACTTCGCATCCTCAAGATGCTGCCACGGCCCTAAACAACACTATGTGACCCACCGGTTGAGAAACGCCTCGATACCCTCACACACGTCAACCACCCCCAGGGCCGGTCCCCAGTCAACCGTCGAAACAAATCGCCAATCCACACACACCCTACACACACTCACTCACACACACAACGACACCGGTACCATATTCCTCCACACGCTCACAAATACAAACAAAACATAAAAAACACAAACACCAGTTACCTACCATCCCACCACCCCAAAACAACCCGCAAACCACCCCACTTACGCCTCCGGCGACATTAACGTGTTACATGTCAGTCCTATTGGCACATGTCTTACTTGGTCTCAAAAAACGCAAACCACCCCGCTCGCGATTATGGCCCATCCTTTTCCCATCTTCTTCCTCCCGGGATCCACGCCTCGATGAGTTGCCCACAGCCCCCAGCTCTACCGGTGAACATGCCCCCAGAATGCAAACACACCACACCCACCGTACCACCGCGATGTGGGGCCCCGATTCCCTATTTATGGGGCTCCCCACACCGAGACAGCCACTGTTGGTGCCCGCGAACCGGCTGGCGAGGGAATGCGTAGAAGGGTTGATTTTCCCGTACACGGCGACCAGTACACCATGTCCGTTCCCAAACATTGGGTTCCGATAACGCGCGAACAAATGCGATCCTCACCCGAGAGGGTTTTGCCTGACCTGGAGATGAAAAACAGGAAGGGCTCGATCGACTAAACAGCCAAGGCGCAGACGCGGCCCGTGAAAGGAAAACTCACAAAACCCAATAGCGGCCATATAATCCACCCACCCGTACCCCGGTGATAAAGTGCCGAACCTGAATACAAAACCCCTAACGTAGACCCAGTATGCTGTGCAAAAAATCATGCCCTGGACCCTGTCCCCCGGGGGTTATTGAATGCCTCCATCATTCCCACCTACATCTCAAAGGCGCAAGGCAACGTGGGCACAACCATTAGGTGCCATAGCCTAACGGATAAGCTAGCAACCGGGATCAAACAAATCCACTTGAAATCCATTGTTGTTCAAACCTGCTATAAGGTAGAAAGTTAAGTGCACCATCCAGGCCAAATCTTGCCGCCACATTCTCTCCTAAACATTACCATCAGTCGCATGACAACCCTATGATCGGGAGTTAGATAACCAGCTAAACAGTCGGTCTGAATCGTGTTGCCCAACTCCACGTCACTGGAATAGCCATGAACATCACATTACCCCATAATCATATAGCAATCCAAGAGACTCCACGTCAGTGCCACATCCCAAACCTTTAAAGGGATTCCTGTCTGAATTCAATAAACGTAAACCCTGCTCCACTAATTAAATACTCGGCCTAGGCAAATCCTTGGATGCCAAATGGGTCTCATCTGGAAATGGGGATCGGCACAAAAAATAAGGTGAATGCACCTCCGATCAGGAGGTCACTCCCGGCGCACTCAATATCACCAGGTGATCCAAAATATGTAGTGAAAAATTTGAACCCCAAATTGGGGTTTGCCACACACTGGTAAGACCTTACAACAACACTCCCCCATCCCATCCCCCATGCTTTCGGATGATCATCACAACCATTATGGCAACATAATCCCTTGGAGACTATCTGCATGACTCACTAGAGACGTACCATGTCAAGATCCGCAACTAACCCAATCTAGGGTTGATCCTCCTCAATAATGAACTACAGAGCAGAGCAACCCGGGGGGGGAGGGGGAAAGAAAAA
This sequence comes from Phyllomedusa bahiana, assembly GCA_025379985.1. NCBI lineage: Eukaryota > Metazoa > Chordata > Amphibia > Anura > Hylidae > Phyllomedusa > Phyllomedusa bahiana. Next base: position 88,287 of record JAODAL010002281.1, on the reverse strand, counting down.
CTCCAACAAGACTTCGAATAAAGCATCCCCTCCCGTTCCCCTTCCGACAGAAAATCGGACATCGCATCAACCCCATAGCATCTCCTATCCCAGCGAGTTGGGGTCAACGTATCCGCCAACGACTGCCACTTGGTCCTGCTTCTGCTTCATCTACGTCAGAAAAGCCTACGTGTACGCACTTACAGCTCCACGGAGAAGCACCATGGTAATCTCATGAAATACAATTAGTATTGACTACAGTGTATAGGCGACACTGAAAGTTCACATATCACCTTACTTACACACCCACTCCACACCCCCCTCACGACACCCACATGAGTATGAAGACTAACAGAATGCACAAACAAACTCGAATTGTAAGCTTATTAAGCGGTACATTAACTGTTCCGTCAACCATTGGAACGCAGACTGCCAGAGGCCGTTGATTCAACAGTGAATCACCAGCACTTAACCCATGTAACCCCAAGCCGGCTCTTCTTTTTCGGATTGATAACAGTACCCAATTTCGGGCTATACTCTACCCCACCGGATTTTCAATCCTCTCCCTGGCCCCGATGTGCGCCCATATCATAAACTCGACAGCGCCCACAGTAGATCCACAACCGGTGTGTCTTCCTTCCCCTCCAAATTGCCGACCAGATCTCACCTACAAACTACACCTCAGTACGTCCCCTACCTTACTATTACCAGAAGCCGTTAAAACAAACAATAGTAGGTACAGGGGTTGAACAAAAAAATAAATACAAACATCTGATATGACAGACAAATTCATCAGCTTCCCAGGGTCCAAATGAAAAAAAATACTGACATAACTTTGTTCCTGAATCAAGAACTGGTTGAGGCCAAGTACAGATTTGGCTATGCGAACTGAACCGGTGGGAAAACGCTGGTTACACCTGAGGCTTTACATGACACCAATAATGCATTATTATAAAACAAAAAAAAAATCGGGAGGCCTACATTAATGGTAATAAAAATAGAAGAGCGAGGACTATTACGTGTGGTGTGTTACATCTAATCCCCCATGTTCTAAAGTGAGTGTGTGCCCCTGAGAAACCATGATGCCTACAGATCCTATACTTTATGGAACCAAATTTACACGAATGATGTTGATATGGGTTATCGCATGTGACATTTAGACCTTACTCCTCAACCATGTGGTACATGTTGACAGACCCATAACACGCGATAAACCAATCACATCTCCCAAACCTCACAAGGTGCTATCGGATACATCTTATATGGACAACCAGGACGTACTTTCTCTCTGAAGTATAGTGATGAGTACATCAGGCAGCACGTCATTAAGCTGAACGAGTTTGTAGTCCCAACAAACAGCAATCTCGGTTGTTAAACCGGCCCCGCTCGCGACCTGCGCTCACTGAAAGTGACAAAAGAGACAACGATTACAGTGACATCCAACGGTCATGAGGCTTATTACCCTCACGGCGAGGAACTACACGAATGCATAAATTTAAAAGAGATGGGGGAACACGAGAAGCAGAGTTTTCAGGTTTGAATGTCAGAATTGACCACTCGAGGGCCAGACCTCCCCCACCCTGTACCAACCTAATTCGCCACCCACAAGCCGGTGCGACATAAGAGAAGAGGGTAACGCGACTCTGGCAAACCCCGGGCCGATTCTCTTCCGTGTGTGGTGTTATTCACTCAAAGTGAGACACGTCCCTTACCGCGATTAGTGCGACATAATGTACCTATGATCGAATCCGAGTACCCAGAAGAAGGTCGCTTTAGGCGCTCGGCAGGCTCCTATTCTACTTCATTACCCCATTAAGATCAGGCCGATATGTGGCCATCATGCCACCCTACATCCCTGCCACCTAAAACCCTTCATCAACCCCAAAAACACCACCCTTGCCCTTGTGCGCGTAGTCTCCATATGATCAAGAAGATTGGGACTGCAAAGTGGTACTCAAGATCAACTTCCCGCTTCAAAAGCTTTTGGGCTGATGCCATAGGGACGAAGCGTGAACCCCTTCCAGGTGGACCCCCTCCCTTGACCGAAGCCGCTCCAAGACTGCCGCTGGGGACGCAGCGCAATGGCTAGCGCTAGTGGGGTGCAGAGTGCGCTGGCGACCGGGAACTTAGCATTGCTGAGCCGATGTAAAGCGAGTTATGTGGATGCAAATTTTGATCAGCCTATGAAAAGCACTATTGCCAGATCTATCCTTTCCGACATTGTGAGCAGGGGCAGCTAGAGGTACTCCACAATTTCTCACTTTGGAGTGACGTATCTTGTAAACCCGAATGTACAGGATGATCAGAGGCTGACCTACGCTTCATTGAGGGGTTTGGCAGATGTGCCCGAGGAGGAGACACTGCTGATGGGTAAACCCTTACAGACAAAGAGGGGAACCAAAGTTGCCCTTAAAAAGTGTCAAGTATAACATTCCGATGTTCTAGGCCATCCGGGTGATCCCGGTGATGCTTCATACAGGGCAAAGGCTCATGCAAATCGTCGGCGCCCGGGGCGGCAGGTTTCACTTCCTCCAGTCTTCCGTGAACTCATCGTGCATCACAACCACCCACCCGCGTCTCCTTCAACAAGACCATGAACCGGACCATTCCTTGACTCTGGCGGCCCTTAACTACCGAACCTGGAGAAACCGCCTTGCACAAGGTTCCTCGAAGCTCCCCCCGCCGAATCGTCGCCAAGAGATGTTGAGACTAGAGTCGCCAACCGAACTCCAGATCTCTGATCTGGACCCGTTACAACAGATCATTATAAAACTGTTATTAAAGGCCCATATACCGAGACATGCAGCCAACCGTAACAACAACGTATAGGAACAAGCAGTAATAATGACTGTAACGATGTCTCGCGGTACAATAAACAGAAGAATACCTGCTCTCACCCCCCAATGGACTGTATCAATCTAAGGCGTTACCCCCCCCCTCCCCGGACCATTCCCAAAACAAGACATTTCTTTCCTTAGCGTGCCTGGGAGTTTTTCTACGACTGAGTACCTAGCCACCGCTTGTACCCTCCCTACTCGTTACCCTGAGATTCGGCCCGTCCCTCCACAATTTTCCTCCCTCCTCAGACATCCTGATACATGTGCGGGTACCTGTCCAGACTCCTAAGGCACGTTGTCTTGCGTAAGAACTTTATTCCCTGGAGCCGTCGTATTGTAAATTAACCGCCATCAGCTGCTGTATTATGCCTTCTACATAGGGGTGCCCGAAAATGGTACCTGCGCAGACCTCTGAAGGAAGGTCTCGAGAGGAGTTGTTCTAATTTCTCTCCTTGATTTTCACTTCGCAAGGGAGTGATGAAATTCAGTATCTCAATCACCAAGCGCTCTTACCCCAGTGCGAGTTGGTCCCACACGCAGACATTCAAAAAAACAAAATCAGACAGTGATCGGGCACCGGGAGGTGATACATCAACCACCTCAACCGAACACACGCCGAAGTGGCGTTGAGCACAGGAAGTTCCTACCCTTTAAATAAAACACCCAATCTATATCAACGACCTACGGAGGACCGAAACCTACCGCCCAAAATTAATGCTGTATAAACCGCGCCGGCCCCGTTAGCCTGGTGATGTGCCATATTGGACATAATTCACCGAGGCAGCCTTCACTAACTTATTCTATTTCGAGCATGTGAAATCCTTCGTATCCCTCCAACACGACCGTCCGGGTAACCGTCCCCTATCTGAGGACCCTCTAGACGGCATTGAAGTCCTGTCTTCACAGAAGATGACTTGCCTGGTTTTTGTAAAAAGGGTAAAGCTCTTAACCATTCATAAAGTAGACTTTTATCCTATCCATTGGGTTTGTGTGGCCGCATAGAAGTGTAATTAAGTCTATAGATTATGTCCCCGTACGAATACGACAACAAAGATCAGAACATCCCGTGTCCCCCCTCGGCCATGATCGAGTATCGGAACACCCGTTCTTCATTCAACCACCATGGGGTTATGGAACGATGGCTGGTAAAAAAAGTACCGTCGCGCCCAGCCCGCAAATGACTCGGCGCAAAAGAACCAAAGGAGGTGACCAGAGCCCGACCATTCCCCTCAAGCTTTCCCCTTATGTCGCGACAAAGTCATGTCCTCCTGTTACTCATTCGCAAGAACAGAGATTGTCAGCTTCAACGCAGCTTGATAAAAATCAAAAGCCATCAAATTCTAGCCATATACTGATATTACGCTGGCAAACGTTATAATACTGCCATCATTTGTGATCGGGCTCGTGACAGCCCTTCTTCCATACGCTCGTGCCCCGTCTTTTGTCCACCCGTGCTTTCAGATCCCCACGTGTGGACACAGTTGAATCTCTTAGTAAGTCGGGTGAATCAACATGCCTTTAATTATGGACTTTCAACTCTTACCGCCAATCACCAACAAAACCCGAGAACTCTTGAGATCCCCGGATGATACCCCCATTTTTATGTTCCACATCATTACCTCCGCGACCACTCTCTGTCGGCAGCTTGGACATTATCTGCCTTGCCTTTTAACCCCCCTGTGTATCTTAACAAAAAACCCTCATTGGTGTTTCTCAGGGGTCAAAACCACCCTTTCATCCCGTGAAGGTCACGACTGCCGCCGGTCTGGCCTTCTTGTACAACTCTTCCTCCTCTTCTCCTACTCTATTGGCACCCCGACTAGAGTGCTAGTGTTCATTCGTGGATGACGGGGCGCTACCGTACCTAATGTCTACCGCGTGGATCTAAAAATCAGATTAGTTGATGCATCCAGAACCTGATTCCTGCCAGATGTCAATGGCGTCCCATGTGATGCTCTGGGTTATGAGTGTGAAGAGTTATTTTATCTCACACTCTAGCTACAGAAGCATGTCGCCCACATTAGACTCACTCTCCTTGCTCAACCCCTTCCTTGCAGCGTCCGTAGTTCGTGAGCCTCCTCTTCTCACCCTTTCCGCCAACCATCCGCTCCGTTTCATCTTCACAAAGTGTCACCTGAGAGATAGGAAGCAGCTTGGGAGGGCGGCGTGCTTCCTCCCCCTCCTCCAGTGCCTCTGCTGGTCTCTTCCTCTATGTCTCGACTTTCCTCGAGACGTCATCAACTACATTGTGAGGTCATCCGGTTTTCAAGGTCATTAACAGGACCCGGGCCATGGGTCCGGAGCCTCCCTCACTCGTCCTTGTTTGTATCGCGCCTCCATGGCGCCATATATTATGTGCTGTCGAGGGCCGTTATCCCCCATTTTCTTCCATCCATTAGACGGAAGCGGACCCATTAGTCATGCGCACGCTCCGTCGTGCCCATTGTTTGTTGAAAACCCCGAGTCATCTGTATCCTCTCGACCGCATGGTCCTTAGGCCCTTTGCTCATCGTTCACGCCCATGTGAAGCTGCTGAGAGGACTGGGGTTCACGGGATGTTTGGCGGACAGTATCGAGTCATGCGGCTAAAGGATGACCCAAGTCAACCACGACAGTGACAGCTGAATAACTGTCACAGGGATGTGGCTAATTGCCTACTTTCCCCACATAGTGTTCACAAACCTGCGCCTTGCCACCTGGCACTAAATGAGTGGGGTCGCCACACCTGTGGACAGAGCTTCGCAGTGCCCCTGGTAAAATGGATCAGATACTGTCTCTCTCGCAGAGGAAAACTTGGTATGACTGTGAATGTGAGTGACGGTGTTAACTGCGTATCTTACATCTGACCATGGAAGGTCTCATGCCCCCCTGCCAGATTACCTGTGCTCATACCCAGTTCTTAATTTGAACTTGAACCAACCTCTCCCTACCTGCTATAGCAGGTAATGACGTCTACATAAGAGTAGTGATTCGTGAGTATGTGTTAAAACGTTCCCACTCTCTTAACTTATTTTGGCGGGAAATCGCTTGGGCAACGAAACCCGCCACCGTGTGCGACTTACTGTTAGATCTCAAGCGGGACCATAAAAGTCGAGTCCCCCTCGGCCCTCATGAAGCTCACGACATATATAGGGAGAGCCCATAGGAATGTAACAGGCAAAGAATGTCCGATACGCCTGAAACTCCATCCCCAAACAGGAGCTCCACCAACCGTTATGATCAATCTAATCGGTGCAACGCGGTACTTTTCCACTACCCATTCTGAGAACGGACGACGATTCGCCTTGATTGCACCCTGCCCGGTTGTTAGGAGGTGGCCTTGGGCACTTTCTCGCTCCTGTACTTTGCTCCTCGGAAGGCAGAGATCCCATGCCTCTCTATCCAAAAGGACAACGTATCTCCTCCCTCTATTGGTCGACTGATTGGTTCCCTCTCCTAGAGGGCCTGCAGGAACGGCAGTTGATCTTCACTCAATCCCGGCAACTGGTTAGTCGGTCCAGAAACCTACACCCCCCAGGCCCCCGGCCGCGCAGGACGTTTGCATAACGTGCGCCCCCAGCACAACTCCCTCCCTGTCTCCCTAAGGATTGGGGGTGCCTATTGTCAGCCGAGGGGTCAGGTGGGCCAGTACCCTCTTGTCCATCTCCAACCTATTAACTTGCTCCTTCCATTCACTCTTGTCTCCATTCACTTTTTTCCTTCCTTACCCCGCAAAACAATCTTCATCCTATGAAAGCTAGTCTCTACGCGCACTTGCGTTCCTTCTGCCTTCTTCCACCATTCATTCCCTTATTTAATTCTGACAATTGTCCCCACAAAACCTCCATCCTTTTCCCCCACCACTTACACCAACATTTAGACCCGCAAAACCCTCTTCATTTCACACCAACCCTTAATTTACGCTGCATTTGTCCCCCTGACCCCCTCATTCAACGGCCCTCCATTGCATTCCACATTTGTCCCCCCCAACCCATCCCATTCATCCCCACCCACCATTCGTCCCCTTCGTCTCCAACCCTCCATCATTCAGTCCCCTCCATTCATCCACCGCTGGACATTTGTCCCCCCCCACAACCCGGTCCTTCCTACATCCCCCCCATATCCGACCCCCCAAACCCTCCTTCATTCAACCCCCCCATCATTCCTAAACCATTTGTCCCTAATCACATCATCATATTGCGTTGACCTTCAACATTTTTTTTCTGTCATCGCCATTATTCTCCAACATCTTTACTCTCGCTTTCTACTTCATACCATTGGCATTTGTATCCCCATTTATCCCATCACACTCTTTTCTGGACCAGCTGTTCCCGGCAACCACCGTATGGGGAAGGCTAAAGGCTATTGGGATCAGTTACATTTATGGGCAAGTTTACGCTTTATGTGGGCTAACAACATACGCCGGGACTCCCCAACTGACCCCTCCTATGAGTTCCTCCTCCGGCAGCCTCCTCTGCATTACTTGTTTATCTACAGGAAAGGGTACAAATAACCATTCTAGAAATCTCACAACCGCCAACCTTTCAACTGCTGTCCCCTCTTGCCCCCTCCCTTTTATCATGAATGGGTCGCCCCAAAGCAAAAGCTTTGAAGAATTGACTGGTAGACACCACACTGCACGAACTCCCTTTCCATAAGTAACCCCCCTTGGTCACCAATTCGCTCATTATCCTCCTCCATGAGCGCCACCTCCCTGCTGTGGGGGAATCCCGCTACTGTCGCACTATGGACGGTTGTGAGGGCACGATGGCCCCGGTCCCTACTATGTCCCCTCCCCATCCCCCTCTGAATCCAATTCTATCTATTTCCTCCTCCTCATCCTCTGGTTCAATCCTCTCATATTCCTCTTTTTTCTCCCCTCCATCTCCCTAAATCTCTCCTCGTTCGATAGTTTTTCTTTGAATACTCCGTCTGAAATGTCATATATCAAGTTTCTCTTCCTACATTTTCAGTTTCCTAATTTCTGTCCCTTATTTTCCTCATTTCTTTTGTGGAGGTCTTTTTTTACTTTCAAGTTGTTGCATTTTTTATCCTAAAAATTTACAACAACTAATTATCTTTGAAGATAAAACGAATCATAATTACAGCTGTTCATCATTTCTTTAGGAAAAAAGCAATTCTATACCGTGGGCAACTGCAGGGGAGTCATTTGCCTTCATATTTTCACCCCCCATTTTTGATTAGTGTTCACGACTCTGACTCTCCTTCCACTTCGGGGATTGCCGGTTAACGCCCTTTAGTGACTTTTTTTTTGTACTTGATCCCATGGGAACCACCCCTTTAACTTATTTAATATTCTTTGGCTGGATCTTTTACCCTGGCACAGTCGTTTGTATTCTAGCTGACAGGCTCCACTACCTCTTGTTGTCCTCAGCTCAGGCCCCTTCTGCAGCAGGGAGAGCTCCAGCACTGCACAATTACTAACACAATTTCTCACACCTGGACGCTTTATAACCTGCTTGCTTATTGCAGAAGTCCGCATGAACCAAGGTGCAGTCTCCGCACTACCCCACTCCAAACTCATGGACCTCCTCCGCTTGCCTGCTGTGCTGCCGGTCCGGTCATTGCTGCTCCCTATGTAGGTGATGCCACTAGGGTCCTAGTTGCTGGACTTCCTTCCATATCTTCTACTGGAACCTTGTACATGCTGGAAACAGTGCTTGTTGATGTTGGTACGGGGATGCATTGGTTTGGCTCACAAAGCTACGGCTGCTGGTTGGCTCACACAGGCGGCTAGGTTATGCTCACGACAGGACAGACTTTCTTTTGCAGTCTCAGTAGCTATATTGAGAAACAGGGAAACCTAGGTGCTTGTGCTCCTCTCCCAGTCCTCATAGCTGCCACATTCTCTGGATCTGTGCTCTCGAACCATCTCTTCTGAAGTCCCTCAACTGTGGATCCGTTGCACTCACTCCTCCCATTACTGCCTGTTATTTCCTCTGCAGGGGATCGTTTGCATAAGCTGCTGGCTTCACTGACAGCAGGGGAAGGGCTGCTCCTGCCAGTGTCTCTCTGATCCTGGACACATGTGCTCTCAGAGTCTGCTTCTTCAGCAGGGTGACTCACCTTCTTTGCTCTGCTGGGGGTGTTTGCAGAGTAAACATTACTCCTTTGTTCCTCTCAGCTGTCAGCATCCACTCTCCTTCTGGCTGATATCTGAGATTCTCGGCCCCCTGACACTCTCACCAGGGAGCCCAGCTGCTTGTTAATGCGCCTCATAGGGTTAATACTCCCCTCTGGCAGAGCAGAGAGGGAGATAATGATCCCACACACAGGAGCTGCTCAAACTGCCCATGCTCTCACTGCCGACTCCTCCCCCTCCTCTCCAATACACAAGTGTGAAACTGCTGCTGTAGGGGAGGGACACACACTCTCTGCAGAAAAGGAGGTGTCAGTCTATAGTGAATGGTGGATCCTGTGTTATCTATATATAGGTGTTACCTGTCAGTGTAATCCTGCCTGTGCAGAGGAGACTGCGGAGAAGTGATCTCTACAGAACAGGAGGTGTCAGTCTATAGTGAATGGTGGATCCTGTGTTATCTATATATAGGTGTACTGTCAATGTAACTGCCTGTGCAAGGAATGCGGAGACAGTGATCTCTACAGAACAGTGAAGAGTGAATCTTTTGAAAATATAGATAGCGACATGGAAAATCAACATGTTTTGTACTGACAAGGGCGAAATGTCCCAAAACAGCAGTCTGCTGGTGGTAGAAACTCTATGCATGTAGGAGTTGCCTGGCTCTTATTATCTTTTTAGGCCACTGGTGACATCTGTGTGAGTATATCATACATACCCCTGCACCGCGTTATTATATGTATTTTTAGTTTGCCATCTTTTGTGTATATTTCTGCCCATTTGATATAGGTCTCACAGCCCCCCTGTGGAACCGTTACTGTCTATATAGGGAATGCATCGGGTTGGTAACAACATTTGTTACTCCACTTGCTGTGATCTTTGTGGGTATTGGACTTATTTTTATCCCTTTTAGTCAAGATATATATATATATAACCTTTTGATTTTCATCTATGCTACACAGGTTTTTTTCCACACTTGTTTGGAAGTTAGGGTGTAATATGGACAGCTTTGATGAGGTGGGGTCGCCATTTCAGAGTGACTACTCCGCCAGATAGGTAGGATTTTGATTAGGGTCTCTCTTTGAGAAAAAATTCCCCAAATTTTATGCATGTATTGTTATGTTTATTTGGAACATTATACTATATAGATAGTGCTATGATATTATTACCTGACATTCTTCTAGATGTTGGCAAGACCACCCAGTGAACGAGACAATCCATTTGAGTCCCTGCTTCTATTTTTGGGGTTGTATTTATTGATATGATATTGGTGACATATTTTAGTGATGTGGCCTTTTTGATTTCTATTATTATAGATTTTTTCAGACATATGAACTAATTTTATACTTTTTAGACATTTGAATTAAAGGTTTAGTTTAGTACGGTTGAAAAAAGACATATGACCATCAGGTTCAACCAAGGGTGGGGAAAATGTGGGGAAAATGTAGCTTCCCTACTGGTGAATGCTTTGAACCCCATAAGGCAAGAACCAATCTGCTCTAGGGAAGATTTCATTTCTGATCCCAGAGTTGCCATCAGACTGGATCTAGAATTTTACAAGGTTACATACACATTAATATTCTTTAGTTTCAGGTAGTCATCTAAGCCTTTCTTGAAACCCTCATCTGTTCCTGCTGTGAACAGCTCCTCAGGCGGCTATTCCACAGATTCACAGTTCTTACAGTGAAGAACGCTTTTCTCCTCTGGAGATTGAATCCTTTTTTCTCCAGCCAAAGGGAATGTCCCCTTGTCTTTTGAGGGGGCTTTACATGAAAATATTTTTCCCTATACTTTTTGTAGGGACCATTTATATACTTATATACTTTATATACTTACATAAATCAATCATGTCTCCCGGATCTGTCTTTTCTCAAGATTAAATAAGTTTAATTCTACTAACCTCTCCTCATAACTAAGATGCTCCATTCCCCTTCTAAGTTTGGTTGCTCGTCTTTGCACTCTCTCTAGCTCCATTACATCCTTTCTATAAACTGGAGCACATAACTAAACAGCATATTCCAAGTGAGGCCGCACCAATGATTAATCATATCTATTACATGTTTCAATGGGACCAAATTGGTTACCACTTCCACAAAATTTTGGGTCTGAAGGTCTGTTAGGTGTTCCCTGATATAATGTCCTTAAATGTTTTAGCTTTAGGCTATGTCTACACTGCATCAGAGAAAAAACGGCCCCAACAGCGGCCGTTCTCTCTCTGATGCAGGACCGCGGCTTTTGTCACGCTTTGTGCAAAAGCCGCGGCCGCTTCTCGTTTTCCCGACGTCCCCCATACAATAGCATTGTATGGGAAGACGTCAAGAAGACGAGAAGCATCGGCGTAAGACGGGCAGAGAAAAGACAAGCTGTGTAGACAGCAACTCGTCTTTTCTATTGCCGTCTATGGCACCACACTGACGATCGTATCTGCGGCGCTTTTAAAAAAAGAAAAGCGCCGGAGATACGATCGTAATACTGTGCAGTGTGGACATAGCCTTATCCCATTGGTACCACACAATCCCATTGGTACCAATGTAAGAAAAATCTCAGCATTGAAAAGGTCAGGAACCTTCTAACCCTTAAGTATGGAGGTCTGAACAGACACCTAGAGAGGTAGCATGTAGCAAAGGTTCCCACCTGAATTGGGGTCACCTTGCTGCGGTAGGTGGGAATTTACATGTACACTAAGAACCTCAAATTTTTCCATATCTTTCATAGTAGCAGAAATGCTGTTTCAAAAATTCTTATGTCCTTTGACTGTTTTTAGTGTTTCTAGAGTGCTACTGATATTGTATTGTGTTTGCATATCTATTGCATGTCTGAATGGGACCACATTGGTAACCACTTCCACAACGTTTTGGATCTGAAAGTTTATGAGATATTCCCCGATAAAACGTCCTTAAATGTTTTAGCTTTATTGTTACTTTACTAAATGTGTAATAAATGCACAATCCCATTGATACCAATGTTAGAAATTCTCAGCAATGAAAAGGTCTTTTATGACGGATTTAACTCACATTAAAGACCTCTCCGACATTTAATGAATAGGCTTTGACTGTAAGTAATTTACCTTCAACGTCAAAGAACATTTCTCCCCATTCCTAGTGAAATCTGTAGAGGTTAACAAGATAATACCCTGCAAATAACGGCATTAGTTTGGAAATATCTGAAGGGAACATTTATCAATGGTGATTTTTTTATTTAAAAAAAAAAAAAAAAAAGTTTGGATATTAAGCCATGATTATAAGGACAGGAAAAAATATCCAATCTGTCTCCGCACCTGGAGCTTCAGGGAGCCTTAAAAAGAAGTCATAAAACTTTTATAACAAGTAGAGAAAGTTCTAAAAATTCAAAAGTAGACTTAAAAAGAATTGGAAAATTAGGATAGAAGAAGCTTATATAAAGTGAAGTCTCCGAGCAGGGATAAGATAAGGAACCTGAGAAGAACGGCGATGCAGTTTTATTTTAAGCGCTCAGACGCAGAGTGTTTTAAAGGTTACATTCCAATTGAGAGGAAAAGAACAAGAGGTGAGCGAGGAATAGATGTAAAGTAACGTTCCAGCACAATGATGTGGACAGACCTTTCCCTAATGGATTTTATGATTGCCTCCTATTTTGTATGATGTTAATATATTGTTCTTCTTAATGTTTATTTTTAAATAATGCCTATTTTTTAGAGGATGTCATTCACGGTTACTATGACAACTACAATGCAAGAAAAACACTGCACAATAACGGTTCGCAGCAGTAGCATTCGGGGACACGGTGGCAGCGTCATGCTGGGCAGAAATGACTATGTAGGAAAGGTAGTTACCGGATTGTGAGGACCTTGGAAGGAGTCAGTCCTCAGAAAATGAAATATTGTTTAACTCATTTTTTTTATGTTCAGAAAATTTTTAAAGATTTTTTTAAAAAGTTTTCCATATCCCTGAATGGACGCACCCAAAAATGTGTCTTCGGAACATGACCTCTTGTTTAAATGGTGTTTTGATGTTAAGCACATTTTTACGAACTTATTTTTTTTTAATTTTCCATATTACGCTCCCAAAAATGTGTGTAACGGTAGCAGTAGTGGATCCGCTGGACCACCGCAAGTGATGGTGAAAGCCCACACTGGGGAGCGGAGTCTAAGTAGAACCTGGTTTTCACCAGAGCCCGCCGCAAAGCGGGATGGACTTGCTGCGGTGGGAAACTACCAGGTCGCTTCCCTGGTGGGACTTGCTTGCGGTGGCAGCCAAGGGTGAGCGTGGTGCCAAAATCGTAAGGCTGAGTCATAGTCGGGGACAGGCGGCAGGTCAGGGCAGACGGCAGAGGTTTGTGGTCATTGGACAGTAGCTAGGCGGTACGGTACACAGGAAACACTAGACAAGAAAATACGCTTTCTCAGTAGGCTACAAGGGCATTAAAGATCTGGCAGAGGACTGCCGGAGGAGGAGCCATTATATAGGGTCAGCGGCCGGCAACTGCCAATTACCGGCACGCTGGCCTTTTAAATCTGAGAAAGCCAGCGCACGCGCGCCCTAGGGAGCGGGGACGCGCACAGCGGCCGGCACAGGAGCGCATAGAGTCAGCAGCGTGGTCGGGTGAGTACCTAACCTCTGGGGGACGAGTGCGCCCACGGCCCGACACACGGACCGCTGGGCCACTCGCCCCCGGTACCGGAGAGAGGGTCGGGGAACGGACGCGCCGTGACAATGTGTCATCAGAAAATCACAATGATGAAAAATCAAATTGTTTATGCTTAGCACATTTTTTAAGTTTTTTTTTTTTTAATTTTCCATATCCCTGAATGAACGTACCCAAAAATGTGTCTTCAGAACATGACCTCTTGTTTAAATCCTGTTTTGATGTTAAGCACATTTTTAAGAACTTTTTTTTTCATTTTCCATATTATGTTCCCAATATTGTGTCATCAGAAAATCATAATGATGAAAAATCTAATTTTTTATGCACATTCTTTAAGTATCTGTTTTTTAATTTTCCATAATTCAATAGGAGATGGTTACAGCTCACTCCCCCCCCCCCCTCTCTGCGTAGTGCATTCTTCCCAGGTTACAAAGCATGCCCGCAACACTCTCCCATAGAAGTCCAGAGGAGATAGTGACAGCTCACTTCCTCCTCTTCTCTGTATAGTAACATTTTCCCAGGTCACAGAGATGCCCACAACACTCTCCCATAGATTTCCAGAGAAGATGGTGACAGCTCAACTCCCCCCTTCTCTGGTTAGTGCATCCTTCTCAGGTCACAGCGCATGCCCACAACACTCTCCCATAGAATCCCAGAGGAGATGTTGACAGTTCACCTCCCCCCTCCCTGGTCAGTGGATCCTTCCCAGTTCAAAGAGCATTCCCCCAATGTTCTTTCATACAATTCAATAGGAGATGGTTACAGCTTCTTTCCAGGTCACAACACATACCCACTAGATACAACAAAGGGTCATGCACACCTGAGTAGCATATGGGTAGTTGGGTGCAATGTGGAAAATATGGTCAATAGTATAAGTATAAATATCCACTGCACACCATATCGGTAATCAAGTGCAAAAAAGGGTATTTATTTACATATACTGTATACAGGCATAGCTATTTTAACTTTTGTCAACAGTAAATGCACAAAGTTCAACAAGCATAATCAAACAGGTGTTTTGATTATGCTTGTTGAACTTTGCGCATTTACTCTTGACAAAAGTTAAAATAGCTATGCCTGTATAATGTAAATAAATACCGTTTTTGCACTTGATTACCGATATGGTGTGCAGTGGATATATATACTTATACAACACATACCTACAACATTCTCCCACAGAAGTCAATGGGTCTGCTCCTGTTCACAGGTTCCTATGCCCCATATAGCTCAGGCAAGATGACTGCCCCCATAGTCATATACAGAACAAGGAATGAAAAAATCTACAATCAGAAGGTAAAAAGGGCTAACAAATAATATATATTTGTGTGTGTTATTAGTAAAATAAAAAAGGTGATAAACTCCTTTTATCTGAGTTGTTTTGAAAGGTTTTTCTTCCCCTTTTTTATCCACTTTGAAGTCAAGAGTGAAAAACACAAGACGTAAATCTTTGGGAATCATTCAGCCTTGGAGAGTAATCTCCCATTCTCTGACCCCTCCCCGCATTTTATAAAATAGATTAAACTGCCAAGTATTAAGTGCGGAGATGAAGAGGCTAAAAAACATATTTATCCGTCTGCTTTAATTACACAGAGGAGAGACACAGAGAAGAAAGCCCCTTGATGGTGCGCGGAGTGCCAATCTCACCAAATAACTCGCCGCACAAAATAATCACCCATAAAACAACAAAGAAACTTCTCCGAATGTTCTTCCCTTTTAAGAAAGTAGCTGTAATCACCCCGACGATGTAATATCGATTGAAAAACTACAGCTTTACTAAACTTACTCGCTCCAATTATCTCTAATTATAGTCGTTTTTTCCACTGAATGACTGGCTGTTTGTGTTGTTTTTCAGAAGGTTACAGAAGAGGCTTGTCTACAATCGAGGTATAAAATTCATGATCTTGTTTGGATTCAAAGGTGCAGCCTATATTATAATCCAGGGCTGCATCAAAACCCGTGCTGGCTTCAGAGCTGAAATCTCCCACCATTCCTTGCAAGAGTCTGTACATAGTGAAGCAATTTGTGTCCCCTATAACAAAGGTGGTTACAAATGTATTAAATGTAGACAATCCTTCAAAGGCTATTCCCACCATATTGATGAGCTCTAGACATAAAAGCAAAGGAAAATAAAGTTCATTACCAAATACATTGCTGTTCTGATTTTGCTTGCTTTCCGAGTTAGAGCAGTTCTTATTTCCTGCTTCTGTACATAAGCTTCTCTAGGTTACAGACTACCGCTTTCTGCTCTAAAAATCTTGGTGGGATAGAGATGTCTCTTCCAGATGTGTTTTATCTCATCACTGTTCTTGTAATGGTCGGGCTGGTGATCTTATTCCCTGTTGTGTCTCGGCACTTGTTTATTCCACCATGCCTCCTTTTTTATGTATTCGTGGACATTAATAAAGAAGTGATTTTATTCTGAATTTTTCACCCGTCATCGCTGTCCCAACAACTTTCCTTTTGGTTCATTGTGTCTTAAAACCCCTTCATCACCACTGCCTACAGCCTTAACAGGAAGATGAAGCCTAAAGCTGTACAACCATCCACAGCCTGAATAGAAAGTTGGAGCCTGAAGCTGTAGAACCGCCCATAGCCTGAACAGGAAGTGGGAGGTTGAAGCTGTACAACCACCCATGGCCTGAACAGGAAGTGGGAGCCTGAAGCTGTACAATCACCCATGGCCTGAACAGGAAGTGTGAGCCTGAAGCTGTAGAACCACCCACGGCCTGAATAGGAAGTGGGAGGCTGAAGCTGTAGAACCACCCACGGCCTGAATAGGAAGTGGGAGGCTGAAGCTGTAGAACCACCGTCAGCCTGAACAGGAAGTGAGAGCCTGAAACTGTAGAATCGTCCACAGTCTGAATGAGAAGTGGGAGCCTGAAGCTGTAGAACTGCCCACAGCCTGAACAGGAAGTGGGAGCCTGAAGCTGTAGAACCGCCAACAGCCTGAACAGGAAGTGGGAGCCTGAAGCTGTAGAACTGCCCACAGCCTGAACAGGAAGTAGAGGCCTTAAACTGACTGTGGAGTGAAAGCTTTGTAAAACTGTACAGTGAAAACACCCCTTTGTTAGTGCTATATTCATCACCAAAGTCCCTCTAACAGGCTCGGCTACAATAGCAGAGATGAAACATCAGTCACTGTTGTAGAACCTCCTACAGCCTGAACAGGAAGTGGAAGACTGAATCTGTAGAACTGCCCACAGCCTGAACAGGATGTGGGAGACTAAAGCTGTAGAACTGCCCCCAGTCTGAACAGGAAGTGAGAGTCTGAAGCTGTATAACTGTCCACAGCCTGAACAGGAAGTTGGAGACTGAAGCTGTAGAACCTCCTACAGCCTGAACAAGAAGTGGGAGCCTGAAGCTCTAGAACTGCCCACAGCCTGAACAGGAAGTAAGAGCCTGAAGCTGTAGAACTATCCACAGCCTGAACAGGAAGTGGGATCCGGAAGCTGTAGAACTGCCCACAGCCTGAACAGGAAGTGGGAGCCTGAAGCTATAGAGCCGCCCAGAGCCTGAACAGGAAGTGGGATCCTGAAGCTGTAGAACTGCCCACAGCCTGAACAGGAAGTGGGAGCCAGAAGCTGTAGAACCGCACACAGCCTGAACAGGAAGCGAGAGTCTGAAGCTGTAGAACTGCCCACAGCCTGAACAGGAAGTGGGAGCCTGAAGCTATAGAACTTCCCACAGCCTGAACAGGAAGTAAGAGCCTGAAGCTGTAGAACTGCCCACAGCCTGAACAGGAAGTGGGATCCAGAAGCTATAGTGCCGCCCACAGCCTGAAAAGGAAGTGAGAGTCTGAAGCTGTAGAACTGCCCACAGCCTGAACAGGAAGTGGGATCCGGAAGCTATAGTGCCGCCCACAGCCTGAAAAGGAAGTGAGAGTCTGAAGCTGTAGAACTGCCCACAGCCTGAACAGGAAGTAGGAGCCGGAAGCTGTAGAACTCCCCATAGCCTGAACAGGAAGTGGGAGCCTGAAGCTGTCTGTGAAACATCTATGTATTATGCTATATCCACTTTACATGTAAACCGAATTTTCTTTAACACATCATGTGAGCCCAACCACCAGCAACAAGGCAGCCTTACTGAAGAGGACCCAGTCTAGTTGTCTCTCTACCTCTAGTCTTATTTGCAGATCCAGTTTTGCATTGTCAGTGGAATTTTGTTTGGCTTTAGACATCACCAATTTCATTTTGTCCGTAACTTCTTTGTCGGAGGTGCAGCTGTGGGATAATTACAGAATTCTACAGCAATAAACTGCATTTTATGTGGAAAATAAGAACACAGATGTGGCTGGATGGTGCAATGAAACTGTGGACAAATTGCTAAATATTCTGCTTTGGTCCCTTTCCAGGTTCCTCAATGTCATGGACTAGATCTAACGCATTCATGCCAAAATATTCAATGTTTCAGATACTAAGGTAGTTGTCAATGGAAAGTTTATTTTAACCCTAAGTCGGATTTGTAGATGGAAATGTTTGAAGAAAATGCCAGAGTTATGAACTTTTCTTGCCCATTGGTCCCCACTGCTTTGAGCAAAATGACATCAATTTCAGGCTGTTTTACATCCAAAATTTCTTTTTTGCAAAATTCTAAGTGGGGACCGAGAGTAAGAAGGCAGCAATAGCAGTTTGCTAGTAACAGACATAAATTAAAGTTTCTGACATATACGGTGGGACATAAAGGGGTGTTCCAGGATCTAAGACTGCTCGTTGGTCTGAGAGTCAGTGAAAATAGAATATAAGGCTCATACTCACCTCCCTAGCGTTCTCCTTCAGTCCCGGTTCACACATCCCAGCACTAGCCGGAGAAAGTTCATCGCTCACATCACATGCAGCTGTCACTGGCTACTGCGGGGACTTACACTCTGGCACCAGGACTGAGAGCCTCCCCTGTACTGGGAACTCCCATAGAACAGAATGGAGAACACAGCGCTCCCCTGTACTGGGAACTTCCATAGAACAGAAAGGAGAGAACACAGCGCTCCCCTGTACTGGGAACTTCCATAGAACAGAAAGGAGAACACAGCGCTCCCCTGTACTGGGAACTCCCATAGAACAGAATGGAGAACACAGCGCTCCCCTGTACTGGGAACTTCCATAGAACAGAATGGAGAACACAGCGCTCCCCTGTACTGGGAACTTCCATAGAGGAGAATGGAGAACACAGCGCTCCCCTGTACTGGGAACTCCCATAGAACAGAATGGAGAACACAGCGCTTCCCTGTACTGGGAACTCCCATAGAACATAATGGAGAACACAGCGCTCACCTGTACTGGGAACTCCCATGGAACAGAATTGAGAACCCAGCGCTCCCCTGTACTGGGAACTGCCATAGAGGAGAATGGAGAACACAGCGCTCCCCTGTACTGGGAACTCCCATAGAGGAGAATGGAGAACACAGCGCTCCCCTGTACTGGGAACTCCCATAGAGGAGAATGGAGAACACAGCGCTCCCCTGTACTGGGAACTCCCATAGAACAGAATGGAGAACACAGCGCTTCCCTGTACTGGGAACTCCCATAGAGGAGAATGGAGAACACAGCGCTCCCCTGTACTGGGAACTCCCATAGAGCAGAATGGAGAACACAGCGCTCCCCTGTACTGGGAACTCCCATAGAGGAGTAAGGAGAACACAGCGCTCCCCTGTACTGGGAATTCGCATAGAGGAGAATGGAGAACACAGCGCTCCCCTGTACTGGGAACTCCCATAGATGAGAATGGAGAATACAGCGCTCCCCTGTACTGGGAACTTCCATAGAACAGAAAGGAGAACACAGCGCTCCCCTGTACTGGGAACTCCCATAGAACAGAATGGAGAACACAGCGCTCCCCTTTACTGGGAACTCCCATAGAGCATAATGGAGAACACATTGCTCCCCTGTACTGGGAACTCCCATAGAACAGAATGGAGAACACAGCGCTCCCCTGTACTGGGAACTCCCATAGAACAGAATGGAGAACACAGCACTCCCCTTTACTGGGAACTCCCATAGAAAAGAATGGAGAACACAGCGCTCCCCTGTACTGGGAACTCCCATAGAACAGAATGGAGAACACAGCGCTCCCCTGTACTGGGAATTCCCATAGAGGAGAATGGAGAACACAGCGCTCCTCTGTACTGGTAACTCCTATAGAGCAGAATGGAGAACACAGCGCTCCCCTGTACTAGGAACTCCCATAGAACAGAATGGAGAACACAGCGCTCCTCTGTACTGGTAACTCCCATAGAGCAGAATTGAGAACACATTGCTCCCCTGTACTGGGAACTCCCATAGAACAGAATGGAGAACACATCGCTCCCCTGTACTGGGAACTCCCATAGAACAGAATGGAAAATACAGCGCTCACCTGTACTGGGAACTTCCATAGAACAGAAAGGAGAACACAGCGCTCCCCTGTACTGGGAACTCCCATAGAGCAGAATGGAGAACACAACGCTCCCCTTTACTGGGAACTCCCATAGAACAGAATGGAGAACACAGCGCTCCCCTGTACTGGGAACTCCCATAGAACAGAATAGAGAATACAGCGCTCCCCTGTACTGTGAACTCACATAGAACAGAATGGAGAACACAGCATTCCCCTGTACTGGGAACTCCCATAGAACAGAATGGAGAACACAGCGCTCCCCTGTACTGGGAACTCCCATAGAGCAGAATGGAGAACACAGCGCTCCCCTGTACTGGGAACTCCCATAGAACAGAATGGAGAACACAGTGCTCCCCTGTACTGGGAACTCCCATAGAACAGAATGAAGAGTTGTGTGCATTCCTGGGTGGATCTCCATTCTGAGCTGACCCTTTTATAGAATTAACAAATTCAAAAGTGTCGAGTCTGGTGCAGCTTACATCGGATTTTGTTATAGGACAGTTCATATATCTGTCTGTCAGGGGCTACAACAGTTTTTTTGGGCTCGAAGCACTCCAGGAAACTCTGGCAAGCCCCGTTCATACATGTCATCCTATGTTTGTCCTATGGACTTTGTGTAGCATCTGGCAGGTACCTCTCTGGCTTTGCAGATAGACAGATGATCCCCTCTATAACACAGCAATGCATTTTCCCATTGATTCTCTTCTACTAGTCAAGCCTCCCAGTTGACATTCTAGCCCCTAATCAGGGAAATAGCGCACAAAGAAAAGGCCCAGACTCCGCATAGAATGAATGCTTTGCTTTTTGGTGCTATTGTCACAGCAAGCATTTGGCAACTTAGGAGTCCTACAAATACACTGCACCCCAATCACCGAGACCCTAATGGCTTCATCTTCCAAACTCATCCACTTAAAGGCGATGTATTGCTTCATCAGTTCATGTGTTTCATTGTATTTTCAGTTTCTCAGCTCTGAAATGCAGGGGCGTTTCTTCCCCTCCCAGCTGGGTGTTTCTTAACTAAAGGGGGATGACATCATCCCCCCCTTCATTGTTTGTGCTCGCTCCCGAGTCAGTGTGTTTGTTTGAGATCATCCCTGCCTCCCCCCCCACCTGTCCACATGTTACTGTGTCGTTCCTCTCCCTATACAGTCTTATTTTGTAAGAGCTGTTTGTTTACATAGCACAGCCCTGCATTCAGTCTAGACAGTCTTCTATGAACTCAGAGCACTGATCTCTTCACCTCTCACAGCTGGTGGTTTGTTACCGTTGAATCCAGTCCTCTATAAACTCATCCAGAGAAGCACAGATCTGTCTCCTTTCTATGTTTACACGCAGGAGCATTAGGCACCGAGGTACAATTCTGCTGTTTTCTGTAGGCCTCGTTCACACGGCTTATTTTGCCGCGTATTTGCCGACGGATTGACGATCGTCAATCCGTCGGCAAATCAGTCAGAAACAAGTCACAGCCTATTTTCTATTGATTTCAATAGAAAATACGGCTCGTCGTTCACACGACGCGTATTTCCGTTGCGGATTGCCGCCGCGGATTGACGACGGCAATCCGGACGGAAAAACAATGTGCATGTCAATTATTTACGGACGGATTCACCACCTACAATGAATGGAGATGGTGAATCCGTCGGGAAATCAGTTACAAATACTTCCCACACTTAGTGGCACTTATTTGCAACTGATTTTCAACTGATTTCGGAACGTATTTACATCGGCAATCCGATGTAAATACGTTCTGAAATAAGCCGTGTGAACATAGCCTTTCTGTGCAGCTGCTGGCTGTGCAGAGTGAAATTATTGCCGGCCCCTTATCCTGAGTGAGAGAGGCAGGAATGCGCGCTCCCGTGAATACGCCCAGGGCCAGACAAAATGTAAATTAGTAGAGCCGGCAGCCAATGAAATGAAGGAGGTGGGATCCGACCAGCCTGGGGAACTGTGTTTACAGAAAATGAAAATTAGGCAGACTGTGAAAACAAGAAAGCTTTGCAAATGACATCCAATTGCAAAGTTGCTTGTTTTCACTGTCCCGTTATTCTGAAGACCATTTAATGTAATGATACAACCCCTTTAATATTACTATTGACCCATTAATTCTGGGAGGCTCCTGTTTTCCATCCACTAATTCTAAAACAAGACAAAGCCTTCTTCTACATGAAAGTCCTGACCAGGTTTAAAGAAAGTGGCAGCACTTTAAGCTGACAGCCGGTAATTCCGAATGTCACCCATTATGACATCAGGATTGTTCCATTCATCAAAGTGAAGAGAAGCGCTTTGTACTCGGAGCCATTTAACCCGTACATGACAGAATCGCTTTGAAGCAGAAGCAGGAGATGAACTTTTATAGATTGATTAGTGTGAAAGCCGCGTCTGAATCATGACTAATGAACGTCCCAATCACGACAAGTTTTTACAGGTGGAGAAGAGGAGATATTTTTGCCTGTTCGGTCCCGGGGGATAAATTATTTGTTGATTAAAACTCCCATTGGGATTAAATGGCTGCGGATCTGAATCACAAAGCAACCGTTAGTACCAGGAGGAATCAGCTGACGAATGACAAGAGTTCAGCAAGTCCCGCTTTACCGCCGTCTACAAGTTTCTGTTAATAAATTTAGAAAAAACTTTTATTTGTTGTATGAAGAATGACAGCTCCCATCCATGACCGGCCTCGGTTATATCACTTCTATTACACTTCATGGCTATCATAAGGCATTATGGGAAAGGAGCGGAGAAGCTCAAGCACCCTCTATGTAACAAATCCTCAATGTGCTTTTGACCCACTGGGTCTTTGGAAAGCAAAAGGAATATTAGCCAAGCCATCATAACCCATCTGTTTACAGCTGTTTCAGGGTTTTGCCCTTCATTACAGAGCAGTGTGTACTGGCTGGCTGGGTGGGAGGCAATGAGTGGCTCAGAAAGGAAAGATCTCTCCTTAGGGAGATTCGAAATAGCCTTTTGCACTCCACGAAGCATCTGCATATAACAAGGCATTATGGGAAAGGAGGTGAGAAGCTCAAGCGCCCTTTGTTGGACCCACTGGGTCTTTGGAAAGCAGAAGGAATATTAGCCAAGCCAACATCACCCATCTGTATACAGCCGTTTCGGGGTGTTTGCCCCTCGTTCATGGCTATCTCAAATTACAGTAATTATATCTCAGTAAGGAGCTGTGTAGTGGCCTTACTCAGAGGTGGGGGTGGCGGCTGATTGTTACAGCCAGTGTCGGACTGGGGTGTCTAAACCAGTAGAGTTAATTTTTAGAGCCCACCCTACAGCTACTATGCACACTGTTCATGACTATTAGGCCCTGTTCATATGACGGATTTGGGCACATGTTTGGCCGGGGCCAAAACCGTGTCCAAATCGCGGCAGAAACTTGCATCCCCCGCAGTGGGTTATCGGTGTGTTTTTCGGCGCGGTCGGGGCGTGGTTTGGCCACCAACCGCGCCGAAAAGCATGGCGAACCCCGCGCGGACACCGCGCCGAAGTCTCGCTTTCAAGAATTGACAGGAGACTTCGCACACACGCGCGCCAAGGCTGCGGCACCAAAGCCGCAGCCAAATCCGTGCCGTGTGAATAGTAACGCGGTTTCCCATAGGAAACCATGTTATGAACAAGGCCGCAATTTGGATGAGGTTTTGGCCGCGACAACTGCGCTGAAACCCTCGACCAAACCCGCGCCCAAGTCCATGGTGGAACATGCCTTTAGGGTATGTTCAGCTGATTTTGACAGTTTTCGAAGCAGCTTTCAGAGCGTTTACGCTCCCAAAACAGCATCAAAACCTCGATTGAAATGCACTTCTTCATAAGAGATTTTTACACGCGTTTCTTGGCGCGTTTTGCACAAGGTTTTCGCCACTGTTTTCACTTATACAAATTAATAGCCAGGTCAAAAAATGCTCCAAAAACACGTCTAAAAACGCACCTAAAACATGCTTCAAGAATTGACATGAAACCTTTCTTTTTCCCCCCCAAAACTGTTTCCCAAAAAGCGAGTAAAAAACCTTTCGTGTGTAACAACAGCGCTGTTTACATAGGAACAATTAAAAAAACTTGGGGCTTTTTTTGGAGGGGGTTTTGGATGCTGTTTTGGGGGAGCGATCAAAAAACCGCGTCAAAATCAGCCATGTGAACATACCCTTACACTCTGTCTTATTTCGCCTCATTTTTCCCCCGAACAGCACTCCGTGCCCCCCATCCCAGGGGGCCCCCGGGGGGTTTTCCCCTACTCCCCCCTGGGGCCCAAAGCAAACCTGAGTACCCGCGAACCAACCTCAACAGTAATAATTTTGGGAAACCCTTCCCCCTCAAACGCCCCCACCTCCCGCAACAAGACTGGTGCCGATCAGTTTTTCCCGAAAGCTGGAACCTAATAAAAAAATCAACTCTAGTTAACCTTCATTATTTCCTGCCTCAGGCAGGAATTATTAGAGCTGACATCTTGGTATACTCTTTTGCAATATTTGTATAATACAGAAGAGTGTACAAGCAATCGATCCCACTAGCAGTCAAATTGGCATCATGTATGAATGGGGCTGCACCAAAAGTCTGGCGTCTTTTCAGCCCGAAAACTGGTGCAGCCCTATTCGCTAGATTCCTAATGAGGTGCACTCCATTATTAGGCACATTACAGAACGTCCGCGGCACTTTGTGATGCACCTGAGATCGGGGGGCATGCGGGAGGCACCATACTACAACTGTATAGCTTCAGTATGGCAAATCCAGGCCATTTCTGCTGGAACAGGTAGAGCACTGTAAAAGTGGTTTACTTGATCCAGAAGTGTCGGTTTGTAGCTAGAAAGCGCCAAATTTATGACCCACAGTAGAGAATAGGTTCATAGATTCAGGTGCATTCTACACTACTAATGCGCACAAAAATGTCAACTTCTTCCTGTTCAGGTTGTGAACAGTTCTACAGCTTTAGGCTCCCACGTCTTATATGGCACAAGGTACTTTGGAGGCTTCAAGGGTGCTGGGCTTGGGGTGAAATCTACCTCTTCCTCTACTACACTCCTGTGTATTATATATCAGCATAGAGGAGTATACAGATATGAAAATATTTTCTTCTACACATATTACATTACCAAGAGACTATGAACTTTCAGGTGTGCACGCAGAAATGGGAGAAGGTGAAGCTGCCAACAAATGTGCCCTTCCAAAATCTTCTCCTTATGCCCTTCCATAGTCTTCTCTTTATACCCTTCCATAATTTTTTCCTCATGCCCTTCCATAATGTTCTCCTTATGCCCTTCCATAATCTTCACCTTATACCCTTCCATAATCTTCTCTTTATACCCTTCCATAATCTTTTAATTATGTCCTTCCATAATCTTTTCCTTATACCCTTCCATAGTCTTCTCCATATGCCCTTCTGTAATCTTCTCCATATGCCCTTCCATAATCTTTTCCATATACCCTTCCATAATCTTTTCCTCATGCCCTTCCATAATCTTTTCCTTTTACCCTTCCATAATCTTCTCCATATACCCTTCCATAATCTTTTCCTCATGCCCTTCCATAATCTTTTCCTCATGACCTTCCATAATCTTCTCCTTTTACCCTTCCATAATCTTCTCCATATACCCTTCCATAATCTTCTCCTTATACCCTTCCATAATCTTCTCCATATACCCTTCCATAATCTTCTCCTTATACCCTTCCATAATCTTCTCCTTATACCCTTCCATAATCTTCTCCATATGCCCTTCCATAATCTTTTCCATATACCCTTCCATTATCTTTTCCTCATGCCCTTCCATAATCTTTTCCTCATGCCCTTCCATAGTCTTCTCCTTATGCCCTTCCATAATCTTCTCCATATGCCCTTCCATAATCTTCTCCATATGCCCTTCCATAATCTTCTCCTTATATCCTTCCATAATCTTTTCCTCATGCCCTTCCATAATCTTCTCCATATGCCCTTCCATAATCTTCTCCTTATACCCTTCCATAATCTTTTCCTCATGCCCTTCCATAATCTTCTCCATATGCCCTTCCATAATCTTCTCCATATGCCCTTCCTTAATCTTCTCCTCATGCCCTTTCATAATCTTCTCCTTATAACCTTCCATAATCTTCTCCTTATATCCTTCCATAATCTTCTCCATACGCCCTTCCATAGTCTTCTCCTCATGCCCTTCCATAATCTTCTCCTCATGCCCTTCCATAATCTTCTTATACCCTTCCATAATCTTCTCCTTATGCCCTTCCATAATCTCCGTATACTCTTCCATAATCTTCTCCTTATACCCTTCCATAATCTTCTCCTCATGCCCTTCCATAATCTTCTCCTCATGCCCTTCCATAATCTTCTCCTTATAACCTTCCATAATCTTCTCCTTATGCTCTTCCATAATCTTTTCCTTATTCTCTTCCATAATCTTTTTACCTTATATTGCTAAAATATTATTTTAAGGTCACAAATTACTGCTTTACATTGTTTCAGCTCTTCACCTCGTCTTTAGTCATTGTATTTGGGCGGCTGTATGCGGCTCCAGTGGAGGTCCACGTATGTAAACTGGGCAGTCATTGGGTGATGATCAGAGGACAAACAAGGTCTTCAGACGGTCTGAAGCAATTATGATCAGCCAGATATTTTCCAACATGTAAGACCCAGCTTCATCTAGAATTGTCTTTTAAGCGCTTAGTGAGCCAAATACATCACCAAAGAGGAACAATATGTTATTTACTGTGAATGCCGTCTGCAATTTCCTTCCTAGAATCAACCCAGGGCAGCGCTGACAATCGTTGACCTGGGGTCGCAGGTCACCACTCAGAACAAAGCTGTCATAAATGTTGAGTAGAGGCCACAATTAACACATCAATATATCTCAGCCTGCTGTACCCATATAGAGCTCCGAAACTCCCTACAGCAGGATATGATTGATTTTTTTTTTCTCATTTACTCAGTAAAGTGTTCAGCCAATGGCAAAAACCTGTTCCTTGGAAAATTTTGAAGCTATTCTTTCTATTTTGATACATCAAAAAGAAAAAGGCTTGCAAGCCTAGAGCCACATATCTAAGAAGTCTCAACCCATCAATTAAGGAAATTATAAAATGATCAATCAAAATCTAAAAAAATATAATACCTATGGGTATGACCACATAGAACAAAGACCAGAGCTTTATTCATGACAACTTATTGGCATCATAGGGATTGCCCAATCTAGAATTTTTCACTCTTCATGGTCTCTTCAGGCTCCAACTTACTATACAAGCTGTGGACTGTTCTACAGCTTCAGGATCCCACTTCCTGTTCAGGCTGTGGACAGATCTACAGCTTCAGGCTCCCACTTCATGTTCAGACTGTGGACAGCTCTACAGCTTCAGGCTCCCACTTCCCGTTCAGGCTGTGGGAGGTTCTACAGCTTCATGCTCCCACTTCTTGTTCAGGTTGTAGGATGTTCTACAGCTTTAGGCTTCCACTTCCTGTTCAGGCTGTGGGTGGTTCTACAGCTTCAGGCCCCCACTTCCCGTTCAGGCTGTGGACAGTTCTACAGCTTCAGGCTTCTTCTTTCTATTCAGGCTGTGAAAAGTTCTACAGCTTTAGGCTCCCACTTCCTGTGCAGGCTGTAGGAGGTTTTACAGCTTCAGGCTAACAATTCTTGTTCAGGCTGTGGGTGGTTCTACAGCTCTTAGGCTCCACTTCCTGTTCTGGCTGTGGGTAGTTCTACAGCTTCAAGCTCCCACTTCCCATTCAAGTTGTAGGTGGGTTTACAGCAGTGTCTGACATTTCAGCTCTTCTAGCTCCTATTCTTAGCTGTAACTCTTATAGGAACATTACTGATGGGAGGATTGGGAAAAACAATAACACTGTCCAAGCAGGGCATCTGGCTATAAATTTGAGCTGGCAGAGCTGTATTTGTCATGAGAGGAAGCTTCTAGTGACTCTATTGTCTTTGATATAAATACACAGCTATGTGCTCTGCAGACCTGACAGGATGACCGAAGGTATCTTCCCAAGTCTGTAACTTTGAGGGTTACATAGTTACATAGTTACATAGTTAGTAGGTTTAAGAAGACACATGTCCATCGTGTTCAACCACGGGTGGGTAAAATGTGGGTGTGGTTGAGAGACAAGGACTTAAAGCCAGCTCTCCACTGTTAATGCCCCGAAACCCACAAGGCAAGGAACCAACCTGCTCCAGTATAGACCCTATATCTGACCCCAGAGCCGCCACCGGCCAGGATCCAGAATTTTACCTAGCTACGTACGCATTAATATTCTTTAGTTCCAGGTAGGTAGGGTTAAGGTGGGTTTTTCGGCAGAAAGATTATATAAGAGACTAGATGCTCCTTCGTGATGATAAGACACAGTAGAAAGTGACTTCACCATCCTGGCCACTGCTGGAGCAGAGAGAGATTGTGGGCAACCTAGAGAAGCTAATGTACACAAGCAGAAGATAACTAACTCTGTAAAGAAGTAAAATCAGATGAACAATGTATTTGGGAATAATCTGTGTTTCCCTATTTCTGCATGTTTAAAGCTAATTAATGAGATACTCGTTTAAGGCATCACATATTTGCAGCTCAGGCCCTCAGGGTAATGCTCCATTTTTGCCCCGTGTCCTTGCATCTGTTTTCCCCTTTATTAGTAAGAAAAAATACAGAAAAATATTTGTGTAACCTTGAAATTTTAAGCAACAAAAAGACTGATCTGTGAATGCGCCCTAATTCTGCCCCTATCATCAGCCTCCCAAGCACCCGCATACAGTGACCCCATACATCGAGGTTGCCCACAACAGAAAAATACAAGGCTAGAAACTTTGTATCCAATACATTATTTGCTTCCTTGAAGTTGGGCGAATGTCACAGCAGTAATTTGTGAATTTTCTACTGATACTTTATTGTCTTCAGATATTAAGAAATATGTTTCATTTTGAGTCTTTTTCTAATGTACATATTTAAAATCAGGATTTGCATAGAGATGAAATATGAAGAGTGGCTGGGAATCGATTCAAACTTAGCCAACCTAAAGAATTATTAAAATTGTGGAGGTAAAATACAACCGTCTTCACACTGCATTGGAAATATGGGATTCTGTATGAGAACATTTAAAGGGGTTTTGCCACGATCTCATTTTATACCTCCTGCCTCCAGCTCTTCAGCTCTGTGTGCCCAGAAGGGGGCGTGTGTGATTTGTTTGAATTGCATATTATGTGACCCAGCAGGATGACATCACCAGGCCTTTCCTCTCTGTAATCAAAGAAAGGTCTGTTTATATATATAGAGCTGTGAGTAGCTACAATGTAGCTCAGAGAAAGTTTTTGCCTCACAGCACAGGGGTCTTAGGTTCAAATCCCTGCTGGAACCAAAACTGTGGATTTTTTTTCTCTTTATTAATACACATACCTGATGGAAGTTTCTTTTTTTATTTATTTGCTCTGTTTGACTAATTACTAAGGAGTACAGAGGGCGGGAGTAGAATGACAGCACCTGTGGTTGAACACTCACTCAGCAGTGAGTGTGTGTGATTGCTAAGGAGTGCAGAAGAAGAGTAGATGACAGCACTGGGTTGAACATACCTCAGACATGAGTGTGTGTGATTATAATGAGTCAGAGCAGGAGTAGAAGACATCCCTTGGGTTGAACACTCGCTCAGCAGTGATGGTGTGTGATTACTAATGACTACAGAGGTCAGGAGTATAATGACATTACCTGGGGTTGAACACTCACTCAGCAGTGAGTGTGTGTGATTACTAAGGAGTACAGAGGACGTGAGTAGAATGACAGCACCTGGAGTTGAACACTAGCTCAGCACTGAGTGTGTGTGATTACTAAGGAGTACAGAGGACAGGAATAGAATGACAGCACCTGGGGTTGAACACTCTCTCAGCAGTGAGTGTGTGTGATTACTAAGGAGTACAGAGGACGGAGTAGAGTGACAGTACCTGTGGTTTGAACACTCAGTAGCTGCTTGAGAGAAGAGGTGATGTCTGAGCATGTACGGCTAAGACTGAGTAGCTCTCATCACTCGTCGTATCCCGTGGAGATGAGCTGTAAACAATAGATCACTAAAGGAGCAGCTAAAACAAAAACGGTGCAGAATTTTTAATAATATTGAATGGTGAAAATGTTTATTATTTAATTTGCAAGTTTCCCACTTCAATTTTACTTTGTGGCAAAACCCCTTTAAAGCACCTATCTACCCAAACAAAAAAACTTAGATGTCCGGGAATGTTGGGACAAGGAGATATATTGGGGCATTTATAAATTTTTTTGAGATCCATCTGACTATATTTGACTATGTATTTATCTGTATATTGTAGGTGCTGGTCTTAGACATAGATCTACACATTCTTACCTAGATAGTTTATTTATGACAACAATTAAGCCGTCTGTACCAATATCAGAGCAGGGTGTCTATAGGTCTAGGTTCCTGGTGGGGTCGCCCTTGTTGGGGCAGGTGCTCCATGTATAGTTAGGTAGGTTGATTGATAGGGGTTTTTTTTAGGGTCTATAGTTCGGGTTTTGTGTTATTTTATATTATTGTACTTTGTGATTAAAAGTTAAAGGGGTTTTGCCACGATGTAATGTTGACGTGGGATCCTCCAAAATGGGTATTTAATCTCTTTTCTAAATATATGTGATTACAAAAAGTGAAGACTCTGAGAGCTACAGCATTTCTCAATCCCCCTTAGTTACCTGAAAGCTTGCATTAGACACGACCAGAGGAGTTGACAGGCCGCGCTTGCGTGAAACACTTCTTATCTGATGACAGGGAAAATGAATGAGCTACAAGGGGCTGTGGAGAAAGTGCAGTGTATGAGCCTGTGTCTGTGTCTGCACTGTTGTAATGTTATTATTTTAGTTAAGTTTTGAGACGCTCCCTTATTCCTCACTCCTTGCTCACCCCCTCCCTCTCAGCCCTGCAGCTTTCATGACTCAGCATGATTTGTTTATATTCTACTCCCGTGCTGATAAGGAAGTAAGTAACTGGCGTCCTGGCAAATCCCCTTTAAGTTTTAGAATATTTCTGAGGTATGTAACTCAATGTAACTAGATGTGAGAGTTATAGCCAAGGTTTTTATGGTGGTACCCAACTAAAGAATACTGGGGTAGATTTTGGTGTTTATGTCCAGGAATGTTCCTCTTATTCTGCAGAGTATTTCAAGTATACCTTGTGTTCCTGTAACTAGGAACAGGAACCTGCAACCACAGTCAGCCATTTTGAAGAATACATAAATATAATCTTATTCTAGCAAACATAATTATGTATATCCTGAGAGTCGGGTATGGTTTTACTCTGTCTGAGCCCTGTGGAGTAGTTAAAGAATGTAATTTAATCCAGTTTAACTAATAACCACTCCACGTATTTTGTAACATACCTCCCATAAAACAAGGAAATCACGCCGGCTGCAAGTCATTACGCGCTGAGTAGATAGCATGCGCGCTCATAAACACTCTATAAAACTTCTTTGTTTTGTTGTAATGGCCAAAGAGTGTTTCAATCAATATCTGGTAATAAGCGCACTTCTTAAGCGTAATGAGGATAGACCTTATGTGAAATAAAGACAGATTTGTAACGCGGGGTGTTTCCTGGACACTGGAATATAAT
This sequence comes from Phyllomedusa bahiana, assembly GCA_025379985.1. Taxonomy (NCBI): domain Eukaryota; kingdom Metazoa; phylum Chordata; class Amphibia; order Anura; family Hylidae; genus Phyllomedusa; species Phyllomedusa bahiana. The sequence continues at coordinate 56,837 of JAODAL010002281.1, read as the reverse complement.
TTAACACTAGGAAATGCCAGATGACATAATCCCATGTTATGTTGTCAAACTCCTCACTAAACCTCAAGGCATAAGCCCGGAGAGATTGCAGCGATTTCATTGTGGAGAAGGTGGTTAATCCCTTCGTGGGATACAGAGACCTCTTTGTTCTCTATTACGAGGAAATGATAACAATGGACAAATTATGAGGAGTTAAAAAATGTTGTCACCAAAAATGGGGGCAGACACCAGAACATGAATACTCCTCTGATATTAGTTATCTAGAAGTCCACAAGGTCCTACACATGTATGGATTTTTTTTCCTTCCTTTTTTTTCATCTGACATGAATCCTAATTCTTGTATTATGTTAGTTTAGTCTGAAAGAGTTTGCGGCTGTATTGAACTGAGCCTATTGCCCTAAGTTTAGGACGACTTGTATGTGGTGTTCTAGGTGTAAACACTAAAATGTCCAAGTCGAACTTTGAACAGTAGCGGTGTTCGGTTTTGAGTCGAACTTGAACACAAACTCGAACCCCATTAAAGCCAATGGGAGAAGATGTTCGGGTTAATTTTTATACCTATACAGGTGAGGAGAAGCTAGAATTATCATCCATAGTCTTCTGTTGGCTTAATAAAATTGTTATACCAGTAATATTTCTAGGGCTAAGGCTTAAAGGGAAGGTGTCATCAAAAAAATGAGTCATTGTTAAGTCCCGTTTTTATGTTAAACACATTTTTTAGGAATTTTTGGTTGTTTTTTTTTTTAATTTATCATATAACTTTCAATTTTTTTTTAATAATTCTTAAGTATTGTAGTTTTCACTTTGGCCACTAGGCCTTGTTTGCACTGCTTTAACAGCAGTCAGAGAAATGCTTTACAGCAGCTTCATGCACATAGGAGACCACTCAGTCCCATTCACTTCTATAGGAGAGTTTTCTAGTCATGCTCTGTGACCTGGGAATAAGTCACTGTGCAGGGAGGTGAAAGGGTGAACTGTGACCATCTCCTCTTGTGACTGGTGGATCCTGTGTTATCTATTCACACTGGTGTCTCCTTTCAGTTTGACCTGTTATGTGCTGATAATGAGCAGACAACTGAGAATCTGTCTCTACAGAACAGGAAGTGTCAGACAATTATTAGGCTTAGTGGCCAAAATGAAAACTGCAGGACTTAAGAATTATTAAATAATCTTGAAAGTGATATGGAAAATTTAAAAAAAAATGTAACCAAAAATTCTTAAAAAAATGTGTTGAACATAAAAATGTCAATTAAACAATAAGTCATTTTTGATTAAACATTCCCTTTAAGCATTCAGTGTACTCCAACTGTTTAGTTGAATCTATTATAGAGCCAGCAGCAATGACCGTCAACAAAGTAAGCTCCTTACCATACTAGACACAATGAACTCCAGACCATACTAGTCAAAGTAAGCTCCTGGCCGTACCAGCCACAGTGAGCTCCTGATGATAACAGCCACAGTGAGCTCCTGACCATACCAGCCACAGTGAGCTCCTGACCATACCAGCCACAGTGAGCTCCTGACCATACAAGCTAGCCCCAGTGAGCTCCTAACCATACCAGCCACAGTGAGCTCCTGACCATACCAGCCACAGTGAGCTCCTGACCATACAAGCTAGCCCCAGTGAGCTCCTGACCATACCAGCCACAGTGAGCTCCTGACCATATCAGTCACAGTGAGCTCCTGACCATACCAGTCACAGTGAGCTCCTGACCATAACAGTCACAGTGAGCTCTTGACCATACCAGTCACAGTGACCTCCTGACCATACCAGTCACAGTGAACTCCTGACCATACCAGTCACAGTGAGCTCCTGACCATACCAGCCACAGTGAGCTCCTGACCATACCAGCCACAGTGAGCTCCTGACTATGCCAGCCACAGTGAGCTCTTAACCATATCAGCCACAGTGAGCTACTGACTATGCCAGCCACAGTGAGCTCCTGACTATGCTAGTCACAGTGAACTCCTGACCATATCAGTCACAGTGAGCTCCTGACCATACCAGTCACAGTGAACTCCTGACGATACCAGCCACAGTGAGCTACTGACTATGCCAGCCACAGTGAGCTCCTGACTATGCTAGTCACAGTGAACTCCTGACCATACTATCAACATGCATGCAATAATATGCTGAGACCCAATAGTATTAAACTCTGTGAAATTTTCTTTTATTTCATATATTCCATCGCCATACTATTTCAGTTTTACGGCTTAGTTTAAAAGTGGTTACAGCAGTAGCAGTCGTAGTAGATCTCACAAACAAATAAGGTAAATACCTTCAACGAGCGCTCAGCGGCGTCCCATAGATAGGAGAAGATTAGACCGCCGGACCGAACGCTGCACTTATGCAATGTTTTAGGGGATTCTGCCCCCTTTCTCAAGCTCCTGACCATACTAGCCACAGTAAGCTCTTAACCATACCAGACATATTGAGCACCTGACTATGCCAGTTACAGTGAGCTCCTGACCATGCTGGTTACAGTGAAGTCCGAACCCTACCAGTTACAGTGAAGTCCTAAACATACCAGCCAAAGTGAGCTCCTTACCATTTCGACCACAGTGTGCTCCTGACCCTGCCAGCTAAAGTGAGATCCTGACCATGCCAGCCTCAGTGAGCTCCTGACCCTGGCAGTCAAAGTGATATCCTGACATTACCAGCCTCAGTGTGCTTCTGACCATGCCAACCAAAATGAGATCCTGACCGTGCTAGCCAAAATTTAGATCCTCACCATGCCAGTCAAAGTAAGCTCCTGACCAAAACATCAACATTGTTCTCCTGACCATGCCAGCCACAGTCATCTTGAGCTTCTGACAAAAACATCAACATTGTTCTCCTGACCATGACAGCCACAGTCATCTTGAGCTTCTGACAAAATAATCCACATTGCTCTCCTGACCATGCCAGCCACAGTGAACTGGGACATTGATATTTTTTTTTAGAAGTCAAAACAGTTGATGCTACCTTTAGTAAAAGCTGAACTGAGTAAGCAGAATTGAAAGAGGTACGATGTCACTTCAGAGGTCTCGCTGATGGCAAATTCCCACATCTCAAGTATCTTATGAGACAATGGACTTTACAAAGTGCGCTAGATTTGGTAATACTGAATGCAAGCCTACTAAGTCTCTATGATTCAGACACAGTAACCCAGCAACTTGTGAAAAATCAGGATTAGCTGAAGCTTTCCTTTGAATATTGTGACATATGTTCCTTCTCTTTTGAAGTATCAGAAATATTCTATCCATTGTTATGTTCTATGCACAAAAATAAAAGCAGTGATAACTTGTTTTACTCAAAGCACCTCTGTCCCATCGTACAGTAGTTAATATACGTGACTCATTGTATATTCTCAATTTCCCATTGCCATCACTAGAGACATGACCATGAAGTGCAGAAAAACAATTTTCATTGCACCACTAGTCATTTCTAATTAGAATGTTAATTTCCATTTTGCAACAGCTTTTGGTCCACCACATTGGGTCCCAGATCAGCATATTGTTCTCGACGTTTCTGCTGACCATATCCAGAGGATAATGCATGTGCAAAACTAACTCCCGTTATAAGTTGCGAAATTGACTCCCATTACTAAAAAAGCATAGGGTTCTCATACTAATTTACGGACAGACCAGAGGTTAACACTGATTTCCCGATCAACCCCCTTAACATTCAATCTCCTGCTAATTGGTAGAAGAGGAAAAGCTACTTTTTTGTTTCTCCAACTGTGGACCTCAGTTAGGGCTTGTTTTTTGGCGGCTGAAGTGTAGTTTTTATTGGTACCATTTTATGACTTTTTGATCACTTTTTATTCCAATTCCTTGGGAATGTGAAAAGTCCAAAATAATTGCAGTTCTGGTGTTAGGAATTTTTATTTCTTCTACTGCACTGTACAGGATAGATGATGTTATATTTCAGTAGACTGAACTTTCACATACGAGCAGATACCAATTATGTGTAACTTTTTAAGTTTTTTATTTGCAAAAGGGAAGTGTTTTCAACTAGTAATATTTTTTTTTCAAATTCACAAATTGTACATTGTATATACAGTGCTTATATGAAGATACACAAAAAAAGATGGTCAAAATGTTGTTGTTGTATAGAATATAGAATTTACATGAGACTTTGATAAAATAAGGATTGACCAAAGAAGGTTACATGAATCAGCTAGAAAACATAAGGTAAACTGTATCACATGACGATATAGAATGCGAATAACTTGGGGGTACTGTAAGCAGCCATGAGGATGAATTTCCAAACACAGAGGGAAGAAACAAAAAGAATAGAGAGAGAAAATTAAAAAAAAAACACACACTATAGATCACGACAAACCAATGGCATTCCACGTCACCTCCTGGTGTTAGGATACATACACCCTTAAAATAAGAGAAGTGCCAAGCCAGCGAGAAGAACAACCTCGTCCAATGCAAAGGGCCAAACCCCAAGGTTGAGTTATATTTTTTATTTTTTTTTTAACTTTTTGTTTTAACCAGTACAGTAATCCCAGTAGTGTCCTTGATCACAATTGCTTGTACATTGGTTTGCATTGTATACAGAATGCAGAACGGTGTACAAAGATGGCACTCCTATATCTGACTATGACAGGAAGTAAGAGGAGCAGGAACATGGCAGCTATGGAGGCCTTCATCATGCTTCAGTCTGCCATGACAACTACTTGGTTCCCTGTGATCTCGTTGTGGGGAGGGGGCGATCCGGGGAAGGAATGATGCGCAGCAATGTTCCTCATTCACTTAGACATTGCAGCTGCAATCGGCATATCATCTAAAGGGTAAAAAAAACAGGGATTGGGGCCGTAACTGAAGCTCTGGGCATAGCACTGCAGTGGACCCTGCCCAAATATATGACCTCACATTTGACCATGCTCGAGCCCTCCCCCCAAGCACTCCCATATTTTCACGCCACTTATGTCTGGACACTGCCTGCCTGCAGCCTACAAGACTACTTGGCAGGGCTGGGGGCCTTTGGGTACCTTCTCCACCGTGGTTTTTAACTGTTTGAACATCCTAAAAGGACACAAGCAGACATACATACACCACTTGGGGCCCCTAAACTTGTGGGGCCCCCGGGCTACTGCCTAGTGTGCCCAATGGAATAGATGGCCCTGAGGGAGCCCACTACATAGCTCCATAGATCCACTGTCAGTAAGGGGTTAAGGAAGAAACTGCCAACTCAAAAATTATAGGATGTAGCACTAACCCTCCCATACTAAAGTCTAAGACTGTATTAATATAAAAAGGTAGAACGTCACTAATAGCATCAGTTATTTATGCAATGCAATAAGACTTAAATCCTCCACACAATACTCAAAATGCAAGTACATAGTGATAAGGGGATTGAGGTGAATGGAAAAAAGAGGTCTCCTTAGTCAAAAAAATTGGAACATTTTTTTGCCTTTCTTCTTGCTTCTGCAAAGTGAGACCCTTCTTTCCTTTTAATAGATAAATTTAATACTCGCTGCAAGCCGGAGTCATTTGCAGGAAACCTTTTTTAACAGAAAGATTACAGGAGGAGAAAAATTAACCAAATAACCTTGCAGTACAAGGATGTGATTATTTAGGAAGCACCGCTGTTAATCCTCCTTAAAAAAAAAAAAAATTGCTTTTTTTGTCTTCTGTTCCTCTCGTTCCTGCTTTTTCCTTCCCTAATCCCAGATCCAGTAATGCCCAGGAGATATGTGGCTCCATCTGAGCTAACACAAGATAGGACACGGGGGTCATTTTTTTTTTACTTTAGCAATTTTCTAATCCTCTGATTCTGCTCGATATAGATTTGGCTTTGTGAATATGTAGTGGAACAAGAAAATAGTCTGAAGAGTAAGAGCCTTAATGAGATAATTCTCACTCAAGCATCACTCTGCTAAGTCAACCATAACCCCACCTGCATCTTTATATTATTTTGCATGTTAACAGAGTCTCTATCCTGCCGGGAAGCCGCTCGAGAGGGTCCTGCCATATAATTGGCTGGGCATCTTCCGGATATCCTCCAGGGTCATTTATATTGTGGCTCCACTGTAGGCTGCCGAAAAATCAGCAGGTGCTCCTCACGCTCCTGAGAACTTTGGAAGTCTCCATTACAATAATGTCCATCAAGTTTGGGTTCACATAAAACTAACTTTGATTTGCGCTTTGCTGGAGATGTTCGCTTGAGTGAAACCTTTACAAGGCTCAATTATAGTGATTCTGTGACACAGTGATTGACAAGGGTCTTCTAATGGCAATTCTTAGACACAGAGACTATAAAAATTGTAGAGCCTGAACAAATATAGGTAAAAAATTGTATTTAGCTATGAACAGCGCTTATGTAGTTTCCAGGAAAATGTTACCATTTTGGGTGAGGGTCACAGCTGAAAATGTGTTGACTTTTGTCCATGAAACAAGAAGCTTCAGGCTCCCCCAATGGCCTCAACAATGTGTTTTCTCTGCTATAATCCAGGAAATGTCTGTTCATTTGCAGTGTTCCCATTGCAAACACAGGATGAGGTCTGAAAAAGTTATTTAGCAATCAACCCATAAGAAATAGACTCCACTGATATGAAATTAGCACAAACATTAGCACCAAATTGGGCTTCCTGCTGGACCAATTATTATGTTAGAACATAGACTTACGAAAGAATCGTCTGGTATTCTGTTGGGCCAGCCCAACCCTAATCGCATAACCCACATCTTGACCCGCTGAACAAGTCCAACCCTAAACACATCAGCCACCTCCTGACCCATTGAGCAGTCCTTTCCTAATGATATAAGCCACATCTAGAATTGTTGGGTGAGTCCAACCCTAATCACATAAGCTACACCTGGACACATAGGGCAAGTCCAACTCTAATCACATAAGCTACACCTGGTCACATCGGGCAAGTCCAGCCCTAATCACATAAACCCCATCTGGAATCATTGGGCAAGTCCAACCCTAATAATATAAGCTAATTCTGGATCCATAGGAGAAGTCCAACCCCAAACAAATAAACCACATCTGGCTACATTGGACAAGTACAGTCCTAATCACATAAGTCACTTCTGGATCGGTAGGACAAGTCCAACCCCAACCAAATAAGCCACATCTGGACACAGTGGACAAGTACAGCCCTAACCACAGAACCCACAGCTGGGCACATTGGGAAAGGTCAACCCAAAATACATAAGTCACATCTGGACCCATTAAGTAAGTCCAACTCTAATCATACAAGTCATATCTGGACACATTGGAAAAGTGCTACCCTAATAACATCAGACACATCTTGAATCATTGGGCAAGACGAACCTTAATCAGTTAAACCACATCTGGAATCATTGGTTGAGTCGGACCCCAATTTCATAAACCCCTTCTGGACCCATTAGGCCAGTCCATTCCTAATCTCATAAGCCACATCTGGACCAATTGGGCCAGTCCATTTTTAATCACCCAAGACATATCTGGAACCACTGGTAGTAGTTTTACTGGAGGGAAATTATAGCTTAATGGTGATCTACATGCGGTTCAATATAACCATAGGGTCTGGATGTTGTGCTGCTAATATGAATATGTGAAATTGGTTTGAATAAGTCAAACAAAAAGAAAAATAGAATGAATTTATACCCTTAACTAGAGATGGGCGAATTTCTCAAAAATTCGGTTCGGTCACTTCGCCGAATTTCCCGACAAAAATAAATTCGGTCCGAATTACTTCGGGACGAATCACATTAAGAAACAGCTATTTCCAGGCTGCACAGACCCTGCAGGTGCTGTAGAACTTGTGCCATGCTTAAATATGCAGAGGAGCTTGGTTTGGTCTTCATACAATGTTGTGTTTTAGTATGACACGCACATGACTGCCGCCGCTCTTAGAATCGCTTTCACTATAAAATTCCCCCGGGCACTTAAGAGGGCAAAACTGACCAAAAAAAATCAAGCGGGAATGTAGCCTGATAAAGTCATGCAGCGAAAGCTGGAAAAAAAAAGCTGAGGGCTCATGGGGAACATCAGTGGGCAGAGTGGGGAGGTGACGGCAGCAGCCACGCAGCATGAGATCAGAGAGTGCAATGACATTCTGGAGGTGGCAAAACAGTAGTAGGCCACAGAGTGGCACAAATGACACAGTGTGTAGGTTACGGCAGCAGCCACAGCAGCAGCATGAGGTCAGAGAGTGGACAAATGACATTCTGGGGGTGGCAAAACATAGTAGGCCACAGAGTGGCACAATGACACAGTGTGGTGGATACGGCAGCAGCACAGCAGCAGCATGAGGGCAGAAGGTGGCACAATGAAATTCTGGAGGTGGCAAAAACAGGAGTAGGCCACAGAGTGGCACAATGACACATAGTGGAGTGACGGCAGGAGCAACTGCATGAGGTCAGAGAGGGCACAATGACAGGGTGTGGAGGGCACGGCAACAGCCACAGCAGCAACATGAGGTCAGAGAGTGGCACAATGACAAATTTGGAGGTGGCAAAAACAGGACTAGGCCACAGAGTGGCACAATGACACAGTGTGAAGGTCACGGCAGCAGCCACAGCAGCAAGATGAGGTCAGACAGTGGCACAATGACATTCTGGAGGTGGCAAAAAACTGGAGTAGCCACAGAGTGGCACAATGACACAGTGTGGGGGTACGGCAAACAGCAGCATGAGGTCAAACAGTGGCACACTGAAATTCTCCAGGTGGCAAAAACTGGAGTAGGCCACAGAGTGGCACAATGACACAGTGTGGAGGTCACGGTAGCAGCAGCATGAGGTCAGACAGTGGCACAATGACATTCTGGAGGTGGCAAAACTGGAGTAGGCCACAGAGTGGCACAGTCACACAGTGTGGAGGTTACGGCAGCAGCCGCTTGAGGTCAGACAGTTGCACAATGAATTTCTGGAGGTGGCAAAACAGTTGTAGGCCACATAGTGGCACAATGACAGATAGTGGAGGTTGACGGTGGAAGCAGCATGAGGTAAGACAGTGGCACAATGACATTCTGGAGGTGGCAAAACAGTAGTAGGCCACAGAGTGGCACAATGACAGGGGAAATGGAGGTGACGGTGGTAGCAGCATGAGGTTTAGACAGTGGCACAATGACATTCTGGAGGTGGCAAAACAGGAGTAGGCCCAGAGTGGCACAAAGACAGAGAGTGGAGGTGACGGCGGCAGGAGCAGGTCAGACAGTGGCACAATGACATTCTGGAGGTGGCAAAACTGTAGTAGGCCACAGAGTGGCACAATGACAGAGAGGGGTGGTGACGGCGGCAGCAGCATGAGGTCAGACAGTGGTACAATGACATCCTGGAGGTGGCAAAACAGTAGTAGGCCACAGAGTGGCACAATGACAGAGAGTGAAAGTGACGGCAGTAACAGCATGAGGTCAGAGAGTAGCACAATGACATTCTGGAGGTGGCAAAAACAGGAATAGGCCACAGAGTGGCACAATGACACAGTGTGTAGGACACGGCAGCAGCCACAGCAGCAGCATGAGATCAGACAGTGGCACAATGACATTCTGGAGGTGGCAAAACAGTAGTAGGCCACAGAGTGGCACAATGACAGAGAGGGGAGGTGACGGTGGCAGCAGCATGAGGTCAGACAGTGGCACAATGACATTCTGGAGGTGGCAAAACTGGAGTGGGGCCACAGAGTGGCACAATGACAGAGAGTGGAGGTTGACGGCGGCAGGAGTAACAGCATGATGTCAGAGAGTGGCACAATGACACAGTGTGGATGTCATGGCACCAGCAACAGCAGCAGCAGTATGAGGTCAGAGAGTGGCACAATGACAGAGTATGGAGGTGGGTGGCAATACCAGTCCATGGTAACGATGGTTGGTGTCAGATGGAGAAACTGTCAGCAGATGTGTGGCATCAAGCGGGTTGCGGCATCAGAATAGTGGCTGAGGCAGTAGTTTGAACCCAGACTCTTTTCCCTCACAGTTTTGGGTGAGGGCCCATGGCTGATGTAGTCTGACGCCTAAGGAAATTGGTTTTGTGGAAATCCGGCTGATGCACGCCTGATTCATCTTGACAAAGGTCAGTCGTTCCACATTTCCGGGGACAAGCGGGTTCTCCTTGGGGTAAAGATGGCCCCTGCGCACGGGAACACCCGTTCTGATGCCACACTACTGGCCAGGCAGGTCATTTTCTCCAGTGCAAACTCGGCAAGTTGCGGCCACACATCCAGTTTGGCTGCCCAGTAGTCCAGCGGATCTTCTAACTGGGGTGGCAAAAGGGGCTGTCCAAGTAGGCCACCACCTGTTGGTTTCCCGGGTCTCCTCCAGGTCCTGCTGTGCTGGCGACTTTCCCTCCTCACAAAACGGGTGAAGGAAGCTGCTCATCAAATGACTCCAGACTTAGGTTGCTGCTGATGGAGTGGGACTGCTCCCCCACCCCCCACCTTCCCCCAGCAGCCGCGGCAGTAGTGCGTGAGCACTGAAGAAACCCCCCGGTCAGACCTGTCAGAGGAAGGATTGAAAGCCGCACATAGGCAGCGGCCAAAATGACTACGGAGGATTTCCCTATAGTATTTGATTTTTTTCCTCCCTCTCAATAACTGGAAAAAAGGCTCCCATTTTGGACCGGTACGAGGGTCCAATAGGGTGGAGAGCCAGAAGTCATCCCTCTTAGGGCTGACTATTCAGCTGTCACTGCCAGGCAAATCAGCATGCTGCGGGCCATCTGCACAAGTGACCCCGAGGGGCTCCCTGCCTCCATTCTCCACTGTATACTGCAACAGTGCTTGCGGGTCATCTGCCTCGTCTTCCCATCTCCATCTCCCCTCCTCCAGCTGCTCTGCTTCCTCCCCCTCCTCTTTGTCACCTGGGTAGAAAATCCATCATTTTTCATCAGACAATGCTTCTGCTCCAATGTCCTCACCCTCCATTTCAGTCCCACCCGGACTCATGGGGCCCACGAGATGTAGTCGCCACGTCTCCATTTTCCCTGCCCAGACAGATTTTTCAGCAACTGTTCCCAAAGGACATGAAGCAGTGGAATGACGTTATTCAGCCTGTTGTCCTGGCGACTGACAAATAACGTGGCCTCCTCGAATGGCCTCAACAAACGGCAGGTGTCACGCATGAGCTGCCATTGGCTGACATCAAAGTTACACAGGGGAGTACCCCTGTCCCCCTGGATCATCAAAAAATTTTTTAATGGCCTTTCTCGGGTTCATACAGTCGGCCCAACTGTGAGGCTGGAATTCCAACGGGTGGAAACATCGCATATCAGTGTGTTGGGGGAGGCCTTTCTGCCGCTGCAACCGAGGAGAGTTTTCCCGGGCTTTGGGGGGAATGGAAAAGTGCATCCCCAAAGTTTCCGGGCCTTTTTAAAATCTTCTGAAATCGGTGGAAAAGATTCAGGAACCTTTTCACAACCATTGAACAATGCGCCATCAGGGCGCATGGACCACCCCCTCTCGGTGCAGCACGGGACCCTGTTACTCCCTTTTTCCCTTCACCAGGGTTTCCGATTTGCATTGGCCGGAAAAACCCACACATCGTTTTTCTTTGAAATGACGCGGAGCAGTTCCTCCCTGTACTTCGTTCCCCGAGGCAAGCCAGGGTAGAATGCGTGACACCACTGGCCCTAACATGTGGAGATGGAGCAGTGCTTGTGGAGTGAGTGATGGTGGTGGTGGGGGAGGAGAAGAGGGAATTGGCGCAGGACTGCATTTTGACAACATGGAGGGAAAGCGCCGTCTCCTGTCCAAGTTGTTAGTGTCCCTGGGCCCGGGGAAAAATTTCCCCCCCGGGGGCCCGTAAAGGGACAGTAGGGCCCCTGACCGTAGTTACAGCTCAGACTCCCGCTGCCGTGCCCCTTGGGAAAAAAACCATAAGCCAAGGACGGCCCACCTTCTTTTCTAATATTTTGAAGTGCTGGTATCCCTTTTTTGGGAAAAAGAAATTAGGCTTTGGGAATCTCCATCTCGGTCGGCACAAGCCATTAGTTCTCTGAACGGCCAGATCACCATTTGGAAAGGGGGGGACTGCAGTCCAAAAACTTGGACAGAAGCACGTCAGCTGCTGCACCTTAGGATGGTTGGGCGCATCTGTTGTCTCTTTGCAATCGCTTTATGAACAACTGCTGGCGCCATAAGTAGCGGGAGCAGGGGCATTGGACCGGGGGAAAGCTGTCCAAAGAAACGCCCCTTCTGCAGAGGTGGTGGGACCTTTACTGGTGCAATTGGGATGGTCCCCTGGGGCCGTGTGTTTTTGCTGCGGCGGCGGCAGGATGGAACCCCATCTGAGCCACTTTTCCCAGGCCCCCGGTGGTGACCCCGCATGTGTTGAGCGGGGGTTGGTGCCCCAAAGTTAGCTCCTGGCCCGCTTACTTTTTGGCCCCCAAACTAATATACCCATATTCGGGGGTCCTCCGGTGTTTAGCAAAGAACTGCCACACCCCCCGAGTATCGGATTTTACCCCCCGCTCCCCCCTGATGACTCTGCCGCCCCGGCTGCCGAGCCCCCCGGCCCTACTTTTTGGGACCTGCAAAGCGGTTTTTTAACCCCCTGGCCGCTTTGGTTCCCCACCTCACACTGCTGCTATCCCGCTGATCACGGCCACACAACCCACTTGCTGGCTGCGCCGCTGCTGACGCGCAAGCTGACGCCCTCTTCTCCTGACGATGATGAAGCCCTTGCCTCACCCGGCTCCCAAGTGCGGTCGGCTACATTATTATCTATTTGTGTTTCATCATCACTGCTGTCCTCATCACTGTTCTTGGTATGCAGAGGCTGACCCCTCACAACATGACCTCCCATGCCACTCTCAACATCCATACTTTGCCACCTACTGCAAGAAGCAGGCGATATTGGCCCCATTTCTTCGCTGCCAAGTAGCTGCTGACTGCCTCCTCAAATGTTCATCCTCGCTATATAGTGGCGCTGAGCCCAGACCACATAGTAGATCTCTGGCTGGGGGAACCGGATGGGACAGTGGCTGGTTGAGGACAGGTGAGGGCTGCTGACCCGCTCCCGGGCCATGCCAACTAAGTGTTGTGTCTGACGATCCACTGACTCTTGGCTGGGGTTGTCAGATGTCATCTGGGAGGAAGTGGATGACCTAGTCAACCAATCAAGAACCATTGGGTTGCTAAACAACACACAGCCGCTAGATGACAGCGACAGTTGTGGCCTCACCAAGTGACCCCTGCTGCGGCGTTCCCTTGCTGTGCTGCGACCTGGGCCTGCTCCAGGAATGTTTGTGCCACTGCCACTCGCAGGTGAAGAGCCTGCCACCTCTCTGTCTGACATACTGTTTGTTCTAAAATGTACAGACACTGTTTGATGAAGATATCTGGAGATGATAAATACATACCCTGTATTTGACTCCAAATGAACCCACTAAGAAGCTTGGGTAAGCCTTGGATATAAATTGCGCTCCACAAATGGGCAGGAAAAATTGACTTTAATTTACCGTTTAAAAACTCTGTGTATTTTACTGAATATAAAAGCACAAACAGGCTTAATTAACCTTCGGGTATGAATTATGCTACGGAATTTCTTCTGTGGCGGTGAAAATCAAAGTTTATTTTACTGAGTACAACTGCAGAAAAATACTTAGTTAATACTTGGATGTAAATTGAGCAAAAGAATTGAGCAGCCAAAAACTACGAGCTTTGTAGCGTGTTACAATGGCGTGTTTTTTTTACGCTACACAACAAGGGGAACTCTTGTAATTAAGCGTCGCTTGATAATTATGGTACAGGAAAAATTTATTTTTTGGCAGTGAAATAAACGTTTTCTTTTAGTCACCACAGCAGAAATACAACGCTTAATTAACCCTGGATGTAAATTGCGCAAAAGAAATTGAGCAGCCAAAAATGAAGTGGTATTTGTATTGTAAAAATGCTGTTTCTTTAAATGAATACAACAGGAACTGGCTTAGATCCCCCTTGGATTTTCAATGTGCTGTGAGCAGATAGCATTAAAATGTATATGCAGCTGCACTGGACGCACACTGGACTTCAGATCCAATACCCCACAAAATCAGAAATAGAACGTTAAGAGAAGCAGTCTCTGAGACAAGCTGAGACACCCCCCAAAAATCGCTGTATAAAAATCAGTTCTTTAGTATCAGCTATCACAATCAGCCACGGCAGCACCTTACATGATGAGCACAGTGAGAGGAGTGTGAGCTCCCTGCGTCGCGCCCGGACTTATATAGTGCGGTGACGTCACAGAATCCCGCCGGTCTCTGATTGGCTTCATCTATGCACATGTCCATCAGGCTATGCCCTTCTTCCTCCCAGAGTTTCTTTGCCCCATGTAGCGCCATGTGCTCGCAGCCATTTTATCAATCAAAAGCACACTTCGTTCACGCGAAGTACCCCAAACTTCGACTTCATTGCGAACCGAAGTTTTCCTGAAATTCGAAACGAATTCCACTTCGTTAGAATCAATTCGCCCATCTCTACTCTTAACCTCTCACTGCTGCTGAGGTCTAACTGTTTTGGTTGGTACATTAGTTCAAAACTATCAGTTTTAAGTGAAAGGAACAAAAAGTGTATTATGTTTGAGAGGCGGTGGGTCATCTTCTCACACCTAACAATTGTTTGATGTCATCCTGTTGAGATACAGGACACTAACCTTTCTACCTAAGCTTCCTCTTTCATGGGTTCAGCTTCCTTCCTCCTCTACACAGGTACCTCATCCTCTTTCCTCTCGTTACTCCACAAGGATTTAAGCCATGTATCCTGACAGAATTATAACCATCACATCCTATCCCAACACAAACCGTCCCGAAGAGTAGCTATCAACAAGCCATCTGGCTGACCGCAGACATGTCAGTTCTCCTACCCAGGAGGTCAGGCTCCAGTTCTTCAGAATTGAACACAATGGCAGCTAATAATGGTTGGGAGAAAGTTCCAGTGATGAAATATTTAGCTCTGTTATTACAGGTCTTTCAACTTTTCAACAATGATTATAATTAGTGTCGAAATAATAGTTCTGGAAAGCACTTTCAAAATAATCTTACTGCAAAATTTGATGGAAAGTAATCACATATTAGGTTTTAGGTAGATGAAGCAAACTTAAAATCAGAAACTTGATGGAAATATGATTTATTTCAACCACAATGAAAGGGGTCATCCAACCAATAGATATTAATGTTAAATGGGGCCAAAGAGGAAAAAACTTATTTTAAAAAATTATACTTATCCCCCAATTTCCCTCTAATGCCGATCCGGAGCTTCTTCTGAATTTCCATCTCATAATGGCTTGTGATCCATTGTAAATGAAGGAGTGTAAGCCTCACTTAAGTGTCGAAACGAGAACATGGAAGTAAAGAGAAGCATATCGCTCTCTGGAGCGGCAGTGGCAGGGACCAGTAGGTAGGTATAGCTGTTTTCTATTTTTTACTCACCATAGTCCCATTAAACAATATTTTAGTTTTTTTGGACATCCCCTTTAACTATACATTAAAGGCCTTATAAACGAAAACTGTCCAGCGTAAGACTGTCTTTGTTGTCCATAGCAACCAATCAGAGCCCAGCTTTCATTTCTTATACTGCTCTGAAATTAAAGCTGTGCTCTGATATAGGTAACAAAGACAGTCTTACTGCTAGACAGTTTTCATATACACTGTAAGGCCCTTAAAGTTTTTTATTTTGCAAGCCTCTTCTGTGTGTCTGGGGAAGAACCCAGAAGTGAAGAGGAGTGGATCATGGGGAGTTCCAGATTAGCAGCATTGGGAACCGATACACATGTTTAGCTTTTTTCAATTTTTTACCCAACCTGACCCCACTAAGAAATAACTTTTATTTTATGGACAACACCTAACTATTCATCAAAAGTTTATTTTTTAATTTTGCAAGCCTCTCCTGTGTCTGGGAAAGAACCCGGAAGTGAAGAGGAGTGGATAATGGGGAGCTCCAGATTGGCAGTGGTGGAGACTGATATGCCAGTTTAGCTCTTTTTCTGTTTTATACCCACCCTGATCCCACGAAACAATAACTTTTATTTTATGGACAACATCTAACCATTCATTAAAAGTTAATTTTTTAATTTTGCAAGCCTCTCCTGTGTGTCTGGGAAAGAACCCGGACATGACGAGGAGCAGATCATGGGGAGCTCCAGAGCGGTAATGGCGAAGGACCCTAATGTAAGTTTTTTTTTTTTCTTTTTTTAGTCCACGCTGGCAATCCCTTTACAACCAGACCTCCATGACAATTGTACACCACGATTCAGACACCCAGGAAGGAAACAAAGATGGTTCGATCCTTCTTCTGTCTACATCAGGGGTTTCCAAACTTCAGTCCTCACGCCCCACCAACAGGTCATGTTTTCTGGCTTTCCTTAGCAGTGCACAAGTGATTTAATTATTTTGCACAGGTGACTTAATTATTGTCAGTGCATTCTGTGGGAGATCCTGAAAATATGACCTGTTGGTGGGGCGTGAGGACTGGAGTTTGGGAACTCTTGGTCTACATGAAGCTTAAAATACTATTTGCTGTTTTAATAAGTAAAGTCTAATTGGTTCCACTTTCCAAAACATGGCTACAATTTTACAGAAATATGCAAGATCATACAAGTGGAAATATATTTTTTTTTTGCTTTTAACAATAGGAAAATACAGACTACGGATATTCATGAAAAAGCTTGTGGGCATGGAGAATGAAGGGTGCATGGAGGGATATGGTTTCTGTCAACATTTTCTATGACAAGATATCTAGCAATCCAGTCTTTTTCATTTGATTAGTGCAGGTGGCAGATCGTAATGCCATGCCTCCCCTTCCCCATCTCATGCTGGATATCAGTGTCAGATGTAATAGCAGAGGACAATGACATTACCTTACAGTGTGATATGTGACATTAGAAAAATAATTCAGACAGTGACACATATTGTTAAGGAAGACCAGTCATATCGAGAGAAAACAAGCAGATGGCCCCTGCCCGATCACTTATTCCTCCCACTCAGTCCTATGCTGTCAGCTGCTTATACGGCATTGTCACAATGGATTTGTCACAGAACAATTTGTTTTCTGGTTGTTGTTTTTTTTTTTTTTGCATTTTACTGGGAATAATAAAACCTCTATGATTTTTATTAGCTTTTTTAAAGGGGAATCATTAGTATACAAAGGGAACAAGAGGGAGACATGAATGAAGGGAGCTGCACCATATTTCTGGCGTGCTTTGAGCCATGTCCAACAGATGTATGGACTGTCCTTCGCCAAAATAGGGCGCATGCTGCACCAAACCCGACACTTTTGAATGTGCCAATTCTATGGGAGATTCGTATGATAAGCCACATTTATGAACGTGTCATGCTTTGATATGGCACAAAAGTGTTGGACCAATCCATGGCAATTTCATAGCGGCATTCACATGCTAAACACCTATTTTTGGTGCATATATGTGTCTCGCAGCGGCACACATTTATAAAGTGCTATGAGACATTTTCATACATACTGATGAATGCTAGACTAACCTAACGAGATATTAAACTGTTGAGGTGGCACCACTTTTCATACATGTCCTCCATGTACATTAAGCGTCTCTCATTCTCGCTCCACCTCCTCCCCAAGCCCACTCTCTGTTGGTGTCCACCGGGGGTCCTACTACTCTTCTCTCTTTACACTCTTGGCCTTGGTCAGCTCATAGCTTCACACGGCTTTCACTACCATGTATATGCTGATGACACACAATCCTACATCTCCGGCCCAGATGTTACCTCTCTGCTCTCCTGGATCCCAGAATGTCTATCGTCCATATCCATCTTCTTCTCCTCCCATCTCCTGAAACTAAACATGGAGAAAACCGAATTCATCATCTTCCCACCATCCCACTCTATCCCTACCCATGATCTCTCTATCTCAGTCAACGGCTGTAAACTCTCACCTGTTCCACAAGTCCGCTGTCTTAAGTCCTTAGTCTGCCTGCCGCCTCCACCTGAAAAAATATCTCTTGCATCCTCTCATTCCTCAACTTCGACACTACAAAAATGCTGGTCCATGCCCTCGTCATCGCCCGCCTAGACTACTGCAACATCCTTCTCTGTGGCCTCCCAGCTAGCACCCTCGCTCCCCTTCAATCCATCCTTAACTCTGCTGCCTGTCTTATCCACCTCTCTCCTCGCTCCTCCTCTGCCGCTCCCCTCTGCTAATCCCTTCTGTGGTTACCCATTGTCCTGCGTATCCAGTTCAAGTTAGTAACCTTGAACTACAAGGCTCTCCATGACCTCTCCGTTCCTTACATTTCTGCCTTAATCTCTAGATACCTCCCCTTACGTAATCTCCGCTTCTCACAGGACCTTCTTCTCTGCTCTCCTATTATCAGCTCCTCACACAACTGTCTCCAAGACTTCTCTCATGCTTCCCCACACTCTGGAACTCACTGCCCCAACACTTCAGACTCTCCTCCACCTTCACCAGGTTGACATGCAACATGAAAACCCATCTCTTCAGGAGCCCATAACCTAGAATAACCCCGCTACCCCTACACCCCCACAAACATGTCTTCCCCTCACCTACAGTCTCTTTCCTCCTCCATTGGGCCCCAGGGATCAACTCTACACCAAGCTCCCCAGTCCAACACTGCTTTTAGGGAGAAAGTCAAAGAAAGAGAAGCAGAAAGCAGGAGGTAGAATGCAAGATACTTATAAAGTAGCTGAAGGGTGGCCCCCAAATATCAACTCCACCTTTGGACCCCATATTTAATTGCACTAGTGGTCCCCAAGTATTAACTCTACTGGTTGCACCTAAATATCAACTCCACTGCTGGGCCTTAATACTCTCCTCCAGTGGTCAGACCCAGGAATGATCTCCAATGCTGTGCCCCAAGTATTAACGCTACTGGTGGGTCCTAAGAATCAACTCTACTTGTGGACCCCAAAATCAACTTCACTGGTCGACCCCAAGCACCCTAAACACTGCCTTAGTCCCTTGAAGTATGGAGGGTATTTGAAGGAGATATTTTTCAATGCAATTGTCTTAATGCTACTCGTAGACTATGTAGCTCATACACAAATATAACTTCTCATTACACTCGTGCAACTTAGATTTCTTTGCGTCATACATCAATTAGGAAGCCATGCAAATGATCGATGCCTGTTAATCCGGTTTGGACCGTGATGTGTTATTATGGGCAATAAGCGGAAAAGAGAGCATTTCCAAAGAAAATAATCAGCCGTAGTATCCGAGTGAAGATGATGTCTTGAATGTGAAACAAGGTTCTAGCAACCATTTATTGTTGTTCATTATCTTCGTCACATATAAAGTTAGCAAAAATGCAAGAAAAGCTAAATGCAAATGTTGCCATGTCCCCGATGAAGGCAGAGAAATGTTAGGTTTACATATTACTGCTATAATAATCCGAAACAGAGCCGAGATTTCTTAAGGAAGGAATTAGTCTGGAGCTTTTCAATTTGCTGGGTTATGTTTCAATTTTCTATTCAACTTTGACTGTATCTTTATTAAAACTTTTGGCAGCATTGACCATCATCTCCCCACCTAATATGAAAATATTATACAAAACCTACCAGCTACCGCTAACTTAAGAGCCCTCATGGTCCGCGAGGTTCATCTGTGCATAATTCACTGAGCCCCTGGGTCTGCACCAAGTCTAGCTAATAATACGCAGAATGCCGGCATCTGTCATTGGCGCGCATTTTCCTGTTCTGTAGTTAAAGGGGTCGTCTCACTACAGGGATTGCTACTTTTTTGTTAAAGATCTTGCAGAAACAAGTCACTTTGCAATATGTGTCCATTACCAGTGTCCTACCTATTCCTAGATATCCCCTCTTGTATCGGCTGCATAAGATCCTCTGGTCGCTATAGCTATAGACCTGTTTGGTCTCTCCTTATAGGCTGCCAGCACTGGTTGCTATAGCTACAGACCTGTTTGATCTCTCATGATAGGTTGCCAGCACTGGTGCCTATAACTACAGACCTGTCCAATCTCTCCTGATAGGCTGCAGCACTGGTGCCTATAACTACAGACCTGTCCAATCTCTCCTGATAGGCTGCCAGCAATGGTCACTATAGCTACAGACCTGTTCAGTCTCCCTGATAGGCTGCCAGCACTGGTTGCTATAGCTACAGACCTGTTTGGAGTCTCCTCATAGGCTGCCAGCACTGGTCGCTATATCTACAGACCTGGTATCCTCAGCAGCTCATCACTGCAGGCCAGTAGAAGCCAGTAAAGCCAGTAAACACCCCCTGAATTAAAATGTGAAACTAAGAAAACAAGACTGAGGTAAGATGAATCAATGTAGTGAGACAACCCCTTTAAATTTTGGGGATTATTTCCTTTCGACAAAAATAGTAGAAATGTTTGCCGTTTGCTTATTGAACTGACTATTTTTCCTCTTAACCACTTCAGATAGTCATGAGTAGTGTTACTAGAATAGGTCCCTGTTCAGTTCGGCACTGATTCGACCGAACTTGTGAAAAAAATTGCGTTTACGATGTTCTTAACCTGAATTTTGCCTCTAACTTTAACATGGAGTTGGGTTTAGCATTTTTTATGGGGATTGAGAGGTTAACTTACTGCTCTGTGGCACTTCCAGTGCAATATCTCATCTGACATCACTTCCAGTTACCACAACATAGGCCCTATGTTATAGCAACCAAGTGACATTGCACCAGGACCTCTGTGGGATGGTGAGTTAACTCCTAGAACACCATTAAAAGCCGTAATGTTGTATATTTAAAAAAGCAAAACTTGCCCAAATTCATGAGTATTGCTATTTGAGATGGTCCCTGTTGGGTTTGACATGGGTTCAACCAAACTTTTGAACTTTACAATATCCCAAATCCAATTTTTTTCTCTAACCAGGAAGCTACCCCTTGACTTCAAACCCTAACCCGGAAGCACTTAGGGCCACATGTATGAAAACTGTTTAGGTCTAAAACATGGGCAAAAAAGTGAGTTTTAGACCTAAACAGTTTTCATACATGTGACCCTTAGAATCATGGCAGATTACGCTCATCTGTCCAACGTAAAACAACAGAATATAGACATTGTTTGCGCTATGGTTTCTTTTGGCTCCACCACCGTATTCTACAGAACAACCTCTTCAAGTTCTCCTGACAGATTCATGCAATGAAGGCAGTAAATGTGATTTGAATGGGATCTAATTCCTCCACCCCTTCCCTCTTCATAGACTTGTATGGGCAGCATAAACTCGATCCCTCTATGACCTGATAGTATTTCTTGACTCTCAAAATAGATTTTTAGCAATTATTTTAAAATAAATTATAAGAAAAAGAGCAATGTAACCTAATACGTTGAGAAAGAGGTGGTTTTCTTTAATGAGACATATCACAAAGTTTCATATATTCACTTGTTCTATTGATTTTTGCAAAGTTTCTGAAAAATGTAATAGCTATTTAAGCTTTGACACCGTCAGATATTGTCTGTCTGTCTAAAACCTGTCCATGGCATACATAAACATATAGGGACAATTTTATTTATGGCAATTGCACCTGAATTCTGGCACAATTTGCACCAAAATACTGGCGTACATGCTTTATGGCACTTTAGTAATGCATGTTCAATAGCTTTTAGAGACTTGTCCAACAAAAAGGGTGTGACTTTTTGGAAAGGGGGGTGGCTTTGTGGAAAAGGGGTTTGTCTTAGCCTGTGATGTCAAATGTTTTAGCTCAGTCAGTGGCATAAGCAAAGGCATAAACTTAGACTAAACAGTCTAAACCTTGTGAGAGGGCACAAGGGAACATCATTGATGGAAGGTACGTGTCACTGATATGCCTGGTGTTGGTGAGGTAAAAGCCCATTATTATGAGGTAAAAACCCATGTTTATTATGTGACAGCAGCATTAGGCCACTGACATCTATCATATAGTAGTAGCCATTGTCCAGGCCGGGTTTTTACTGGAGCATACATAGAGCTCGGTGGGATGGTCGCTCCCACGTCTCCAGGTCCAGGCCAGGTTTTTTGATTATGTAAGCCTGGTGTTTGATTTTGTTGTGTGTTCAACGTGTGAAAAAAATTGAGAAGCACCCATTTAATTTGCACCAACCTTGCTGCTGGTGAAAAGGCTAGCGCTGAAGCTGAATCCCTACAACTTGCACCACATTTACCAAGACTATGATAACACTTTGATAAATCTGGTGCATGTTCAGACTGTCTAGTCTAAGTTTACACTAAGTATTAGACAGCATTGATAAATCTGCCTCATAGCGTTGTATCCTGTGCACACCTTGTCTGACCACTCCTTGCATACACTTGGTGGTAATGGATGAACACATTATCACCAATGATCTCGTATTTCCCATTATTAGAGATGGGCGAATCGATTCTAACTAAGTGGAATTCGTTTAGAATTTCAGGAAAACTTCGGTTCGGAACAAAGTCGAACTTTGGGGGACTTCGGGTGAACGCAGTGTGCTTTTGATTGATAAAATGGCTGCGAGCACATGGCGCTACATGGGGCAAAGCACTCTGGGAGGAAGAAGGGCATAGCCTGCATGACATGTGCAGAGGTGAAGCCAATCAGAGACCGGCGGGATTCTGTGACGTCACCGCACTATATAAGACCGAGCGCGCCGCTGGGAGCTCACACTCCTCTCACTGTACTGATAGGGAAGGTGCTGCCGCGGCTGATAGCTCTTACTGAAGAATTGATTTTTATATAGCGATTTCTGTGGGGTGTCTCAGCTTGTCTCAGAGACTGTTCTCTTAATGTTCTATTTCTAATTTTTTGGGGTATTGGATCTGAAATCCAGTGTGCGTCCACTGCAGCTGCATATACATTCAATATCCAAGTGGGATCTAAGCCAGTTCCTGTTGTATTCATTTAAAGAAACAGCGTTTTTACAATACAAATACCACTTCATTTTTGACTGCTCAATTCTATTGCGCAATTTACATCCAGGGGTTAATTAAGCGTTGTTTTGCTGGTGTGCTGACAAAAATAAACCGTCTTTTTCATGCCAAAATATATAAATTTTTCCTGTAGCCTAATTCACAAGCAAAGGTTAATTACAACTGTATCTCTTGTTGTGTGGCGTAGAAAACACGTAATGTAACACGCTACAAAGCTACTAGTTTTGGGGCTCAATTCTTTGGCGCAATTACATCCAGGGTTAATTAAGCGTTGTTTGTGATGTGCTGACAAAAATAAACCGTCTTTTTCAACGCCAAAATATATACATTTTTCCTGTAGCCTAATGCATGTCCGAAGGATAATTAAGCCTGTTTGTGCTTTTACATTTAGTAAAACACACAGTGTTTTTAAACGACACATACAAGTACATTTTTCCTGGCCATTTGTGGAGCGCAATTTATATCCAAGGGTTACCCAGCTTGTTACTGGATTCATTTGGAGTCAAAAACAGGGTGTATATTTATCAATATACAGATATCATCATCAAACAGTGTCTGTACATTTTAGAACAAACAGTATGTCAGACAGAGAGGTGGCAGGCTCTGCACCTGCGAGTGGCAGTGGCACAAACATTCCTGGAACAGGCCCAGGTCGCAGCACAGCAAAGGGACGTCGCAGCAGGGGTCACTCGGTGAGGCCACAACTGCCGCTGTCATCTAGCGGCCGTGTGTTGTTCAGCAACCCAATGGTTCTTGATTGGTTGACTAGGTCATCCACTTCCTCCCAGATGACATCTGACAACCCCAGCCAAGAGTCGGTGGGAACATCAGACACAACCCTTAGTTGGCATGGCCCGGGAGCGGGTCAGCGTCCCTCACCTGTCCCTCAGCCGCCTCTGTCCCATCCGGTTTCCCTCAGCCAGAGATCTACTATGTGGTCTGGGCTCAGCGCCACTATCTAGCGGGGATGAACAATTTGAGGAGGGCAGTCAGCAGCTACTTGGCAGCGAAGAAATGGGGCCAATATCGCCTGCTTCTTGCAGTAGGTGGCAAAGTATAGATGTTGAGAGTGGCATGGGAGGTCATGTTGTGAGAGGTCAGCCTCTGCATACCAAGACCGGTGATGAGGACAGCAGTGACGATGAAACACAAATAGATGATGATGTAGCCGACCGCACTTGGGAGCCGGGTGAGGCAAGGGCTTCATCATCGTCAGGAGAAGAGGGCGTCAGCTTGCGCGTCAGGCAGCGGTGCAGCCAGCAAGTGGGTCGTGTGGCCGTGAGTCAGCAGGATAGCAGCAGTGTGAGGTCGGGAGCCAAGCGGCCACGGGGTAAAAAACCTGCTTCGCAGGTCCAAGAAAGTAGCAGCACAGGGGCTCAGCGAGGCAGCGGCGGCAGTAGTCACTCAGTGCGGAGCGTTGGCGGTAAAATCCGATACTCGGCGGTGTGGCAGTTCTTTGCTAAGACACCGGAGGAGCCGAATATGGGTATATGTAGAATCTGTGGGCAGAAAGTGAAGCGTGGCCAGGGAGCTAACGTTGGCACCACAGCCCTGCGTCAACACATGCAGCGTCACCATCCGGTGGCCTGGGAGAAACGTGGCTCAGATGTGGTGGTCCATCCTGCCGCCGCAGCAGCGCCCAGTGGCACGCATGCCATTGCAGCCAGTCAAGGCTCCACCACCTCTGCAGAAGGGAGCTGTTTCTCTTTGACATCATCTCCCGGTCCAGATGCTCCTGCTCCTCGCTACTCATGGCGCCAGCAGTCGTTCAGCAAGGCGATTGCAAAGAGACAACAGTATGCGTCCAACCATCCTAAGGTGCAGCAGCTGACCATGCTCCTGTCTAAGTTTTTGGTACTGCAGTCCCTCCCTTTCCAAATGGTGGACTCTGCACCGTTCAGAGAACTAATGGCTTGTGCCGAGCCGAGATGGAGAGTTCCAAGCCGTAATTTCTTTTCCAAAAAGGCAGTACCAGCACTTCATAAATATGTAGAACAGAAGGTGGGTCAGTCCTTGAGCTTATCGGTTTGTTCCAAGGTGCACGGCAGCGCGGACGTCTGGAGCTGTAACTACGGTCAGACGCCGCTTTCTCCTCCACGTTGTCAAACTGCTGCTGTTGCGCCAATGTCCGCCTCCTCCTACACCACCATCTCAGCCTCCACAAGTACTGCTCCATCATACCACATGTGTAGGGCACAGCGGTGTCACGCAGTTCTACACCTGGCTTGCCTCGGCGAACGAAGTCACACAGGAGAGGAACTGCTCCGCGTCATGCAGCAAGAAATCGATGTGTGGCTTTCTCCGCGCCAACTGCAAATCGGAACCATGGTGATGGACAATGGGAGGAACATGGTGTCCGTGCTGCACCGAGGAGGGATGGTCCATGCGCCCTGCATGGCGCACGTGTTCAATCTGGTTGTGAAAAGGTTCCTGAAGTCTTCCACCGATCTTCAGAACATTCTGAAAATGGCCAGGAAACTGTGCATGCACTTCATCCATTCCTACAAAGCCAGGAACACCCTCCTCGAGTTGCAGCGGCAGAACGGCCTCCCCCAACACACACTGATATGCGATGTTTCCACCCGTTGGAATTAAAGCCTGCACATGTTGGACCAAATGTATGAACAGAGAAAGGCTATTAACGATTTTTTGATGATCCAGGCAGACAGAAGTACTCCCCTGTGTAACTTTGATGTCAGCCAGTGGCAGCTCATGCGTGACACCTGCCGTTTGTTGAGGCCATTCGAGGAGGCGACGTTATTTGTCAGTCGCCAGGACTATGGGATGAATAACATCATTCCACTGCTTCATGTCCTGGAACAGATGCTGAAAAATCTGTCTGGGCAGGGGACTGGAGATGTGGCGACTACATCTCGTGGCCACATGAGTCCGGTGGGGACTGAAATGGAGGAGGAGGACATTGGAGCAGAAGCATTGTCTGGTGAAATGAGTGGATTTTCTACCCAGGTGACAAGAGAGGAGGAGCAGGAGCAGCTGGAGGAGGTGGATGGAGATGAGGAAGACGAGGCAGATGACCCCCAAGCACCGTGGCAGTATACAGTGGAAATGGAGGCAGGGAGCCCCTCGGAGTCACTTGTGCAGATGGCCCGCAGCATGCTTATTTGCCTGGCTAGTGACAGCCGAATAGTCAGCATCCGGCAGAGGGATGACTTCTGGCTCTCCACCCTATTGGACCCTCGCTACCGGTCCAAAATGGGAGCCTTTTTCCCAGCTATTGAGAGGGAAGACAAACTCAAATACTATAGGGAAATCCTCTGTAATCAGTTGGCTGCTGCCTATGTGCGGCATCGTCCCTCCTCTGACAGGTCTGACCGGGGGGGGTTCCTCAGCGCTCACGTACTACTGCCGCGGCTGCTGGGGGAAGGTGGGGGGGTAGGAGCAGTACCAGCTCCATCAGTAGTAACCTAAGTCTGGAGTCACTGATGAGCAGCTTCCTTCACCCGCCTAGTGAGGAGGGCAGTCGCCAGCAGCAGCAGGACCTGGAGCAGTCCCTGAACCAACAGGTTGTGGCCTACTTGGACAGCACTCTGCCACCTCAGTTAGAAGATCCGCTGGACTACTGGGCAGCCAAACTGGATGTGTGGCCGCAACTTGCCGAGTTTGCAGTGGAGAAGCTGTCCTGCCCGGCCAGTAGTGTGGCATCAGAGCGGGTGTTCAGTGCGGCGGGGGCCATCGTTACCCCAAGGAGAACCCGCTTGTCCATGGGAAATGTGGAACGACTGACCTTTGTCAAGATGAATCAGGCGTGGATCGGCCAGGATTTCCACACACCAATGCCTTAGGCGTCAGTCTGGGTTCAAACTACCTGCCTCAGCCACTATTCTGATGCCGCCACCCGCCTGATGCCACACATCTGCTGACAGTTTCTCCATCTGCCTACCACCATCTTTACCAGGGACTGGTATTGCCACCCACCTCAACACTCTGTCATTGTGCCACTGTCTGACCTCATGCTGCTGCTGTGGCTGCTGCCATGTCCTCCACACTGTGTCATTGTGCCACTGCCTGACCTCATGCTGCTGCCGCCGTGACCTCCGCTCTCAGTCATTGTGCCACTCTGTGGCTTCCTCCTGTTTTGCCACCTCCAGAATGTCATTGTGCCACTGCCTGATCTCATGCTGCTGCTGTCGTGACCTCCACACTGTGTGATTGTGCCACTCTGTGGCCTAATACTGTTTTGCCGCCTCCAGAATGTCATTGTGCCACTGCCTGACCTCATGCTGCTGCCGCCGTGACCTCCGCTCTCAGTCATTGTGCCACTCTGTGGCTTCCTCCTGTTTTGCCACCTCCAGAATGTCATTGTGCCACTGCCTGACCTCATACTGCTGCTGCTGTCGTGACCTCCACACTGTGTGATTGTGCCATTCTGTGGCTTCCTCCTGTTTTGCCACCTCCAGAATGTCATTGTGCCACTGCCTGACCTCATGCTGCTGCTGTGGCTGCTGCCGTGACCTCCACACTGTGTCATTGTGCCATTCTGTGGCTTCCTCCTGTTTTGCCACCTCCAGAATGTCATTGTGCCACTGCCTGACCTCATACTGCTGCCGCCGTGACCTCCGCTCTCAGTCATTGTGCCACTCTGTGGCCTAATACTGTTTTGCCACCTCCAGAATGTCATTGTGCCACTGCCTGACCTCATGCTGCTGTGGCTGCCGCCGTCACCTCCACACTCTGTCACTAATGTTGCCACCTGAGCTCTCAGCTTGTTTTTTTCCAGCTTTCGCTGGCATGACTTTATCAGGCAACATTCCCGCTTCAGTTTTTTGGTCAGTTTTGCCCTCTTAAGTGCCCAGGGAAAGTTATATTGAAGCGATTCTAAGAGCGGCGGCAGTCATCTGCGTGTCATACTAAAACACAACATTGTATGAAGACCAAACCAAGCTCCCTCTGCATATTTAAGCATGGCACAACGTTCTACAGCACCCTGCAGGCTCTGTGCAGCCTGGAAATAGCTGCTTTTTAACGCGATTCGTGCCGAAGTAATTCGGAACGAAATGAATTTTGTCGGAAAATTCTGCGAAGTGACCGAATCTAATTTTTGAGAAATTCGCCCATCTCTACCCATTATCCATCAAGCAGACACTTGAGACACTTTGAGAGTTTTTTGTCTATATGAAGTGCGTTCTTTAAGCCGAGGTCTGTTTCACCCTCTTTGCAATTAGAGATGAGCCAGACATGTTTTAGCAACTTGGATTCAGTTGGAAAGTTCTTGTTAAAATACCATAAATCCTCAAAAGTCACGCAATTATTATAAAACTGAGGAGCCGCCGAGCACATGCTGGGTAGGAAACGATGCAGGCTCCATCTATAAGTCACATTTCAATGGTTTGCACTAAAAAATCAGCCGAGTGCACCGACACTGACAATACTGAACCGTGCACAGTAAACATCAGAGGCCGCTGAACAATAGGAGGCCACTCCGTAGTATGGATGATCTGATTTACGAGACGGCTGCCTGTCCAAGGGCTTGATGTGTTTACGAAGGAAAAGGGAAACCTGAATGCTTGTTTTGTCAGGTGAAATGGTGTAACCAGCTGCTGTGCACGCGAAGAGTGAAATTACCAGTCCAAGGCTTGGACCATATGTGAATAGCCCAATATTATTATCATTTTAGAGCACCAATAATTCCAGGTGCTGTACAAGCCAAGAGGTTCAGGTACAAAATATGAGACCAGGACACAAGCAATAAATAACAGAGGACTGTTAGCACTGTGCTAAAGACCCTTTAAGGTTTGCAGCCTCAGCCAGGTTTCCATACAGTGCCTAATGGGTTAACCACCTGGGCCTGTCCCTGGCTGGGGTATTTAAACCTGCTTATTTCCTAATACAGTGCCTGTGATTGCTCTTGTAACCTGGCTTGTGTTCCTTCGGATTGCTGTTTGGATTTCTCTGGCTCTGGTATTTGGCTTGTGTCTTGGTTGCCCACCTGTCTTCAGATTCGGTACTGTGTGCTCTCCTGGCTTGACCATGGCCCATCTGACGTTCTCTTTCTATTTGTTTTCCGTTGTGTATGTGCTGTTTGTCAGCCATTCGCCTGCTCTCTCTTTTGGCCAGAATGTAGTCAGGGAAATATTCCTGCGGGGTCGTCCTTTACGGGGCAGTTTCTCTGCTTAGGCAGGGCAAGCCAGGGAAGGAATAGGGCGTCCCTTACAGAGTCCTGACAAGGACCCTCCCCGCAAGTACTTAGAAATCTACAATGGAGGAGAAATTAGACAGAAGGTGCTGGATAGACATATGTATGGTGCTGAGGGGTAGCAAGTATATTGTAGGGTGGAGGCTCCTGAAGAGATGGGTTTTTAGAAATATTTTTCAGGTGGAGGAAGCAGGAGGTGGTCGGGGCTTGGATGTGCGGTTTTGAAGGACAGGGCTAATGGGTCTGGGGAAAGTGTAGAACCATTGACCATGTTAATTCACACCTAACTACAGGCAGTCCCCGGGTTACGAACGGGATCGGGACTGTAGATTTGTTCTTAATCTGAAGTTCTATGTAAGTCAGAACAAGTAGATGTATTAAATGTAACTCCAGCGCAAAGTGTTTTTTTTAGTTTTGGATAGTGCAGGGAAGGGTTTTTACACTTATTTTGCTGTCTGTGCCCCTGTTTAGAAGATTTCACCTCATTCTCACCTCATGTGCTGCTGTGGCATGCTGGAACTTGTCGTTCCACAGCTACTATCTGCTGTGGAACATGCAACTACAAGTGTTGGCACGCCTAAAAAGTCTTCGTTTGTAACTAGGGGACAGATGTAAGTCGAAACAGTGTAAGTCGGGGACTGCCTGTATTGTCAAATCAGCAAGCAATAGCTAGTGTAGTCGATACTAAAGACATTGTTCTCTAGGATTCTTTATGATCATTTGTCCGAATTCATCTAAGTCCCGTAAAGAATTAAAGAATAATTACTGTTTAATGATAAAAGAAAGATTTCCTTGGATAATTCAATAAACTTGGTAGAATTAGTAATGGGGCATGTCTTTATTGGAATATATGCTAACCTGTGGGGTCTGCACTTATTTTGGGAAATGGTTGTGGAAGGTGTTGGCTCAGAATGGAGACACAGTCACACTTATGTGTGACTGTCCATTCTGTTCTATGGGAGTTCCCAGTACAGGGGAGCACTGTGTTCTCTATTCTGTTCTATGGGAGTTCCCAGTACAGGGGAGCGCTGTGTTCTCCATTCTGTTCTATGGGAGTTCCCAGTACAGGGGAGCGCTGTGTTCTCTATTCTGTTCTATGGGAGTTCCCAGTACAGGGGAGCCTTGTGTTCTCCATTCTGTTCAATGGGAGTTCCCAGTACAGAGGAGCGCTGTGCTCTCCATTCTGTTCTATGGCAGTTCCCGGAACAGGAGAGCGTTAAGTTCAGCCATACTCAGAAATCACATAGAACAGAATGGAGAACACAGTGCTCCCGTGTACTGGAAATGCCTGTAGAAGAGAATGGAGAACACCGCGCTCCCCTGTACTGAGAACTCCCATAGAACAGAATGGAGAACACAGCGCTCCCCTGTACTGGAACTCCATAGAACAGAATGGAGAACACAGCGCTCCCCTGTACTGGGAACTCCCATAGAGGAGAATGGAGAACACAGCGTTCCCCTGTACTGGGAACTCCATAGCAGGGAGAACACAGCGCTCCTTCCATGGAATGGGAACTTCCCTATATGAGGGAGAATGGAGTACGACACAGCGCTCCCCTGTACTGGGAACTCCCATAGAGGAGAATGGCAAGTAATGGGCAAGCATGACCAGCTCTCCATTCTGAGCCGATCCTTTCGGGGGCCATTCCTGATATAGGTGCAGGGCCCAGAAGTGGAACATTGATGACATGTCCAATCTATCAATACCTATGGTGGATGGATGGTGAATTCTTTACCTACAGTATTGGAATGATGAAACAGACAAGGGAGCCGATACAGCAATATATTTTCTGCAGTATTTGTGATCATGGTCCTGGACAGTCTGATGGAGGAGCATGCGGGCACAGAGCACTTTCCTGCAGAATAAAGAAACTCCGCTGCAAGAAAAGGTCACTTTAAATTAAAAAAAAATAAGATCACAGAGCAGCACGAGATGGCGAAACCTCGTCGTCTCATCCTTTCCATTGTGGCCGGACTGCAGGGAAAGGCTGCTCCGAGCGTCCGGCGTAATTGGCAGGGAGCGCACACGGCGGCGATGGGAAGGGAGTAAATATCTCCTCGGCAACTTGTTATGATGTGAAATAATCTGCCCGCGCTGACACCGTCCCCGTCCTCTTCACACTTCGGCTTTCTTTCATTTTCGGATGTGATTGGTTTTCATGTTCTAACACTTCCCCGTCATTCATTCTGCAGAGGGCAGCGCACATTCCAGACGCCCAGCGGGAACCAGACTAACACGATGTTATGGAGAAGAAGCTATTGTGCTGAGCGGGCTCCGGTGATATTCTATGGAACAGACATACTGCCGCTGGGTACATGGTATATAGACCATTGTATGATAAGACACCGGCTACTGCTGACCATACAGAGGGATCCCAATTAAAGGGGCACTCCCACCACATTGATTGGCTTTAAAGATGGAGGCAAAGGTAAATGGAGAATATCACCCAATACTCTTTACTCGTTACTGTTCTGAATGTGCTTCCTTCCAGAGATAGAACAGTTCTTATCGCCTGCTTGTGTACACAAGGTTACCAACCTTTAGCAGGGGCTGGGATGTGACGTCACTCCTTGCTGTGTCTTATCAGCAACAGATGAGTTTGTTTTTCTTTCTTACTGAAAAACTTTAACCCTTTAGAGCTCTACAGCCTTTTACCCTACTTTTCAGAGCCATTAATCACCAATGTCTCTCTAGCAGGCTCAGGAATAGCAGAGCTGAAATGGCAGTCACTGTTGTAGTACCACCCACAGCTTGAACAGGAGCCTGAAGCTGTAGAACCACCCACAGCTGGAACAGGAGGTGGCAGCCTTAAGCTGTAAAACTGCCTACAACATGAACATGAAATGGGAGCATGAAGCTGTAGAACCGCCCACAGCTGGAACAGGAAGTGGTAACCTGAAGCTGTAGAACTACCCACAGCCTGGACAGAAAATGGTAGGCTGAAGCTGTAGAAACACCCACAGCCTGAACAGGAAATTGGAGACTAAAGCTGTAGAACCACCCACAGCCTGAACAGGAAGTGGGAAACTGAAGCTTTAGAACTACCCACAGCCTGAACAGAGAATGGGAGGCTGAAGTTGTAGAATCGCTCACAGCCTGAATAGGAAGTGGGTTCTGAAGCTGTAGAACCACCCACAGCCTGAACAGGAAATTGGAGACTGCAGCTGCAGAACCACCCACAGTCTGAACAGGAAGTGGGAACTTGAAGCTGTAGAACTACCCACAGCCTGAACAGAAAATGGGAGGCTGAAGTTGTAGAACCACCCACAGCCTTAACAGGAAATTAGAGACTGAAGCTGTAGAACCACCCACAGCCTGAACAGGAAGTGGGGACCTGAAGCTTTAGAACTACCCACAGCCTGAACAGGAAGTGGGAACCTGAAGCTTTAGAACTACCCACAGCCTGAACAGGAAGAGGGATCCTGAAGCTGTAGAACTGCCCACAGCCTGAACAGGAAGAAGGATCCTGAGGCTGTAGAATAACCCGCAGCCTAAAAAAGAAGTAGGAGCCTGAAGCTGTAGAATTGCCCACAGCCTGAAGAGGAAATGGGAGGCTGAAACTGTAGAATTGCCCACAGCCTGAATTGGAAGTGAGTCCTGAAGCTGTAGAACCACCCACAGCATAACCAGGAAATGGGAAGAAGCTGACTGTGAAGAGCAGGCTCTCTGAAACAGCGTGGTGTGAACACCCCTTTAAATGGAATCATTCAACTTTCTTCTTTTCTCATATTCATAAGTTTTCCATCAAGCAAAGGCGATTATTTTTCCTAAAAGGAGCCTAAGGCAATTACCAAGCGGCTTGGAACACACCAAAATGCTCACAGACACCGTGTAACTGTGCGGCAGATTCCTCACACACTGCATATAGTGTCGTCCTGATTGTTTTCCATTGTGTTGCTTATTTGTTTAGTTTTAATGATCCAGATTGGTGATTTGAGGACTTATTGCTCCAATATGAATCTTTAGGTAATGCTCCAATATTGTCCTATTCACTGTCCTTGAACAAATGAAAAAGTCTGTGTTTTTAATCAGACGACATCACCAGCACATCTTGGTTCCACTGACACTTCTAAACCTTTACAAATGCCAAGCGAGGTGAGGGAAATTGATCATGCAGGAAAGGGGAAGGAAATGAAAAGTCGTCGGCTCCGTAAGAACAGCATTAACTTTCAGATTCTTTTAGAGACACTGACGGAGCCGCCCGGCCCTAAGGTGTATTGGGTTAACAGAGGCTTCTTGGATAGTTACTTCTTTGCTGTTTGTTATCCATTCGTTTGCTCCCTGTTTTGGTCAGACTTTAGTCAGGGAAAGATTCCTGCGGGGTCGCCCTTTTTGGGTCAACATCGCCCATCAATAAAGTACACGACTGTGGCAGAAGTATTTTGGGAATAACCTACTCCCGCTCCTGCTACTCATCGGTTACTACAATAATTGTCATTTTACCCACTTCTATCTATGGTGCACAGTGTATACAGTATTTTTCACAAGTTTTCATACACAATCCATGTATTATGATCCACCTGCCCAACATCAACTCACCAACATCTCCACAGATGAATAAATCCTATAATTTTATATGTTACCTTTCACAATTTTACTAACTAGAGTAGCTCCCAGCTGTTATCTGCAACACATTCGTTTTTCCTCATTGGGTCTTCCAACAACATATTACTCATGATAGCATTGTTCTATTTGTATAATGCACCCAACATGCCACATGCCCTACAGAATGTATATGAGAAGGGACATATGTTAGGATGCTGTTACTCCAAACTTTAACAGAAGCAAACCATGGTGACCGCTGCATGGATAGTGGAGATTCCACATGTGGGTTTAATCCGGAAGAAAGACAGTTAAGTGATAATTGACCCTAATTTACTGTCCTTGAATCTTTCCATTAACCTAGCCCTACTGCTGTTCCTGACATCAGAGGCTCGATTCCTGAAACTGACCCTAAATCTCCTCAAAAATGTCCCGAAGCTACAACTGATCTTAATAAAACACTCCCTGGGCAGAACACAGCAGGAACTACACAAATACCAAGCTGATTTTCACAAGGACTATAAGGCCTCATTCACACGGCTTATTCTGGGACGGATTCCAGCCATACTGCGCGCCGTATTTGCGCTGCAGTATGGCTGGAATCCGTCCCAGTCATTACAGTAATCCACAGTTCTCATAGAGAAATATGGATTCCGTCTCTCCTCCGCGCTCGGCGAATACGCCGAGGGGGGAGAAAGTGACATGCACATTATTTACGGCGTGTACGCGCCGTGAATAATAAGTGTCTATGGGGCCAGCGAGCTGCCGGACCCCCGCCTCCGCTGCACGGCAGCCGGCGTAATTGCGGGGCAATTAGGTCAGCAATAAGCCGTGTGAACATTGCCTAAAACTCTAGAACTTGACCAAACAGAACTTAGCTAAGAAACCCCAATATACTTTAAATTGATTCAACTGGTCTTTGACAGCAGAAGTGTGAGTCATTTACAGCCAAGGAGCATATCCATGGCCTTTGCAGGTTCCTTACAGGTTGTTATATCAGATTGCCTGCCAGTCATTCTCGGCCAAGGAGCATATCCATGGCCTTTGCAGGTTCCTTATAGGTTGTTATATCAGATACCTTGTAGGTCATTTTAGGTCAAGAAGCATATCCATGGCCTTTGCAGGTTCCTTATAGGTTATGGCAGATTACCATGTAAATCATTTTTGGTCAAGGAGCATATCCACGGCCTTTGCAGGTTCTTTATAGGTTATTATACGAAATTACCATGTAAGTCATTTTTGGTCAATGAGCATATCCACAACCTTTGCAGGTTCCTTGTAGGTTGTTATATCAGATTACCATGTAAATAATTTTCGGTCATGGAGCATATCCACAAATCTTGCAGGTTCCTTATAGGTTGTTATATAAGATAGTCTTGTAGGTCATTTTTAGCCAAGGAGCATATCCATGGCCTTTGCATGTTCCTTATAGGTTGTTATATCAGTTTGCCTTGCAGGTCATTTTCGGTCAAGGAGCATATCCATGGCTTTTGCAGGTTCCTTATAGGTTATTATAGAAATATCATGTAAGTCATTTTTGGTCAATGAGATATCCAAACCTTTGCAGGTTCCTTGTAGGTGTTATATCAGATTCCATGTAAATAATTTTCGTCATGGAGATATCCACAAATCTTGCAGGTTCCTTATAGGTTGTTATATCAGATTGCCTTGCAGGTCATTTTCGTCAAGGAGCATATCAATGGCCTTTGCATGTTCCTTATAGGTTGTTATATCAGATTGCCTTGTAGATCATTTATGTCAAGGAGCATATCCATGGCCTTTGCAGGTTCCTGATAGGTTGTTATATAAGATAGTCTTGTAGGTCATTTTTAGCCACGGAGCATATCCATGGCCTTTGCATGTTCCTTATAGGTTGTTATATCAGATTGCCTTGCAGGTCATTTTCGGTCAAAGAGCATATCCATGGCCTCACTGTTAGTAAAGTTTGAGCACCAGTAAAACACTCCATCATCTGGAGTAGTTTATGTGCTTCCAGGGAGATGTGAAAACACACTTTTATGAAGTAGTTGTAAGCTATATGCCTGGCAGGGCACATTAGCTGTGAAATGTCTCATGCAATATCTAGAGGGCTCGCTGTTGTCATACAATGTGATTAATTCCTTTCACTCTCCGGTTTCTTTTGCGGCTGCTGAGAACACACATTAAGGGACAATTTTTTTAGTGTCTGACTTTCTGCTTCCAAAAAAAAAAAAAAAATTCCTCCGACGTTAAAAAGAGCCATTGTGCCGACTTCATTCGAGAGAACATTTTATGGATAAACTGTGGATAATTCACAAATGGGCCCTGGCGTACCACGTTGAATTACAGAGTGACACAACGTATAAATCTCGTTGCTGCTTGATTTGGTGTGTGATAGCTTTGGACCAGAGATCTGGTTGGTTTCACATGAAGTTATTTGAATGGCACCAGAAGGGCTTTCCAATGAATAAAACAGTTTTTTCGTCTTGCCGCTGGCTGAGACAGCTTATGCTCAGGAGACGTTCTGCAGAGTCGCTCCATTAACACAAAAACAGGCAGCAACGCCGAGCTGCTGACACAAGGGTTAATTAAATCTCTCTCACCATCAATTCTTATTCAACTATTATTGATGGTCATTAGATCGTTGACAAAGTGACAAAACGCAGTAATAGACTTCTCTTAACTCTTCGTTCGCTAGTAAAGCTGACAATACAGCGAGATACTTCTACTTAATTACACTTGGAGATCTCATCTGAGAGCGACAAATGATGTTTGCATAAAAATATTCATCTTTCTGTGTGTGGGACTCCAGGAGGAAGCAATTCGGGAAACGAAAGGAAATGTTCTATGTGAAATGAACACATACAAAAAATGGGACATTACTTACTCAAAAAAACACTACAATTTTTGGGGGCATAGTCACAGCTCAATGGCTGGACTAGACTGAACCCAGCAGCAGGCAGTTCTGGCCTATATGTTACCTGGGAAAAATTAACAGGTGCAGCTAATTGCTGAGAAGCAGCTCTCATATCCCACTGCTAGGGGAACAATTAGATGATAAAAAAAAAATGCACAATAGTTTAATACCTGTTCACACAAGCATGCAAAAGTAAGTAATGTCCCATTTTTTGTATGTGTTTTTTCTGTAAATTATTAGTGTAGGGACTTGCAAGACTTGCAAGACAACAGTTGACGCCGGTCGCGAGCTTGTGTACTGGGGCCCCTGTACCAACTAATACCTCTTATTTAAACATTTTTTCCAGTTTGTCATATTTTTTATTTGCCCAACAGTGCTGGGGAGAGGAGGGTGCTTGTGTTTTGTTTTGGACACCCAGAAAGTGCTGCTAATCTAATAGTATGGGTGTCACTAATAGGTTGTAAGCCAGCATGGTGTACCACACGTATCTGTATTTATGGCACCCTTCTGTATCGCCTTATTTATATGCAATTGTAGTACCAGCAACCACCGCCTCATGCACTGAGGGTATACGAGTGGTTGTTTTATTGGTATATTTGCATTTGTGCAATCTCCCCATGCATTATACTGTGGCTTTTTCTGCATGCTGGTCTGAACAGGTATTAAGCTCATGTGCAGTTTGTTATCATCTAATTGTACCCCTAGCAGTGAGGTGTGTGAGCTGCTGCTCAGCAATTAGCTGCACCTGTTTGTTTTTCCCAGGTGGCATATAGATACCACATTTTTTGTATGTGTTTTTTCTGTAAATTATTAGTGTAGGGACTCGCAAGACATAGGGACTGTTGACGCCAGATGCGAGCTTGTGTATTGGGGCCCCTGTACCAACTAATTCCTCATATTCAAACATTTTTTTCCAGTATGTCATATTTTTTATCTGCCCAACAGTGCTGGGGAGTGAAATGGCTCAGATATGGGACATTGGGAGAGGAGCCAAGCTCCTATAGGTGGTCTAAGCAGACATCTACATTGGTAAATCAGTCAAATTTATCCCAGAAATTAGGTTGAGAAACCACAAAGGTTAGGAATCAAAGTAATTTATCCAATAAAGAATCATGGAAATTGAATTTATCCATTTCAGACCCTGAAAAAAATCTACATTTTATAAAGAATTATATGTAGTGTTGCTCGAATCATTCAACTCCAGTTCAAAAAATTAAAAAATTTGAGGTTCGGAATGTCCTGAACCCAAATATTTCGACTATCACCCTAACCCTAGGCTTAATCCTTATTATAACTGCAATGCTAACTCTCAATTGGGATGAGAGTTTTGTTTTTTTAACTGGGATTGAATGTACTAAAGAGGTTGTCTCATCATTCTGTTTCACATAGCCACAGCCAGTTTCAGAAGCAAAGTGTTACGACTGTTGGTAGTTCTAAAGCTTCAGACTCACGCTTCCTGTTCAGGCTGTGGGTGGTTTTATAGCTTCAGGCTCTCACTTCTGTTGAGGCTATCAGTGGTTTTACAGCCTCCGGCTCCCACTTCCTGTTGAGGCTGTGGGAAGTTCTATAGATTTGGCTCCCACTTCCTGTTCTGGCTGTGGGTGGTTCTACAGCTTCAGGCTTCCGCTTCCTGTTCGGGCTGTAGGCAGTTGTAGAGCTTCAGGCTCCCACTCTCTGTCCAGGCTGTGGGTGGCTCTACAACTTCAGGCTCCCACTCCCTGATCAGGCTGTGGGTGGCTCTACAACTTCAGGCTTCCACTTCCTGTTCAGGCTGTGAGCAGTTCTACAACTTCAGGCTCCCACTTCCTGTTCAGGCTGTGAGCAGTTCTACAACTTCAGGCTCCCACTTCCTGATCAGGCTGTGAGTGGTTCTACAGCTTCAGGATACCACTTTTGGTTTAGGCTGTGAGCAGTTCTACAACTTCAGGCTCCCACTTCCTGATCAGGCTGTGAGCAGTTCTACAACTTCAGGCTCCCACTTCCTGTTCAGGCTGTGAGCAGTTCTACAACTTCAGGCTCCCACTTCCTGTTCAGGCTGTGAGCAGTTCTACAGCTTCAGGCTCCCACTTCCTGATCAGGCTGTGAGTGGTTCTACAGCTTCAGGATACCACTTTCGGTTTAAGATGTGAGAAAAAAAGCAGAGGAAGAGTGGCAGAAAGGTGCAGAATCAACTCCATTGGTGGGCCCCAAGAGTCAACTGGTGGGCTAATGCAACACTGCTGAGATGCATACTAGTCTAGGGAGTAGTGTAGTGTGAACTGCATTCCCTAACTCTGCATATGCATGATGAGGATTATAGTACTCAGGCTATGTCTCATAAGTTACTATTCGCTGCTACTTTTACAATGGCCAATGACTAACTTGTTTTTTACCAGGAGAGGTGATGACTTACGTTGGATTCTTTTGGTCATCGAATGTTATATTACGTTTCGGTGTAGTAATTGGAAGATAATGACTGATCATTGACCATTTATCTCCTTAATGAAGTCTCCGTCCTACCAGGTCATTGTGGGATGTTAATGGATGGACTGTTCCCATGATGTTCGACCCTCATCTAATGTATATAACCGTTGACATGCTTTAGTTAGTTGCACTGTACTGTAATGAGCTGTGAGTATTGCTAATTCGTGAGTATTAAGTCAGTATCTTCTTCGGGGATTCTTATTAAACCCAAGAGATTAAGGTATTTTGGCTTCATCAAATTTTAAAATATGTCTCAAAAATTATGATGATATCAGCTTTTCATTATTTAATGTTCTTTACTTCCAAGGGATACAAATGTTTTCCTGGTTATGGGATGACTACAGATGTATCCAGGATGAGAGTCACCACCCACATGAGTGTGCACCTTTACACCAAATTATTCCCTAATTCAAGCCAATTATGCCATGGGGTAGTTATAGAGGGCGCGGCAGTAATGACCGGTGTGATAAAGATGCATAACAAAAGCAACCAGGGATCTTTTAGAGATTTATAGAACAGTCTCTAGCCTTTGATCTTTTTTGGGTCTCATTGTATTGCCAGGGGTTATTTCTGACACAGTCTTGGCTGGTGTGCTTGTGGGACTGGAGTCTCCCTTTCCACCCATCTCATTATGCCAGCTCAACCTTCTCTTCTCCGGTGTCGGAATCTTTACTTGACACTTTTCTTGACTTGGCTTCTCCCATTCTTTCTTTGGAAGGGGTATAGACCTCTCTCTACTCTTATGGCTCCCACCTAACTTACTTCTTCCCCTGATGTTCTCAGGGTTTTTCTCTTCCTGTTTCTTCTCCCAGTGGTCTGGTGCCACCCAATGTCTGACATGGAAGTGACTGGCTCCAGGCC
The DNA here is from genome assembly GCA_025379985.1 of Phyllomedusa bahiana. NCBI lineage: Eukaryota > Metazoa > Chordata > Amphibia > Anura > Hylidae > Phyllomedusa > Phyllomedusa bahiana. Next base: position 17,174 of record JAODAL010002281.1, on the reverse strand, counting down.
TTTGCAGGTATACCAATTGGAACCTAGTGGAGCCCAAAGGCTCTTTTGTTACATAGGAAAGACACCAGTATTATAAATGGCACATGGTAGGTGGGATCACTTTTAAAAATTTTGAATTGGTGCCCAGATAATGGCTGGTATGGTATGCCTGTGGGTCTGGAGTCTCCCTTTCCACCCATCTCATTATGCCAGCTCAACCTTCTCTTCTCCGGTGCCGGAATCTCCACTTGACACTTGTCTTGACTTGGCTTCTCCCATTCTTTCTTTGGAAGCGACATAGACCTCTCTCTACTCTGATGGCTCCCACCTAACTTACTCCTTCCCCTGATGTTCTCAGGGTTGTTCCTCTTCCTGTTTCTTCTCCCAGTGGCGTGGAGCCACCTAATGTCTGTCAAGGAAATGACTGGCTCCAGACCTTTGCAGGGATACCAATTGGAACCTAGTGGAGCCCAAAGGCTCTTTTGTTACATAGGAAAGACACCAGTATTATAAATGGCACATGGTAGGTGGGGGCACTTTTAAAAATTTTGAATTGGTGTCCAGAAGATTTAGGTTGCGTCTTAGTGATTTGGATTATATATTGACTCTGAACCATCAGAAGATGGGAAGTATAGAGGAGCTCCAGGCAACAGACTAGTAACTTCATGCAGTTAAAACATGGAAAATTTTTGTTCCTTTGATTAATTTTTATTTTAATGTCATGTAATTTGTAGACTTTCGAATCCAAAGCTAAGAATTGACCTCCAGGCAGAAAAATTTCGATCCATATTTTCCCCACAATGACCGGAGTTTTATGTACAACTACATTTATAAAACAGACTCCATTTGACATTGACCTGTACTAGGAGGCAGCTTGGACCAGGTCTCCTGTGCAAAAGACAATGAAAGTATTAGCACCAAATCCATTTCCCCTATCTCTTAGAAATGAAATAGCCTGAGAGCAGAAGCAAACTCTGCTCAGTGCAAAAGTCAATTTCACATCCAGACCCGAAGGGAACAGAAAACGATTCTGCCAATTCCAGAAGCCATAATAGCAATAACTTCTCTACTGATTGGAACAAGTGTTACCTGATCTACATACAAACTAGTAAGGCCTATTTTATAAATTACAGTCATGCCAAGGATGACCATGAGATTTGTACTCCTCAAGATGGGATCCACCAAGCATGTGGCTTGAAAAATAGTTCAAAATGATGTTGTGTTGTTGACTCCAGGTCATAAAGGTGATCTTGTGATGGTAAGCCCTGGATGAGCTTTTGATGGTAAACCCTGGATGGGCTTGTGACGGTAACCTCTGGATGGCCTTGTGATGGTGTCCTGGATGGGCTTGTGATGGTAAGCCCTGGATGGGCTTGTCAGTAAGCCCTGGATGGGCTTGTGTCAGTAAGTCCTGGATGGGTTTGTGATGGTAAGCCCTGGATGGGCTTGTGACGGTAAGCCCTGGATAGGTTTGTGATGGTAAGTCCTGGATGGGCTTATGATGGTAAGTCCTGGATGGGCTTGCGTCGGTAAGCCCTGGATGTGCTTGTGATGATAAGCCCTGGATAGGCTTGTGTCGGTAAGCCCTGGATGGGCTTGTGATGGTAAGCCCTGGATAGGCTTGCGTCGGTAAGCCCTGGATGTGCTTGTGATGATAAGCCCTGGATAGGATTGCGTCGGTAAGCCCTGGGTGGGCTTGTGATGGTAAACCCTGGATGGGCTTGTGACGGTAAGCCCTGGATGGGCTTGTGACAGTAAGCCCTGGATGGGTTTGTGACGGTAAGCTCTGGATGACCTTTTGACGGTAAGCCCTTTATGGACTTGTGATGGTAAGCGCTGCATGGGATAGTGATGGAAAGCCATGGGATCTAGTTGAACCAGTCGTACTGGAGGAAATGTAACAAAAATTCACACATAGTCCATGGCAATGATGAACTCAGGAACCCTTGACTTGCTAGATCTACAACAGGCTTGGTGGCAACAAAAAACATAGCTACAATGGTACCTAAAAGATTACATTTTCCGTATAAATTGCCCTTTAACTGCATCAGATTTTCACACTAGTCCTAAAATTAATATCACAGTAGCTACTGCTTACTAAGGGTCCATTGTAAAATATAACTTTTAATATTTCTTATTTAAAACCGTATCCATATAGCCAATGAAGACAAAAAACACATAGATAAATATTAAATTAGATAAACAATCATATCAAACAAAAAAAGTTAAAATTATTTAGTATCTGACGCCTGCCATTGACTACAAATGTCCTGGTGGTTGATATCTTACTTCCCATGGTCACCTTAGAACAGCCATGCAGATACTAGCTGTGGGATTGATGTTGGCGGTAACATGATAGCCCAGGCTCTCGAACTACAGGAGCTGAGCGTGAGAAGGGGTCATGGCCTTTCAATCTGCATGTACAACGAGTAAAGGTATTCTGGAAGGTGAGACATGTTACCTGCTCAAGAACCGGGTAAACTTGGTCATTTGGTTTCCACAAGGAGGAAGCTCTTGATGTTGACAAGGAAGGTGAGACATGTGACCTGCTCAAGAACCGGGTAAACTTGGTCATTTGGTTTCCACAAGGAGGAAGCTCTTAATGTTGATAAGGAAGGTGAGACATGTGACCTGCTCAAAAATCAGGTAAACTTGGTCATTTGTTTTCCACAAGGAAGAAGCTCTTGATGTTGATAAGGAAGGTGAGACATGTGACCTGCTCAAGAACCGGGTAAACTTGGTCATTTGGTTTCCACAAGGAGGAATCTCTTATTGATGTTAAGAGGAACTCAGAACATAAGAGCCAATGATTTAGCAGCAATGTTCACTATCCCTAGAGGACGTTTAGGGGTCAGAATATTTTTGGCCATGAAGTGTTATACACTCGTAAAAAATGTCGAGCCATTTTACTTGTCGCTATCAAAACTGATTGGTTCGTTCCTAAATGTCCCTACAAAGGCAGCAGGTTTGATAACCCATAAAATCTGACTTCTCCGTGATCACTGAAGAATGAAATTCACATCCTCTACATTTTTTTTGCAAATAAAATTGCTTCTGTGCTGCCTGACTTGTCGGGGATATGTATCTATAATGGTAGGAACACAAGGGTGTAATCATGTAAAGTCACATGGGCTTAATATTCCTTGTAGTGATGCATTTTACCCATAAGACTGCCTAGTAAAGTCAGGGGTGCCAATAGAGCAGCATGGGCATTATTCCTGTCAGGGGCCCAATCAAAAAGGGGCCCACTGATATGTTAAAAAATAGGTACTAGTACTGGGTTGGGGCCCCATTTGATTTGGCTGTTTGGGGTCCTGAAACAGTTAATAGATGACTGATGGCATCTCTGGGTACAGACACAACTGGGGTAGTCCATTGGCTAATCCATGAGTAATATGAGAGGTGTTGCCCCTGATCTCCAGCTTTTCTTACTCTTCTTCGCACTGCATTCTAGTTTCTGCTTCGATGACTGGATACTTCCAGTTGTGATTTCCTGCAATGGCTGAGTATCTCCTTTGTATGCTATTTAACAATTTTCAATGGTTACAATCATTTGTCTGTGTGAAAATTAAAGGAATTATACCGTGATATAAAATTATATCATATCAATAGGAGAGGCCATCATTGTCTGATAGGTCTGGTTCCCACCTCTGGGATCTGCACCTTTTTTGGGAATGGGCCCCCGAAAGTTACAGAGGAGACTGGAGAGATGGCCCCGCTTGTGCACAACTCTACATTCTGTTCTATAGGAGTTCTGAGCGCTCCCCTGTACTGGGAACTCCTATGGAACAAATTGGATAGCACAGCACTCACCTGTACTGGGAACTCCCATAGAACAGAATGGAGAACACAGCGCTTCCCTGTACCAGAAACTCCCATAGAACAGGATGGAGAACACAGCGCTCCCCTGTACTGGGAACTCCCATAGAACAGAATGGAGAACACAGCACTCACCTGTACTGGGAACTACCATAGAACAGAATGGAGAACACAGCGCTTCCCTGTACTGGGAACTCCCATAGAACAGAATGGAGAAAAAGCGCTTCCCTGTACTGGGAACTCCCATAGAACAGAATGGAGAACACAGCGCTCCCCTGTACCGGGAACTCCCATAGAACAGAATGGAGAACACAGCGCTCCTCTGTACCGGGAACTCCCATAGAACAGAGTGGAGAACACAGCGCTCCCCTGTATTGGGAAGTCCAATAGAACATAATGGAGAGTAACTGCTTGAGCACGGCCAGATTTGCAGTCCTTGGATTCCTGAGATAGATGTGGGTCCCGCCAGTGGTTACCAGAGATGGGAACCACACCTATCAGACAAAGATATTACATTCTAGTAATATGGCATCATTTGCTATGGTAGTAAAACCCCTTTAAGGCAGAGAAAGTTTTCCACTTTGAATGTTCCCAATACATGTGGATGCAGTGACATGTCAGAAGATGGCGGCGGGGGTTCTTTGCTAGCAAAAGCCACAAATAAGTTCTCCTTACTCCTATTGCAGTCGTTTTAGAAAGCTTTCACCCATCCTTGGCCCCGAGCTACAGTGGAGAAGTATTCCAGAACCTGCTAAAACATTATAAGCAGCTCAAGCACAGCAACCCCCATTGTGTGCAAAAAACTTTGTTTGAACCTGACACGTAGGTGCCTAATCCTCGCCTCCACTCTGCCTATGATTGGAACAAGACATTGAAGCCATCTTGGGGAGGCAGTCTCTATGCTTTGACCAAAATGTCTTTAGTGTACTATTGCCTGTCCATGACTAATGCGTGAAATCCAAATATAATAAATAGATTTCATCTGCAATAATTTTTTGATCCCCTTGAGTGTTACATTCTACTAATATATAATACATTGTCTGTAGCTCGTAAAATATAGGCAGTAAAATGGATGTTGGAGATGGTTATCCTTGTAAATCATGGTTACATTTCATGCTTGGAGTCACATAAGGCGAGCTGTGACACTGCGTGGCAGTATATACCCTCAGCTGAAGGAGAGAAGAAGTTTAGAAAGACGCTCGGCTGGAGACTCGTTACTAGAAATGTGAAATCATGAATAATCCATCTGGTCGGTTACATAACTACATGGATTTGACACTCGGATTCTCTTGGAAATGTTACAGCTAGATCTGTTACTAACTACTTCTTAATGAGGTGATAGCAAGCATTAGACAATGCTTCAGACCAGGGGCATAACAATCATATATAGGGCCTGTGGCAGAGCGACCTCAGGTGGTCGCAGGGTTCTGCCACTAGGTGGCGTACAGCAGGAGATCTGCTGCCGATGTGCCACCGAGAACCTGGTTTCAGTGGGGGAAGGCAACCATTTAGCATCAGTAACCATAGGTTACTGACATTTGTAACTAGTATGGCTGCTATGCGGCTAGTGATGGGTTGCCTTTCCCGGGACGGTCACAGTGTTGGGTGGGAGGCCGTCCCCACGTTCCAGGATGGGGTTTTGGTAGGTCTCTGGAGACCTATTAAAGGCCTCCTACTACTGGTGATCAGGGGGAGTGGTTGCTACCTAGACGTTTGGAGCAGTAGAGCTGGGAGAAAGAGCTCTGGCCCCCAGAGGCTTAAAGGAGTTGTCTCCCTTCAGAGTTTCAGAGAATGCATGAATGAAGTACTCTGTCACTTCCTGGTTGAGACTGACTCATTTGCATACAGCTCAGTGCTTGTACAGCTCTGTGCCCTGCTGTGCTTTCAGATGCTAATTAGATCAGATTAGCTTCTCAAACTACTAACAGGACTTCTTATCTGATCCCCAAAACAAAAGCCCTAATTACAGTTCTGTTTATTTTACATAAATCAAGCTTTTTACTGCTGAGCAGCACAGGACACTGCTGAGACCTGTGTGATGACATCACTTACTGTTATCTCATTGAACAAACAGCAGGGGGAGAATTGTTTACAGGTCAGTTACTGAGGGAACTGAAATAGCCAGGGAGGTCATAAATTCACTTGTATCTCCTTAGGAAAAACAGAGGAACAAAGCAATATATTTGGAAAATTTCTTTATTTTGTGTTCCCTACAATTTGAAAGCTATTCTTTGTAGCGAGACAACCCCTTTAAGTGAAGCCTGGTACGCCAGTGAGGAAACTGTAGTTTTGGGGTGCTGTGCGATAGGCACAGACCTCTGGACAGAGAGGGACTCTGAATGTGAGTTAATGGCCAGATGGCTGAAGATTTCTTTTTATGTGTTTGTTTGGCTATAAACTGTTGTACGCATGCCTCAATAAAGCTGGCTGAGACCAGTATAAAATATTCCCCAGTGTTGGAAGATTTGTGTGCCAATATTCCATTTACCAAAGACGGCAATCAATGAGCTAAATACCCCCTGAGACTGTCCAAGATGGAGGCTGGACTAGTGTGAGTCTTACAGGTCCCATAGCACAATAACATAAGCCCCAACTAAATACTGAGAAGAAAATAAAACAGCCACATTTACAGCAATGGCAAAGGTATAAATAACATTACCCTATAGCAGAGAACCCACACAGTAGTGCCAGGTGGCAGAAAGCTGCCAACATGTTATAATGTTCTGGAAAACCCTGTGCAGCCCCAGATCATGGTAGAACTGTAGTTACTTTTTACCTGCATATACATTCTTAAAGGAGGCAAAAAGTATAGAAAGAAAGGTAAACATTAAGTGGCAGAGTATAGAAGGCATGTACAGTCATTTACAGTAGCTATAGGGTGGGTCCCTAGAATCAGCTCCACGAGTGGGCCCTAGAATCAGCTCCACCTGGGGGCCCTAGATTCAGCTCCACCTGGGGGCCCTAGAATCACCTCTACCTGTGGGCCCTAGAATCACCTCCACCTGTGGGCCCTAGAATCACCTCCACCTGTGGGCCCTAGAATCACCTCCACCTGTGGGCCCTAGAATCACCTCCACCTGTGGGCCCTAGAATCACCTCCACCTGTGGGCCCTAGAATCACCTCCACCTGTGGCCCCTAGAATCACCTCCACCTGTGGGCCCTAGAATCACCTCCACCTGTGGGCCCTAGAATCACCTCCACCTGTGGGCCCTAGAATCACCTCCACCTGTGTGCCCTAGAATCACCTCCACCTGTTTGCCCTATGCACCGCAGTCCAACACTGTCGATCTGTCATTATTTTCTATGGTGCCTCTGCCTCTCTAACTAGTATTTCTTCACCACCAATGTCAGATCAGACAAGAGACCATCGTTGGAGGCAGAAATCCAGGAGGACGAAGTGCAGGTAGCATCAATGCTATCATCACCAACCTTCCTGCCGATTAGAGAGTATTAGAATAAGGTGTTGTGGCATTGTCACCCACCAACTGATGCTCCTTTTTCAAGCCCATGACAGAAGAGAGAGCAGTTGATTAGTTTAAAAATAAAAAGACCTAATTACAAAAAAATTATTTCTAAATCAGAAATCGTAACTTGGTGACTCAGATAAGATATAGCACATAAAAACAAGGAGCACAACTAAGCAAGCGCATGGTCCATCCAGTTCATCCTATTATCCCACAGTGTTGATCCAGAGGAAGCTAAATGTCCTCATTGTTGGGGATTTTTTTTTCTCGACCCCCAAATCTGCAATCAGAATAAATCCCCAAATCCATTAGTTGTTCTCTACTTTCTTTAAGTGTCATAGTGTCAATCATGCACAACAAAATAGAAGCAAACGCTGGGACAGTCAAAGTGAACATAGGAGCTATTTGAAAATGCATTTCTGCAACTTTTTGGATACATGAATGGCTCTCGCAGTTCTGATAAAAAATTAAGAACCTCAAATTTTAATGTATCCCAAAATTAGCAGAAATACATTCTGAAATAGTTGCTATTTTCCCTTTGCCTGCCTCTTAGCTTTTGCTATGTTGTTGTGTTTGAATTGCTTTGCTCCCATGCCAGGGTGCACCTACATAAATTGTTTTGGATGTGCTGATCAATTTTTATTTATTGTGTCATGGCCCAACTACTCCTGACCATAACAAGACCTTACACCTTGATCTCAACCTAAAATTAAAATAAATTGCAACCAGGAATGTAAAGAGGCAAAACTGAAAAACAAGTCCTTGTTTGAAGCCACAGTTGTCCTAACTTGCATGAAGGACACTCTTCCTCTGTCATTGGCATTCAACAATGAATTATGTGTACATTGTGTCTATCCGACAAATTCCTCAATCCAGTTTTCACACAATCGTCTGACCCTGAAAATCTGGACGGTCCCCCAAAATTTGGGATTGTTGGCAGAACTCCTTTAATAAGCAGCTTTCACAGTATGAATGTGGTTTACTAAGTCCAATATCTTTGCAAAGCAAATTTTCCAGCTCATCTCAATGATTATTTCTCAAGCTTACCAAATATGAATGGATCCAAAATCGGTCTCAACAGTTCCGTCATCTAAATCTGGATTAATGTCTCTCGGGTCTGCTCTGATATCTTGATATTTTCACCAAATGTATAAGTAACTAAGGCTCTAATGTAAAACTAATTCTACACAAGTTGCATGCATGTCTACCTATGTACAGTATATCCAGATGTAGAATTTGAAGCTTCCAGGCCCAATGCAGAATCTGAATCGGGGCCAAGCAGCACCTTTCAAATTATCTGCTAATCCTAAAGCTTCACATGCTTTTTCCACTGACATATATGTGCTAGCTTTTTATAGACCTTATAGAACTTTTCCTTTGAACCCTGCATGGACTTGACAGACGGAGGTCACATTTACCTGCATTTTACACAACAAGCAGACACCACACAACTGTGGTTAGGAAATAAACATCCTAAACTGAGAGAGGGCTCACGTCAGGGTAGTCTGGTCTAAATGTGTGGAGTCTCAGATCTTTCCTAACTGTGGTTAGGAAAGATCTGATACTTTAAGTACAGATAGTCTTAGATGATCAAAAATGCAATCCATAAGATGACACTAAACTATATTAAGAATTTTTTGACATCAATACCTTCCCAAGATACAAACAGGATATTGATTGATGAAGTTTTTGTCATAGTGGTAATTTATGTTTGACTTAAAGGCATCTGGAAAAGGATTCACCTTGGTATTACAATCAGTCCTTCATTTGAAGGTTTTGTATCCAAAGTTTAAATCCCTAAAATATATTTTCAACCATGATATTTAAAAAAAAAGACTATAACATTATACATTACAGCTTATGTGCACAAACAACAAGGTGAGACTCTTCTTTGAACCCTGCACGGACTTGAGAGAGGGAGGTCTAAGACTCCCAGATTTTCCACTATACTACAAGGTGTCCAATTTACTTTTATATTACACAACAAGCCGACTCTACACATTTAGACCAGACTACCCTGATGTGTAGCCTTTCTTGGTTTAAGATGTTTATTTCCTAACGGTGGTCTTGCCCCAAGATCTGAGACTCTTAGTACAGATAGTGATGTTCCTAAAAGATTAAATTTGCAATCCAAAAGATGACCCTAAACAGTATCAAAAATGTGCTGGCATCAATACCTTCCCAAGATACAAATGGGATGTTTATTGATAAAGTTTTTGTTAGAGTAGTAATTTAGGTTTGATTTAAAGGCGTCTGGTAAAGGATTCACCTTGGTATTCTAATTAGTCCTTCTTTTGAAGGTTCTGTATCCAAAGCTGGAATTCCTAAAATATTGTTTATCCATGATATTTTAAAAAAAGACAGTAAGATGATATAGCTTTTTTTATCTGCACAAACAACTAGGTGATACTCCTCTTTGAACCCTGAAATGGTTGCAAGGGAGGCTTGGACCCCCAATTTTTAATTACTACAAGGATCCAATTTACTTTTATATTACACAACAAAAAAAACCCCACACTTTTTAGACCGGGTTTTCCCTGATGTGGGGCCCCTTCTTGTTAAAGATTTTTTTCCTAAGGGTGGTCTTCCCCCAAGACTTGAACTCTTATAAAACATAGGATGTTCCTAAAAGATTAAATTTGCAATCCAAAAGATGACCCTAAACTGTATTAAAAACTTGCTGGCATCAATATCTTCCCAAGATACAAATGCGATATTTATTGATGAGGGTTTTTTTTTTTTTTAAGTTTGTAATTTAGGTTTGACTTAAAGGCGTCTAGTAAAGGATTCAACTTGGTATTCTGATTAGTCCTATCTTTGAAGATTTTGTATCCAAAGCTGCAACGCCTAAAATATATTTTCAATTATGATATTTAAAAAAGAAAATAGGATATCATAGCTTTTTTATCTGCACAAACAATTGAGTGAGACTCCTCTTTAAATGAGACAAGGGCTTGGCAGAGGAGGTCTGGCACCTGTAGTACTAGGTGGCACAGTTATCTTCATACTATACAACAAGCAGACTCGCTAATAAAAGTTTATTTGTTATTAAAAAATCAGCACAAAAGATGTCTCCTTTAAGACTTCATGCCAATATATTTAACACTGGTTCTTACAGCGGTGAACAAAACAGATTAGGCGGGTGATTTGTATTACATTACGAGCTTGGTAAGACATTACAAGAACATATCTATTTTTCATGATCACAACCAAAAAAAAATCTGTAGCCGTTCTCAGGATGATATGTGATAGGAAATGAATGAAACATTTATGTGGGTTATGAATATTTAGGGAGGTCCTAAAAAATTCCTGTACCCTATTTTTTTGGGAAACCCATTGCTGAGTCCCTTTTTGAGGGATGGAAACCCTTAAAAAAAATATTAGCCAACTGCTACTGTGTCCAATCTGTGACACCGAGGATTGTCATGAGAGCTTCCATTTCCCTCTAAAAATAAGTTTACTACAATCTGAAATTTAAAAGGGGGGGCCGCTTAAGGAAAGCAGCAAGAATAGCAAAACCTATTTACTTCGGGGTGATGGGAGCCCCTAGAACCAAGATTTATAGCATTTATTAGAGTATAAAAGGAACAAACTGTGCGCACAATAAAGTGCTGCTGAGAAACCGTATCTGCCCCCATGTCTCTGCTACTGCAGAGTTGTCCCCATCTTTAAGCAAAATGTTACATTTGAAGGACACCTTCAGTAAGGACGTGACACCGTTCTTCAATGTTACTACCATAAAAACAGTAACTGCACCTTTAACTTAGTGACTGCTTAAAGGGGTATTCTCACCACATGGATTCGCTTTAAACATGTAGATAAAGGTAATAAACTGTGTTTTTCTGCTTTAGTTGGGACTTACAGATTGTCCAATGTAAATGGGGGTCTTCTGGAAAGATGGTAACTGGGGAAAGAAGGAGGGAATTTTATTTAACAAGCAAAAATGTAGTAGTGGTTTTTTACCTTCCAGTGGAAATACTTGCAATATTTTGGGCCATATAGTTTTTTGAGTAAGTAATGTCCTATTTTTTGTATGTGTTTTTTTTTTTTCTAAATTGTTAGTGTAGGGACTCACAAGACATGAGGACCGTTGACGCCGGTTGCGAGCTTGCATACTGGGACCCCGGTACTCACAAAACCCTGATATTTAAAATTTTTCCAGTATGTCATATTTTTTATCTGCCCAACAGTGCTCGGGAGTGTAGGGTGCCTGTGTTTTGTGTTGCCAAAAATCAAATTAGACCGCACTCTAATTTGATTTTTGGTTACATATGTGGTGAAACTCCCCCCACAGACCAGCACCATACAAATAAATAAGCGAACTAGAGTGCCTTCCTTCTCTTTCGTTGCCTGTGTTTTTTTTTGGACCCCCAGAAAGTTAATCTAATAGTAGGGGCAAACAAATGGTTGTAACCAGTATGGGAACCACACGTTCTGTACTAGGGCCCCCCTTTTGATTCCCTTTATCTTTATGCAATTTTTTAAACTAGAAACCCACCCCCTCATGCTTGGGGTATGTGGGGGGTTTTTTTTAGGGGTATTTTTCCCAATCTCCCCATGCATTATACTTTTGGTTTTTTTCTGCTTTGCTGGTGTGAACAGGTATTAATTTAATAGCTTTTTTTTTTATTATTAATTGTTCACAGCAGTGGGATGTGTAGCTACTGCTCACAATTAGCTGCATTGTTTTTTTTTCCGGAAACTATAGGCCAGAGCGCTGTACGGGGTTCAGTCTGCCCAGCCATTGAGCTGTAAAATTGGGCCCCAAAAAATTGTTTTTTTTGGGTAAGTAATGTCCCATTTTTTGTATGTGATTTTTTTTTAAATTGTCAGTGAGAATACATGCATGTTTGGCTGAGATGAGCGGGCATGTGTATAGTGGAGTTAGAAGGGAAACAGCAAAGTATTAGAGGTGTATGGGCACCACATACTTTCCCTAAAGGGGCCCATCAAGATCAATGTTTTTTGAACAATTGCTTTTACCTACTTTTAAGGAGATGAAGGGATGATCGGTTTAAAACCCAAACCTTTCCCCAAAACCAGCAGACATCAGTGCTTTTTGGATGCATTTTAGGGTATGGAGTGGTTGTTTTTTGGTATTTTTTCATTTGTGCAATCTCCCCATGACTAACTGTGGCTTTTCTGCAGCTTGTTTGGGAAAAGGTATCAAATTTAAAGTGCGTTTTTTTTTATCTAAATTTTTTCCCAGCAGTGGGGTATGTAGCGCTGCCAGCAAATTGTGCACCTGTTAGTTTTTTCAGGTAGCATAGAGGCTGGGGCTGCCTGTACTGGGTTCGTTAGTCCACCACGAGCTGTGAAAGACCCAAAAAAAATTTCGTGTTCTTTTTAAAAAGGAAAGAGGAGAGGAAGGTGATGCTTCCTGACGTTATATCGTAAATTCAAAGACCAATGCAAACTCAAATAGAAGTAACATTACCCTTGGAGTTGCAACAAGGAGGCACAACTCTCAAAGAATTTGATCCACGTAATGCCAGCAGCTGTTAGAAGAGCATTGCTCCTGGATACTGATCTGGGAGAACACAACGATTCAATCTACAAAGAGAGCAAAGACGCTCAGCACAGGCGAAGACCACAGGCTCGTGGAAGGGGGTGTGAAAGGGGTTTTTGGGGAAGGGTCATCATCCCGAGTTTATTTGAATTTTGGTTGGGGTCGGAAGAATTTTTCCCTTAAATAAAACAACTGCTTCTACCTCATGGGGTTTTGTCTTGATTTGGATCACCATTGTAGGACAATACACTGAATTGGATGGACTCTTTTTTTTATCAGCCTTTCAAAAATTGGGACAGGCAAGACCACAGGGCCCCGGGGAAGGTGTGTATGAAAGGTAAAATTGGGAGAGGGGGCATTTATCCCAGATTATTCTGATTGTGATGGAGTCAGGGAAAAATTTTCCCCTTAAAAGAAAACAAATTGGCTTTTACTTCAAGGGGGGTTTTGTTTCTTCTGGTCAAAATTTAGGACAATACACTGAATTGGATGGCTTTTTTATCAGCCTTCAAGACATTGGCACAATCGAAGCCACGGCTCGTGGAAGGGGTTTTTGGTAGGTTTTTTAGGAAGGGTCCCCGTCCTGAGATTTATTCTGATTGTGATTGGAGTTGGGAGGGACATTTTTCCATTAAACAAAGACAACTGACTTCTATTTCATGTGGTTTTGTCTTGTTTTGGATCAACATTGTAGGACAATACACTGAATTGGATGGACTCTTTTTTTTATCAGCCTTACAAGACTCTTGGCACAGGCGAAGACCACAGGCCCGTGGAAGGTGTGTATGATTAGGTATCTGGAGAAGGGTCATTGATCCTCAGATCTATTCTGATTGTGATTGGAGTCGGGAAGAAATTTTCCCTTAAAGGGGTTTTGCTAAGAAGTAAGTTCCTTACCTAACAGGCTGATACTCCCCTCTTGAGGCTTGAAAAAAGGGGCGCTGTGTTTCTGTGTTTAAAAAAACAAGTACCTCCTCTGTGATGTCATCACTCCACCTCCCATGCATGCTCCTGATATTCAGTCTCTGTAGTTGAGTAAACATTGTTTTGCTAATCCACAGAGGAGAACTGTATTATGCAGAAGCTATATGCGTTTTGTTTCTCCCTCTTATCTGCTCAGAAGAGAAGATAAGCTCCTAGCAGGCAGCATTCTTTCATTTGTTCACAAACTGGGGAGAGGGAGGGGGGCTGAGCATGGAGCAGGGAGCGTCTGCATGTTTACTCAGATAATTACAATACAACCAGTGGATTCTCTATACAAAACACACAGGCTCTTTTCTCCCCAGTCCCTTCAAAGCTCGTTCATGTTCCCTGCCATCAGATAAGAAGTGCAAACATGGCCAGATCAGCTCCTGGTTGTGTCTAATGTAAACTGTCAAGAAACTAAGGGCATCTTAGTCCGGTTGTAGATCTCACAGGCTTCACTTTTTTAATGACATATATTTAGAAAAGTGATTAAATACTCATTTTGGAGGATCCCACTTCAACATTAGATCGTGGCAAACCCCCTTTAAATGAAGACCATTGGCTTCTACCTCTTTGGATTTTGTCTTCTTCTGGATCAACATTGTAGGACCATACAGTGAACTATATGGACTCTGATTTTATCAGACTTACAAACTGTCACTCTTTCTGCTGTCTCAGTTTAACAACTTATATTACTGACAACTTGCAGGCTAATACTTAGGACCATGTAGAACCAGCACACAAAGTACAGTACCTTCTGCTCCTACTGTATACAGCTCACAGCAGTACGTGCTATGTCTGCTCTAGTCAGCCCTGAAATTGTTAAATTGCATTTTTCTCTTTCCTTGACATCGGAGACAAAGGATGCCGGCAAGCAATTAGAGCTTTATTTTGATCTATACGCTTTCTATGGACTAAAGATAAATCAGAACATTTGGCGTCAAAACATCTTAATTGTGAGCATAAGTCAGCATTCACAATAAATTCAGATGAAGAGGAGATAAAATTGAATCATTGAATATTTTGAGTAGATTTAATTGCCATATAAAGCAAAGGTTGGAAAGTTATTGCCAGACACAAAATAAACTCCGCGAAAACATCTAAAGCTAAAATACAAACAACACGGCTGAGCATCTCTTTGTTACGGATGAGAGGGACGTCCCAGTCATTTCGTCCTCTCTTGCTTAATAGACCAACAGGAGTCTCTGTGCTATGTCTGTCTTGTTGTCTGTGTTTGTTTGAAGCGGCTGAATGGCAACTGCTCAGGATTCTTGCTTATCAACTAACTTGGCTGCGCACCTGAGCTCTTTAGGATACTCTATAAAGCTCAGAAAATGGCAGCCACAGACAGTGATGGATAGCCTTCTCTGCACACACTCATACAGGAAAAGCTGACCTGTGTAGCTCTGAGCAAACTACACAATAAGCCATGCTGAGCAATGTAGTTCATAGACGACCTTACCAACATGCCGAACCTTAAAGGGGTGTTTTCATGTCACACATTGATAGTATAATAGAATCTATTTTGGGAAAGGGCCTTCAATAGTCTCTGTTCAGAATGGAGAGCCAGTCACGCTTGCACACAACTCTCCATTCTGTTCTATGGGATTTCTAAATACAGTCGAACACAGCGCTCCCCTGTACTGGGAACCCATAGAACAGAATGGAGGACACAACGCTCCTCTGTACTGGGAACTCCCCTAGAACATAATGGAGAACACAGTGCTTCCCTGTACTGGCAACTCCCAAAGAAAATAATGGAGAACACAGCTCTCCCCTGTACTGGGAACTCCCATAGAACAGAATGGAGAACACATCGCTCCCCTGTACTGGAAACTCCCATAGAACAGAATGGAGAACACAGCGCTCCCTTGTATGAGAACCCCCTAGGACAAAATGGAGAGAAAAGCGTGCCCTGTACTGGGAACTCCCATAGAGCAGAATGCAGACCCATGAAAAGGCATGACTTGACTTCCATTCTGACATGACAGTATGAGGAACTTTGAGAGCCAGTAGTGTTGAGCTTTACTCACAACTCCAATAGAACAGAATGAAGAGTTGTGCACAGGCTCAACCAGCTCTTCATTCACCCATCACGCATTGATTGTGTATCTTATTGATAAGCCATCAAAGTGCAAGATGGGAAAACCCCTTTAACCCTCTACATTAGATGATGCAATTTGTAGCTTAGTGCATGACCCAAATGAGAAAAATTTCAGTCACCCCCGGGTTTTTTTTTTTAATTTTTTTCTTCGACACTGTGATAATCCCCCCTAAGCTAGTTTGGTCATTATTTATGGGGAAAGGTGATTGCACAACCCTTTTGTCTTCAGGGGGGTTCTTCCTATTTTTGTCTTTAAAACACTTTTCCAACCCCGAATAAATTCCCGGGTTGAAATTTTTTGATGGCTGCAGCGACTTCCCCTAATAAAGGAAAATTTTTGACCCCCTAAAGTATCTTTGAACCTCTCCGGTTTTATTTTCCCCCCCATTTCCCTTTTTCCCTTTCAAAGGAGAAAGGGACAAGCTGCAAAGCCCTTTGTCAAATCCTTTTTTGGTAGCGAGCAGGGAAAAACCTTTGGGAAATGGGTTTCACCTCGGTTCCCCGCATTAGGCAGTCAATTTAATAAAACCCATGTTCTTCTCTTCATAAATTCCCCGGGAAAAAAACCTGAGATGAAACCCAGAGATAAACAGCGCATTGTTCCAACACAAAACTATTACGCCGGGTGGATATTTGCCGGTGACTGAGGTTCCATCTAGGTTCTTACTTAGTTTAATGGATTGGGCAGAAGGTCAACTCCAAACCAATAAGAGTTCCACGAGACGTTGGCTTGATTGGTAGGAGGGAGGGAGACCTTTATCATAAAGTCTGTTTGTACAACATGGATACAGTTTAGGTTTCATTCCCTGCATTAAAACAAACTGTCAGTGTAAAAGTGTCCCCTATCCGACTATTATTGTCATTAATTTGATTCTTTTGCACCCCCAGTCATACATTTTTGGGGCACCATGAGTGGAGCGCCGGAGATTGGAGCCGTGCCATTCCATGTTCTATTTTATTGGGAGAAATGGGTTTTTCCCAAGGTAGAGGTTAATTTTTTCACTGGCCCTATGATATAATACAAAACTAAATAAATAATAACTACCATTAGGGCAACAATGTTACCAACTGTAAAAAAAATACATATTTACCAATGAATAAGAATCTAAATTGATTAAAAAAATACATATTTATCAATGAATGTAAATCTAAATTAAAAACAAAATATTTACCAATGAATATGAACAAATTTATAAAGAAACAATTTACAATGATATAAATCTAATTTAAAAATTTCAATGAAATGAATCTAAATTGATAAAAAAAAACATATTTACCAATGAATATGAATCTAAATTTAAAAAAAAAATATTTCCAATGAATTTGAATGAA